>JBBPBQ010000004.1:34775210-34786125 GCA_037974755.1 Cicer yamashitae
TTTTTTTTTTTTTTTTTTTTTGAATGACATGAATATATCATATTATAAGAAAATATAAAAAATAATGTAAAGCTAAACTACTTTGAAGTTATCATAACATCAGTAACGTATGAAGGTAAGTTTTAGGTTTTTCTTGATGAAGTCAAATCTATCTTCAGGTAGTGGTTTGGTGAATAAGTCACCCATTGGTGTTGAGTGTCTACAAACTGATGTCTAGTATCCCTTTTTGAACAAAGTCCTTAATGAAGTGGTGTTTGATCTCTATGTGTTTAGCTATAAAATGTAGGATAGGATTTTTGGGTATTGTTATAACAATAGATGGGAACGTTGGTTTCTATGATTTTGTAGTCATTTAGTTGATGTTTCATCCAAAGTAATTGAGAACTACAATTAGTTGCTGAAGTGTATTCAGCCTCTGCTGTTGACATGGAAATGGTGTTTTGTCTTTTACTTGACCAAGATATTAAGTTGTCACCTAGAAAGGTGCAGTTGCCACTAGTGCTCTTTCTCTGAAGTTTATCTCCAGCATAATCAGAATCACAGTATCCACTCAATTGGTACTTAGGAGATTTCTTGTAGAACAAGGTAAGGTTGATAGTGCCTTTTAGGTATCTAAGGATTCTCTTAACAAGAGTTAAATGTGATTCCCTAGGGTTAGCTTGAAATATGACGCATACACTAAATATGATGTCAAGTCTAGAAGCGGTAAGGTAAAGTAGGGATCCTATCATTCCTCAATAGGTTTTTGGTCAACTTTTTTGCTTGAATCATCTTTTTCAAGTGAACAGGTAGGGTGCATTGGTGTAGCCATAGGTTTGAAATCACTCATCTTAAACTTCTTGAGAAGCATCTTTGTATGTTTAGTTTGATGAATGTATCTACCTTTTTGACTTTGCTGAATTTGTATATCTAAGAAGAACTTAAGTTCTACCATCATACTCATTTGAAATTTAAGCTACATCAATTTAGAAAATTCTTGGCAAATAGTTCCATTAGTAGATTCACAAATAATGTCATCAACATAAATTTGAATAATAAGAATGTCATCTCTTATTGATTTTCTAAAAAGTGTATTATCTACTTGTCTTCTTTCCAAGTTATTTTTAAGCAAGAAGTTACTAAGTCTATCATACCATGCCATAGGTGCTTGTTTTAGACCATACAGAGATTTCCTAAGTTTAAAAACATGATTTGGAAATTCAAAACTTTCAAAACCTGGGAGTTGTTTAACATAGAATTCTTCAATTATATAACCATTTAGAAAAGCACTTTTAAGATCCATTTGAAATAATGTAATGTTAATACTTGCAGCAAAAGAATGTAGGATACGAATAGCTTCTAACCTAACCACTAGAGCAAATGTCTTACTGTAATCAATGCCTTCTTGTTGACTGTAGCCTTGTGCGACAAGTCGTGTCTTGTTTCTGATCACTTCACCTTTTTCATTTAGCTTGTTTCTGAAAACCCACTTAGTTCCAATAATGTTCTTCTTTGGTGTAGGTACTAGATCCCAAACATCATTCCTCTTAAATTCATTTAACTCTTCTTGCATTGCAAGAATCCATCCATCATTTGCCAATGCTTCATCAACAGTGGTTGGCTTAATTGATGAGAGTGAGCCAAACAAAGTGGTACCTATTAATGATGATCTGATCCTCAAAGGATCACTTGCACTTCCAATGAGATGAGATGACTTGTACTTCCATCTAGATCTTCCTTCTAACTTATATTGACTGTTTCTAACTTGATCATATTCATCCTCTGAAGATTTGTCATTTTCTAAATTGCTTGTATATGCATCCTCTGGTTCCGGTAAACCTGCAGTATCCTCAACTTGCTTTGACTTTTTAAGGTCAAGCTGTTTGTCATATAACATAATATAAATCAGATAATTGAAGAATGAAATCAATACAGCTAAAACATCAATTTTTTTTTTTCTGGTGATTTCCGCTTGTTTCTAAAAATCGAACTTGTATGCTCCTTCTACTGAAGTATTCAAATTATGTGGATCTCCTTGTTTCTCTAAATTTTTGAGAACCTGCAAAATGCTAATCTAGCTTTCATTTTTAAGATCAAGCTTCTTGTTATCATAGTAAACAAATATAAGACAATAATTAAATTTAAAGAAAGATATAACCTATATGTCAACAGTTTCAGTTTCACTCTGAAAACCCTCTTATTTCTTATTTTCTGGTTTTTAGATTCTGAATTTGCATATTCTCTGATTAGAAGGTTTGTATGAAAGGATTTAAATTCCCATCCAGATTTGTAGTCTTGATGAATTTGATTGGAGTGTTCAAAGAAGTCTCTTGATTGTTAATTTGACACTTCTGTTTCTGCTGATGTATCAGGTTCTTCTAGTAATTTTGGAACTGATGGTAATTCTGATTCTTTTGGTAGTTCCAATTCTGTTGATATGTTTGACTTCTCTATCAGTTTTGATTTTGTTGATATATTTGATTTCTCTTCCTATTTTGATTATGTTGATACTCAAGATTTTTCTAATATTTTTGGTTCATCATATGGTTATGGCTCTAATAGGTATTTTTCTGACCAGTCCTTCTTCCACCAGAGTCAGTTTGCTTATATTTGGTAGGTCTTGGAACATAGACCTTTTTCCCTTCATATATTGCAAGCATCCATTGGCCAAGCACCATGATTGGTGTTTCAATTTGGTTGCTTAGAACATCTACAACATAAAAAATATTATCCTTTGGTACCCAAATCTGGTTGGGTCTTGGTTTGTTAGATCTTAAAGGTTTCTTGTCTATCCATGTGGTTAGCATAGGACAAGATATTTTAGTGTGACCTTTCTTATAACAAATAGTGACCTTTCTTATAACAAATAGTACATAAATCATCAGAGGGGACAAACTTAGGTTCAAGTACTTTTTCTTGAAATCCTATTCCTCTTGTACCATTTCTACTAACACCATAAATCATAGATGCATACATGTTTTTTTCCATACCATTATCAAAAAAATCTTGAAATACTTCTTCATGCTTATCAGAGTTACATGGGGTATTTTCAATTGATGTTGAACTATAATTACTTTTCAGATTTAGGATTTCAGCCTTAAGTTCAGTAATATCAGTTTTCAGATTTGCATTTTCTGTTTTAAGTTCAGTAATATCAGTTTTCAGAGTTGTATTTTCTGTTTTAAATTCAATAATTTGATTTTTTAAAACATTAACTTTTTCAGTTAGGTTTGTATTTTCTTTCCAAAGTGTTTTCAAATTTAAAGACAATTTGTGATTCATATATAAAAAATCATTTATAGTAGTGATTAAATCAGATCGAGTAAAGTCAAAAAATACCTCAATTTCTTCATCTACAGATTCACTGAATCCAAACATGCTGAACACTTGGATCTTTCCTCAAACATTGTCAAGTGCTCCGCCTTAAGACTGAACTCTAATGCCAATTGAAGGTGCAAACACGAGAAGGGGGGTTGAATTGTATTTGACAAAGTTGATAACTTTTTGCTAATTTGATGAAGGTTGGTTGGTTTTTATGAATTACTTGGATAAGAAGCAATCAGATTCAAAGGTAGTAAACAATGAAATCATAAATAATTTGATACATAGATTTATCCTGGTTCACCACTAACTTGGCTATATCCAGTCCCCTCATTCAGAAGGCTTTAATCCACTAATTCAAATACCTTGAGTTAAAAAGCACATGACCCTCCAAGCCAGTCTTCCCAAACAGTCTGACAACCCCAGACTTTTGAGGAACTAACCACTTTGACGCTACAACCAAGTCTTCTCCTAACAACCCCAGATTGACGAAGGAACTAACCACCTTGACCCTACAAGCCAAGTCTTCTCCTAACAACCTGACGACCCCAGATTGAAGAAGGAGCTAAACCACTATCGGGTTGGATACAAAAGATTGGAACTTTTAGTGTTTTCTTCTAACAAAGCTGATATAATAATAACTCTCACACTCTAAGAAAAGAACACTCAGAAAATATTTCTAACTTGAACAAGTGTTTCTCTCTTTGAACTCCAAGATGAATTTGAAATATTGAGCTTGTGAGTTCTTCTACTCTTTTATGATTTTCGATGATTTTCTTCTTCAACCTTGAGTATCTATTTATAGTTAAAATTTGGGCTTCAATTTAGTCCTTGTTTAATTCTGAATTGTATTTTGTTCAGATTAAGTTTGTAAATTCTTCAAATTGATTATGTTCCTATTTTGTTTAGATTGAATTTGTAAATTCTTCAGATTGATTCTCTTTGTATTTTAGTCAGATTGCGTTTGTAAATTCTTCAGATTGATTATGTTCAAATTTTGTTGTAGATAAATCTTGATCAAATCTTGACCATATCTTCTTTTCAACTTGGTCAAATATTTTCTTCAATTATATATATGAATCAAATCTTATTTTAGATTTTCTTTAAAAACATGAATTTTCTTTGATACTCTTTGAAGTCAAATATATTGTTCTCATAAAATACTTTTGTTATCATCAGAACTCTAAGTATAAAATCAACTTTGTTCCAACAATAGGCACATTAAAGAGGTCAAACACTACTTCTTCTTTTCTATTTATTTTCTTCCACAAATTCATAAATCTCTAAATTCCAAAATTAGAAAATCAACAAATTCTGAAATTGCATCACCCAAATCACTTATTTCCCTAAATTTATAATCCATAATTTGTTAGTCTGGGAAATAGATGGCGGTAATCAATTCATAAAGAGTAAAACAAGTAACATAAAAGAATCCACGTTGGTCCACCGAAAGTTTGTGGAGAAGGTGTTGGTCCTTTGAAGCGGGTGGGCAAAGTAAACCAATAGACATAAATGTAAACTACACCAATACTTGTAAAATGAGTGTCTTGATATTGGGTTCTATAAAGAGGGATTGGGCAAAGTAAACCAGTTAACATATATTAGTATCACAAAATATAAGTCCCAACCTATGATTCTAAATTTCTTGTGTTTGGCCTCAACCAATGAACTCGTGAAATTCTACCATATTTTTTCAATTTCTTTGATCATTTCAACAAGTTCATCTATGTTAATTCCTTCCTTCACATCAATTTTACTATTGAGATGCTGATGCCGTCTCTACTCTCATCTCTCTCCATGATGCAAAATTAGTCTAATTTCTTCAACCATCCTAAGAATGCATCAACAGAAAATTCATCATAAGAATCCATCAACACTAATTACAAAAACTATACGTCTAATGCATAAAAAACAGAGGTTAAAACAACAAAAAATGCATCAACTATAGAAATAAAAGTTAAAAAACTTCTAAAGTTGCATTAATAGAAATAGATGATTTTATAGTATATAAAACTTCAAAATCATCACCAAAATCGTTTGGCTAGTGCAATTTTTGGGTTTGTTGATTTTATTGATTAGGAATTTAAAGATTTATGAATTTGGGAGAAAAATAAATAGAGAAGAAGCAGTATTTACCATTAAAATACTCCATATGACATGACATTCATGTTTATGTGTCACTGTGTTACTCAATGTGATGCATCAACATGTCTAAATGTGATTCTTGACGGAATAAGTATTTTGATTGACATTAGATAAAATGGAGGGTTTTTTTTTATGTAACGTAATTTTGAAGAAGCATTTTGACACACGTTTACGATTTAAGCGAGAGATTTGATGGTTTAATCCATTATTATACTAATACTTTGCATTGATAATAGTAAAAAAATCAACCAATAATTAAGATAAGTAGTTTTGTAAAATAATTTTTCTCTTTATTTCAATTATTGCATTTTTTAATATGTGTGTGAAAAACATAATCGATACTTGTTGTAAAACGGATGCATTTCAATTATAGATGCATTTTTCTCCATATGTTTTCTTTCCTTAGAAAAGAATCTTTTCAAATTTTCTTTTTCACCGGTTTCAAATTTCAACTCTTTAATAACTTTTCTCCATTTTATTTAAATTTAATAATTATTCGCTCTTTATATTTCAAAGGACAAGATATTTCACATTATTTGCTCATGTTTTTTGTTTCCACATGAGAAGATCCCTATCTCTTTCTTATGTGTTTCTCTACTAAACCAATCAATGGAAATTGGTTCCCTCTCCCCTAATTCTCTCTCACCAAAAATATGAATACAAAAATTTTTGATTTTTAAGATTCATTTATAATTAAGTGACTCTTTATTTTTATTTATTATTTATCTACTAAATATTAATGGATGTATTTAATTTTTCATATTTTTTTATGGAGATATGCTTGTAAAAATTATAATAAATAAATTTATTAATATTGATATTATTTTAGTTTTTCTTCTTATAATTGTAACAAGAGGAAAAACTTCTTTAAAAAATAAATTCAACTTCTTTTTTATAAAACATAATATAAACCTTTTTCTTGTGATATAATATAATGCGTTAAAAAATAATGGGTTGCTAACATTCTTTTAATATATGCTCTTTTTCTTGTATTTTTTACTACACTAAAAATTTACCATGTTTCGTTAGTGTGAAGTTTCTCCGGTAAGACATTACTAGTCTATATTTTCAATCTGCCATTTCTGATGGGATCTTCTTTTCCTTTGCACCACCAGTGTATATTGATGTATCATCATTGTAGAAAATCCTTACCCCTAAAATAATTTAGCACATTGGAAATAGTTTTGGCCATTATCTTTGTAGCTAGCTAGTAACTAGGAGGCGTGAGGTTTCGGTTAGACTGGTGATGCTATTGATAGGCTTTTTATTTCACACGCTTTTTGTTTTCAAAGTTTTATAAAATTCTTTAATTTAATTTAATACATTTATAATGAAATTTATAATATAAATGAAAGTTATATTTTAAAAAATTGATATATTTACACAAAAATTTATTCAAATACATCAACTTTTATTATTATTTTTGACTAAGTCCTTGACATTAAGTGATTAAAATTATTGATTATAAAAAAATCTAGAAAAATAACTTACCATTCCATTTAAACTATTTTGATTACAAAAAGAATTGTCTTTACATTGAGTGGAAACTAATAAATAAATGATAAATTGTTACTTTTATATTTGTTTAGGAATGAAAAGCATTCAAATTTCAAGTTTTATAGTAAATATAATTTAGAATTTGTTTCACAATAAAAAGATATCTACAGTATCATAGCTCACTAATTGTGTAAAAGTTATTTCTTAACATAAACTATTCAAACAAAATTATTCATCCATCACACATTTTACTAAAATTAATTTTACAACGCCCACTTCACAACTTAATAATATACTAATATTCAATTATTAACAAGAAATATTTACACAATCACATAAAATTTATTTAAACACACATAAAAATATATATTATCTAATTATTTTAAAATAAACATTAATTTTTTTTTTCTAACTTTTCTTTTATGTGCATCTAAATATTGTGCCCAAAGTTTTGTGACTAGAGAACACTTTCTCCTTATGAAGATGCACACAAATCACAAGTGGTGGCAAATTTGAACTTCTCTCACAAGAGAACATGGTGAATTAGATTCTCAAGATTCACTAATGATGATCCATGTGGTCCTAAAGCAGCAATTTGTGCCAATTTCTTCCATTGCATAGCTTTTTCTTTCATATCTTTACCCTTTTCACCATCCATCAACTCCCTCACAAGTCCCTCTATCTTATCTCTTTTAGCATCTTCAATTTCCAAACCAATCCCCCATTCATTACAACAAAATCGACAATTAGTTAGTTGTTCCGCAAAGAAAGGCCAACATATCATTGGAATACCATTGCACACACTTTCCAATGTTGAATTCCAACCATTATGTGTAAAAAAAACCCCAATTGATGGATGACCCAACACTTCCTCTTGTGGACACCAACTTGACAATAAACCTCTATCTTTTGTCTCTTTCAAAAACTGTAGAGGCAGAACAGCTTTTTCACCTGCTACAAGATCTGGCCTTATGACCCACAAAAATGGTATTTTACTATTAGCTAATCCCCAAGCAAACTCGACCATTTGTTCACTTGTCATAACAGTGATGCTTCCAAAATTGACATAAACAACACTGTTGGGTTCTTTGATTTCGAGCCATTCCAAACACTCTGTCTCCTCTTTCCAAAGATTGGAACCAATTATGTCCAATTCCTTATCAGTGACATCTTTTAATAGAAAATTTAAGGGACCAATGGAATAGACTGGAGGTAAATTAGTAGATGAAAATGCCTCTAGAACGTCGTGCTCTATGGCATCAAACGTGTTCAAAATTATTGCAGAAGCTTTTTGAGATCTCTGGCATTCTACGCACAAAACATCAAGCATAAGATCATTTGGATCTGTTGTTCTGATGAAGCTTGGGATATCCTTTAATCGAATTTCTTTTATGCCTGACACCCAATCTATGGTGGTTTCCAAATACCCGTTTGTCATATAACTTGAATCTACATGTCAAACAATGAATTTACTTCATTAAACATAAAAATATATATATATATATATATATATATTAATTAGGCTCTTCAATTTAACTGATTGTGATTTAGGATGCACTTGTAAAAACCTTTAATAGTACTCTATTTAAAAGCAAGTGATTAAATTTAACTGGTTAATGATTTTCAAATCCTAAATAGAAACATTCTTGATCAAACATTATTTATGTTTTGAAGGAATTGCTAATGAAAGCCTCTTTTATTTCATAAGATGTAAAACCAAAAAGTACGTGGAAATAATTGATGACTATTTTAACTTTATTTTAGGCAGTTTTATCTTATAAATACTACAAGAAGTTGAAAAAAAAACTTAGAGACATTTAAAATTTGAAATAGCATGAAAATTAAAAATGAAATAATAAATTTGAGCACAAAATTTAACCGACAAAATTAAAGATGAATTTTGTTTTTATTTTTCATTTTAGATTTTAGTTTTATTTTCAAAAATTTTAAAAGAAAATGAGTCATGAATATTTAATGTAAATTAATTTTACATTGACTGTGAATATAAACTATTTAAATATAAACTATTAATTTTATCATATATTAATAATTATAACGATTAAAATTAAAAAAATATTTAATCAACGATTTGAGACACTACAAGAAGAAGTTGACAAGAAAAACTTAGACACTTTTAAAATTTGTTAAAATTTGAAAAGTTGAAATAGCATGAAAATAAAAAATGAACAACAAATTTGATCACAAAACTTAACCGACAAAAAGTAAACCGACAGGAAGGAAAGATGAATCTGATTTTTTTATTTTAGATTTAGTTTGCAAATTGTTTAAGAGAAAATGTCACGTGCGGTTAATGTAAGCTAATTTCATATTAATAGTTAATATATTAATTTTATCATCCACTAATAATTATAATCGTCATAATTAAAAAAACACTTAAGAAAAACTTAGAGAAAATTTGAAATTTAAAAATGGAATAATAAATTTGAACACAAAATTTAAAAATTTAAAATGAGTTTCTTTTATTGTTTTAGATTTTATTTTCCATTTTCTTTTTAGAGAAAATGAATCACACATAGTTAGTGTAAATTAATTTTACATTAATAATAAATATAAATATTAATTTTATCATTCATTAATAATTGTAACCGTAATAATTAAAAAATACTTCATCAACGGTTTGAGACACTAGAAGAAGAAGTTGACAGAAAAATAACTTCGATACACATTTAAAATTTAAAAAGTTGAAATAGCGTGAAAATTAAAAATGGAATAATTAATTTAAGCATAAAATTTAACCAACAAAATTAAAGATAATCTCATTTTTTGTTTTAGATTTAATTTTATTTTCAATTTTGTTTAGAAATAATGGATCACGCACCGTCTATACATACTACTTTTACATTTACATTAAATATAAACCATTTATTTTATCATTCATTAATAATTATAACCTTCGTTAAATATAAACCATTTGAGAAGACGTTTGTGGTTGTATTCAGTGTTAACAAATGTAACATGAAAACCACCTTTGAAATGAAGAAGCTTTGCTACTTTGAGCATTGGGTTTATGTGACCTTGTGCTGGATATGGAATACACACAACATGAGCTTTCTTCTCTGATTTCCCCGAAGAATCCATTTTGTTACTTGCTGAATGGTCCTGTGGGCTTGTCATTTCAACACTAGCTTTTATAGTATGAATGACTGGAGGTAGAAATTACGTCCACGTTTTTTTATGATAAATGCCGTGGACCTGTTTGATTCATTTTTCAATTTCTGTTGTTTAGTTTTTTTTTTTTTTTTTAAATTAAAAATTTGTTTGATAGTATTATTTTACAAAAGTATTTTTGAAAATTGTCTTTTATTTAGTTTTGAAAAAGAAAAACCTAAAACAAATAAAAAAAGTTTTGATTTTTAATTCTCAATTTTTCTTTTGAGAAATAAAAAACATGGAAAACTGGTGTTTCCATTAATAGAAAATGGATAAATATGTTCAACTTAGAAATGAAAATACACAAAGCCCATTATCGCGTTTGCATATTTCAGCGTTCTAATCTACCTTTCAACATTAGTACTTTAAATATTAAAAATTAGTTTTTTTTTTAAACAACAACAACATTATTAATAATAATAATAATAATAATAATAATAATAATAATAAAATTAATAATAAAAACTGATGATGCATGCAAAAAATTCATAAATGTTTGATTTTAATAAAAGTTTAACGTTAATAATATCTACCTTAAAAATCATATAATTAATGACTTGTGATTAATTAATAATGTAAAAATATATTTAATTTAATAATATCAATATTATAAGTAATTTATTAATATTATTGTCTTTTAAATAATTTGTATTCACAAATATTATTATATAACAAAAACTTCATCATAATATTAATATAATAATATTTTAACGAAAGAAGTTCTCATAACACAATGGTAAAAAATAAAATATATATCAAATAAATTTTCTAGTTTTAAAATTTTAAATATTTTCAAAAATAA
>JBBPBQ010000004.1:34786464-34835412 GCA_037974755.1 Cicer yamashitae
TGTTTTGGTTTTGGTTTTTAATTTTTAAATACTCTTTTACAAATCAATTTTTGAAAACTATTTTTAAGAAAAATTAATAACAAAATGTGTTTGGTAAGTCTAGTTTTAAAAGTTGTGTAAGTATATGAAACTAAAAAAACTTGTTTGGAAAAGAGGAGAGGTAACTAGCATTACAGGAAATAGAGGAAGAAGTCATATCTTTTAATTATTTGTAAATGCATAATGTTGTTCATGTATTAAAGTTTTTCTTTAAAATAGTCAAAATTGTTAAATACTTACTATCTTGCCATTAATGAAAAGGTGAATTTCTCAGTGTGTTTTTTAGTCCCCATTTAAATATCAAAATGTGAATAAAGAAAAGCAAAACATATCTTGTTTTAGTTTTTTAATTTTAAAAACAGTAAAATAAAAATAGTTTTTAAAAACAATTTTAAAGAATAGGATATTCAAACAAGTTTTAATTTTTTAATTTTAAAAAACTAAAAATCTATTTTCAAAAATTAAATAAAACAAGTCCATCCTAAAGGCTTACTAAGGGCTTGTTTGATTGTATTTTACTTTTTAGTTTTTGAAAATTATTTTATAAATAAATTTAGAAAACTGTTTTTGAAAAGAAAATTTTAAAAAAATATGTTTGGCAACTCCAATTTTTAAAACAGTTTTTGACTAGAGAGTTAAAAAAAATAAAAAATAAAACACCATTTATCTGTTTTACTTTTTTAGTTTTAAAAAGTATAATATTAAAAATAGTTTTACAAAACAGTTTTTAAAAACAAGTAATTCAAACAAGTTTTTTAGTTTTTAAATTTTAAAAATACTAAAATAGAGTTTTTAGAATGTGAATTAAACAAGTCCTAAATATTAAATATTAAGAGTACAGTGCCGACCAAGACCACTAAATCAAGCGCTCCACATCTACCTAAAAAACAAAATTTTTTATTTAATAAAAAGGCCTCATATCTTTTTTTATTTAATAAAAATGCCTCACATTCTAATATTCTTAAAATTAAATAGGGATGAGAGAAATATTAGTTATAAATTGAGAAATCACGAGACAAAAAGTGAGCACATTGCTCATATGAGAAATATTAGTTATAAATTGAAAAATCATGAGACAAGTAGTGAACATATTGCTAACAACACTACAAAAAAATTGACTTATCTTGACACACAAAGTTTGTCACTAAAAGTCAAAAATTGTAGGTAAAGTACCCAGATCTACTGTCAACTTTAACGGGGCGACTTGCTATACTTTGAGGACTGTCACTACATGTGCTGAGGATTGTCACTACATGTTTTGAGGATTGTCACTGTTTTTGATTTCTACCTACAACAATGACTGTCACTAAATACTAGATAAATATAAGTATTGATCTACTCCTACGGTATTGTCTGTCACTAAAACTTAGAAAAATATAAATAAAGAATTAATCTATTCTTACGGTATTGTCTGTCACTAAAACCTAGAAAAATATAATTAAAGAATTAATCTTTTCCTATAGTATTGTCTGTCACTAAAACTAATTATTATTTATTAAATTAAATTTATTTTATCTCCCTACTAATTGTAATTCTAAATTATTAATACTAGTAAATTAAATTTAAATTTCTAATTTATTTTTATTAACTAATGCCATTGAAACATACAATAAAATATAATTTAATTTTACTAATTCTATTAAATGCATGTTACTTGCATTCCTAGCATTTTAATTATAGCACTAACATGAGTATCATATCCTTGTGGCAATATTGAAATGAAATTAGATCGTAAAAAAATATATTTCTCCACTAATTAGATCATAAAATCTTTACAAAAGTGATATATTTCTCTACTTATGAATAAATTCTTAATTTCAACTTATCCTAACATTTTCTCTAAAATCTCTCCTTCCATGTTTTCAGAATCTATATTTGGAACTCTATCATTTCCATTATTCTTTGTTCTGCAACACTTTTCAGATTTGATAAACCAATTCCTAAAGCTCTGTCACACAATAAAAGATATATATAATTAACAAAAATTATAAAAACCAAACAATCATAAGGTATTAAGCTCTGATGGTTCAATTTTTTGATGTTTGTAATGTATAGTGGTTGTGTTCTCAGTTCTGTGTAAAAGTAAACTGCACTAATTTGCAAGTGCTGAAAGAACAAACTCATAAATATTTATTATGATCACATTCAACAAATATAAAAAATAAAAAAAATGACAGCCCCACAAAGACTGAAATTTTGTTGCATAATATTAATACTTTGGACATTTCATGGTCAAGGCAATGTAATATTGCACATGGTATCATTCAGAAATGTATGTAATCAAAGTTGTACCACACCTATCATCCAATTAAGATAATGTGGTGGGGGATCATAGAATTGTATTATTAATGACATTTATTGGACTCAAAAGTGTATTTGACACAACATTTATTGGACTCACAAGTGTATTTGAATATGTGGCAGATTGATAGGGTAAGGAATAGTAGTAACATCACAGATTCATAATAATTAGTTAAGAAAGACATGAAGAGTATGTACTATTGATAGTTGAGAGACATGGAGGACCCAAACCATTGATACTAAATAGTTACTACTATCTAAGTTTGTTGTGATTGCATTTTATTTCCCATTCAGAATAATATAGGCATTCAACAATTTTCATGGCACTGCTGAAACTGAATTTTGTTCTGACCTGAAAGAATTTGGGCAAACGCAGGGGAGATGGCAAAGGAGGTTGCTTAGGTATTGTTTGGTAATCTCCATTAGAAGAATTCGCTGCCATTTCAATTCCTGCATCAAATTTCAGAGTGATCACAACAATATTAACTCATTTAATAAGAAAAATCAAAATTTTGATGATAAACCAAAATCAAGTAAAGAGAGAGAACATGATCAAGAGTGAGTTTCAAAAAACAAAATGTGGAACCCAAAACCCTACCCAATGTTATCTCCATTCACCTGTTCAATAGAACCACCAAAAATCAAAATGTTTGTGACATAATGTTAATAGTCATGAGTTATCAATTATCATTTGACATAAATTATACCTGTTCAGCTACAGCTTGTAAAACCTCATTAATTTGTGGATCTTCAGAACACCACACTTGGAGAACGGAAACAAGACTTCCAAGCAAATTCTCCAATGTTTTAACTCTATGGTCTATTGTTAGCAGACATTCAAGTGTTCTATGATAGGGCCTTTTGAAGCCTTGAAAATAGATTTAATTAATTAATTAATAATAATAATAATCAAACAATTATAACCTGTACTCAAGCAGACATTCAATAAGGCAGCACACTTTGGAGGTCAATAGCCCTCTAAGGATCTGAGTACAAAGAAATTTTCTAAAATTAATAAAAGCTTATCCAAGCAAAACATTGAGCTAGCAAAAACACGGATACGACACTAACACGTTGCCACCGAAAATAATATGAAAATGGAAGAAATTGAATGTAACATGTGTAGGTGTCGGAGACTGACACGCATCGACCACAGGACACACATTCAATATGAAGTGTCGGTACTACACTGACTTTAATTGCTCCCTAAAACTAAGAAAATAACTACTAGAAATAACAAAAAAGATGCAAAATAAATAGCAGCTAAACTAATATATCATTAATTTCTGTTTGGTTACATCCTAACAGTAGGCCCTATCATAGACTATGAACTGATTTTCTTACGGTAAGATTCACAAAAAAGATAAGGGGATAACATATTGCCACTGAACACAACAGCATGCATAGAAAGAATAAACAGCAAAGTAAGAAAAAATGTACATAGAAAGGAAGGGAAAAAACAACCTTTGAATGCATTAGAGTAATGAGTTCCCGAATATTTTTTGACAAGGTCTCCTCAGAATTTCTAGCTGTATTAAAAAATAAAAGTGAAGGAAAAGGAAAATGAACATGACAGAATAACTGAAACAACTAAGTAATCAGGAAAAACTAGCAATACAAATAAATGAATAGAAACTTTCTCTCGGCTTGTATACCTTTCGTCTTAATTGGGGATGCAGTCATCCCAAAAATTCGAGGAAGCTCAGAGACACCAGATCTTAACTGGTGGTGGGAAAACTCCTGTATGCAACATAGAATAAATTATATACTATGGTAATAAGTTCAAATACACATATATCACAGAATAAAATAGGAAACCTTTCAAGGTCGATGATTCAGACAAAATTTTACAACATTTTAATTTTAATGAAGAACATATCACAACTAAAATATACTATGGTAATAAGTTCAAACTACACATATATCAGTCCGAAGAAAAGCAAGTAAAGGGTATAACACTTACAATCATGATACAAGCATAAGGGTGTCTACCCTAAACATGATGACATTCATCCATTATTAAAACCTTCATCATATTCAGTTTCATGAAGCTATGCCTCAAGCAAGAGAGCAATATTGCAAGAGTCCTGACAAGCACCTGTACATTCAAAAGCATTACCAACATCAATTACAGTTATATACAGAACATAGAAAGATTAGATTCAGAATCATCATACTAAAACTTTAATAACAAATGATGACATTTTTATTCAGGTTAATTGAATATTAGAATAACAGAAAGCCGATGTCTGTGTTTCCATTTTATTTGAACATAGAGATTGAAGCCACAAACCAGATAGATTATGGTTATGCAAATACAAGATTACTATTAATATGAAATAACAAAGGACATCTTTTATTTTTGATAGAAATGCAAAGATCCTCACCTCATGTTTCTCCATTTCTTCTTTCCATGTAGCTTCATCCTAATAGTCTACCCCATATCTCCCCAATACATTCTGACTTTGAGATCAGTGTGAGTTTTCAAGGCTTCAGCTTGCTACAATAAACAATCACAATGAATCCTCAATATATCTCAAATAGAAATCATTCATCAAACAATATATCTCAAATAAGCAAAGTTATTATAAAAGAGATAAAAGTGGTAGCATACTTAAGAAACCGATACATATTTCTATGACTAAAGATCTGAACTAGCTGGTAATCTTCAATCTAGCATTGCATAGCTGCCACTACATATCAATTAACACTCACTCTTTCACCTAACCAAACTCCGATTCTCAAAATGATGCCGGTTTTCAAAACCCCATTCAATGGTTACTCCGTCAAGTTCAGCCCATTTTACAAAAACCGCATAGCCGTCGCCACCGCCCAACCCCGTCCGCCGTGACTCTTTCCTCTCCGCTTCATGGGATGACACCGTCAAATTATGGACTCTCGATTGTCCCACTTCCGTTTGCACTTTCAAAGAACACGCTTACTGTGTCTATTCCTCCGTTTGGAACCCTCATCACGCCGATGTTTTCGCTTCTACTTCGGGTGATTGCACTATCCACGAATCAACTACAGCTTCGTGATGCTCATACCACCGCATGCAACCTGTAATTTTCTAATCGACATGGCTAGGGTTCTATTGCTCGATTAGGGTTTGATTGCGATTAACTTGGATTCTATGATAGGGTCAAACAATGGTTGAAGAAGAAGAGATTTTGATTTGGGTAAAAATGAAAAGCAAAGAGATTTTGATTCGGGGAACGAGAAGTCAAATGAAAAAGAAATGAGGGTGAAGTTAATTTTTCTCTTTGCCCATTTACATCCAGCTAAAAGTAATTATACTAACAAAATTAAAAGTTTTTTTAGTGCATAAGTTATTGGAGTGGTACAATGTATACACATTATCTTCTTAATTTTACGTGAGTTAGTGAATTTTACAATAGTTTTAAACAATATTGTTGTTGTAGAATAGTTGAAATGTCTTATTTCATTCTTTAAAAAATATATAGAAAATAAATTTGAAAATGCTATTAATTCTGCTAAATTTTTTTTCTGTAATTATTAAATAAAATATTAATAATTTATTTATTAACGTTTGAAAAAGCTCCGTCTAATAGTTTCGTTTTAGGCTTCATAACGTGTTGGGCCAGTCCCGTAAGAGTTTACAATTAGAAAGATAAATGTTATAGTAACTACTAAATATTAAAGGAAACAATTTCATTTATTGATATTTGATGAACGTCTTAGATTAAATGACACTACTTATAAATTGGTTCTCTCTCTATCTACAAAAGATGCGTTTATTTTTCTCCTTACCTTCACAAAATAATTTACTTCGTTACGTGTGTCTTAAAAAATTGGTAAAGGGAGAGTAACTAATTTATTCCATCAATTTGCTACAAAGTACTATGACTTCCTCATTGATACCGGCTATGCGAAAATCTTTCAAAATCTTTACATTGTTGAGTGCTTATACTAAAAGTTTATTGTGACATTTAAATTTTACATGACTTATTTAGTATTTTTTTTATATTTATCGATAAAAAAATTTATCTTCTATTTTTGTATGTGTCAAAGTAAAATATCTATTTGGTGTCTTTTAATATTTATCAAAAATAGGAATTTGTCCTGTATTTTTTTAATATTTATTAATGACAATAATTTGTTATGTGTTTTTTTTATGTTTCATTGGAAAATATTTGTTATATTTATCACTGACAACTATTTGTCCTGTGTTTTTTTATGTATCACTAACAAATATATGTCCCATGATTTTTTTATATTTATCATTGACATATATTTGTCTCATTTTTCTTTTTATGAATCAATTATAAATATTTATTGCTCATTTTTTTTTTAATATTTATCAATAACAAATATTTGTGCCGTCATTTTTTATATATAAATGACATATATTTTTCTCGTAAATTTTTATATTTATCAATGAAAAATATTTGTCCCTTGATTTTTTATGCATCACTTATAAATATGAATCCCCACACTTTTTTAAATTATCAGAGACAAACATTTATTCCGTGTTGTTTTATGTATCATTGACAAATTTTTATCTCATAATTTTTTATATTTATCACGAATAAATATTTGTCCCGTGTATTTTCTATACATCATTTATAAATATGCATCTCGTGTTTCTTTAATATTTATCCATGACAAATATAAATTTGTCTTTTAATTTTTATATATCACTCACAAATATTGGTCATGTGATTTTATATATTTATTATTGACAAATATTTGATATGTATTTTTTTTTTATGCATCAACTAAGAACCTAAGAGTACTATACTAATAATTACAAAAGAGTGTCATAGTAGCATATGGTAGGCATATTATGTCTTGTAATAATTTCAAATAAATTAAGAAAAATCAAATTAGGTCTACTTAATTTTTATATTTCCATCTTCAAGAAAAAATTAACTTCTAATTTGCACCTACAAGAAATAAAAAGAACAAATTTATAATAGTACATTTCATTATAGAAAATATTACTCCTAAAAAGTTAAGGAAATATTGACAACTTTAGTGAGAATTATGTTGCTCTACACTTTGTGATCAGACGGAATAATGTCGACTTTTCTCCTAACGACTTCTAACTGTTGATTCGGAGTTAAGTTATCAAACACTCGTTGCAAAACTTTTGTTCTCATTATTTTAGTGAATTGTCTGTTACGATCATATGAAGATTCACTTTACCATGATTCAAAGACTTTCTTTATTATTTAATATGGGTTAATCGAAAATGTCATTGCTTTGATTAGACGTTCTTACGCTTATTTATTATTACTTACTCTGTTAGTAAACATAAATAATTGTTTATTAGATAATAATATTTTTTTATGTTCATTCCACTGAATAAAACTCATATTATTATTCCTATATTACTCATAATTTATGTTACCTTAAAATAGATAGTCATTAACATATATTTTATCTTCTAATTTAATCTGCACACTCAGCAAACAAAGTTAGGGGATTATGAGTGTTTTCACAAATTTTATCTTGTAACTTAACCTCGCTTGTAGAGTACATCATATCCTCATTAAATCGAATGAGAGTTTTCTTCCTTTGAATATTAATTATGAGCGTTTATAAGATCTTTCGGCGAATGATATAAAACAGTGCACACAAACTCTTCTTCCTAAATACTTTACTACACATAATCATGGAAAACCCACCAAATTCTTAACACAAACATATTTTCAATATGAAGATCACACCTCACTCTTGCAAGATAGAAACCTAGAATCCATTCTAGGAAACCTCTCAAGATTACCTTCTTCAGCTCCTGATATGCAATTCATCAACATCCCCTCGATAATTTGTATCTTGAATAGATACTCCAACAATCGATATCCCTTCGTTTCTGTTTCTCCCTTCAAAACTTGATTGCACACCCGACATGATCAAGAAAAAGTTTTTAATCTTTGATATGATCTTAAATGCTTGAGTATGAGGAATGGGTGAAACTATTCTTATTTAAAAATGATTAGAAAACTTTTTATATGACTTATGAATTCGCTAGGCCAATGAAAAACGAATTCGATGAGAAATAACTACTTTGTAGCTGTAATAGCAACCTTAAAACATTCAAATTTCAAGTCTGCATGTTTGGTAAGTCAACTTACACAATTTGAAAAAACTAAAAATGAGTCAACTTATAGAACCCCCTATATTGCTTTTGAGTCGATTCACACATCAGGTGAGTCAATTCACATCCCTGGGACTTCAATTGAGTTCTTGAAGTTCATAAGTCGATTCATAAGTTGGTAAGTAGATTCACAAAGTTAAAAACACTTAAAAATGGTTTGAAATGAGTTTCAAATGATGGAAATGCTATATGATCATACTTCAAACTTAATGTATGCTAAAACAACATGTAATTAAGTAAACTAAGCAAGAGTTAGAAAATAAGAATCAACAAAACATTCAAACAAAGAGAATCTAGACTAAGTAAGTTGACATCAATCAAAACACTATGTCTAGAACTAATTAAGGAGACACCATACAATTACAATGCTTCTTCTAGAAGATAGACAATCGTAATTGATTATGCTTCGTCTGATAAGCCTAGTAACCAGACGCAAAGTTCATGCTCATCTTAAAGTTCAACCAAAGACCCACACGTGTATCCTATGATGTTGACTTTGATGAAATATTCCAACATTCGAGCATTAAGTTTTCAGAAGTAAGTTTTTAAGCATAGTCTTTTATATATGAAAACTTATACCATAGTACCTTTATGTTGTATACTCTAAAACTTCTTTACATTATCAGATGAATTTCAATTTTGGTTTTTTAATTCTTCTCACTAGTTGATTCATTCCTCTAAATAGAAGTGTTAGAATTTTACCAAGTTTGTCATGGAGGAATTTCAATGAAACAAACAAAGGTTTGAAAAAGACAAATAATTAAGAAGATTTTAATCAAATATAAAAAACAAAACAACATCCATCTATGTATATCATTGATCTTCAATTCAGTTTCTAACTACACGGTAGTAAATCACTTGATCAAATACTTTCTTAGTTGAGCTAAGATGGTATTTCGCACCTAAATTCTGATTAAAATTTTCTGCTATGTTCAACAAACATAGTCGAGATTCTTTTTCTTTTATGTTCTTCTCTTTGAGTGTTTCATGAATCTCAATAAATAAATTCCAATCTGTTACTCAAAATATCATTTAGAGTGATTACGCACACATAAGAACTTCAACAAAAATAGTCAATTTTGAAAATTTTAAATTTTAAAATTGGTTTTTGTTAAAAGATAAAATTGTCATTACGAAATAGATTATTAGCTAATGCATTTTATCTAATACCTAATTACAATTTCACTCTATAACAATTTTTTTTTGTCAATCCATGATTTTGAAAGAAAAAAAAACACATTTTTGAAATAAAAATTCACTACAGACACAGTTTAAGAAAATAGGGTTGAACTAATAACACAATACCATTCAAAAACTATTGAATTAATATTTTCAGCATTAGTTTAAATATAAGTTGAAGTTGAACCATAAAGAGCAAATCAAATTAAGGAGATGAAGGAAAATAGAAAGGACACAAGTATTTTTATACTAGTTCACAATAAATTGTTGCTAAATCTAGTTCTCCCTTTACATAGAGATTTTGTCTCAATACAGACAAGAACTTAATTAACTATTATCCAATAGAAAACAAGTATTCTTTACTATAGCATACCCTGCAATTATCCCTTTGTTAAGCCCCTTTGAGCCTATTTATCCCATTGTCTGTTATATAGCTCATTACAAGTCTAAAAGTTAAAAACAGTGATTTGACCCAATCTTAAGGGATAAAGGAGCTTTATTAATCTGGAAGGATTTTTATAATATGATTTGAAAATGTGTGAGAGGGCTCAACATGTAGTTATGTTTGAATATCTTAATATTGTTGTTTTATTGGAAATTTGGCAAACTCAAAAACAAAAACAAAAAAACATAGCGTAAAGAAAGGAAGTGCAAAAATAGAAGCTAATAGTGTTTTGTTGAGTCACTTCTCATAATTTTACAATTGTCTTCCTATTATTGCTCTTTTATCCTATTTGATTTTAAGTTTTTGTCTCCCTAGGATGATCCTACCTTCACCTTGACCCCGTTACAACCCTAATAAAGTCATTTTGATCTTTATGTGTATGTGTTTCAAGTATGGATGTTAGAGGCTTGTCAAGCCTATGGGAGTGCTAGCTTTCATGATGTGCTTTGAGAGTAAACAATAGCCTAAACACTTGAGAGTTTGAGCACATTTTATACCCAATAAGGATTCTATCACTTATGATTCATTATTTGATTAATCTTGCCTTATTATTTGCTCTAAATGAGATAAGATGTTCTCCATGATTGTCATGATCTATGAAGCCAAAAAGTGGAAAATTTTCTTACTACTTTACACTCCTAAGGTTCATTGAAATTGCTATGTTGCTTTGTTTATTTTCGTTTTAACATGTCTTTGTTTTTTTAACCTTGAGTTTTGCTTAGAGTGCAAAAGGTTATGTTGTTGAGGTGAAAACCTTTTTGATATATGTTTTAATGACAACAAACTTTATGAAATAAATGATTAAGTTTTATGAATTGTGATCTACTAATGATTGCACTTGAATTTTATTTAAGGAACATGAATTGCATAAGTGGACAAGCAAGATGTCATTCACATCAACAAGTGCATAAGTATATACTCAATAATGAAATAATCTCAAAAGGAATATGTCATATATCAATCGTTCAAGAGAATGATTATTGCATCTTCAAGATAACATCTTCATGAAGAAAGTGTCCAATAAATTCATACTTATACTAAAGTATTTCAGTAATACTTGATGGACAAGACACAACATGTAAAACACCAAGAGAAATTGTAGGATGTATTGCTTCAACAAAAGATTTATCCTATCATATAGAAGATAACATTCTCAATTGTTATGAAATAATGTTCTCCTGATGAAAAAGCTCATTGCAATCATAAATAGTCATATCAGTTCAGCAAAATGACCAGAATCAATTTTGAAGAAGAAATCATTTCAAGATTGAGTAATTTATTAAGTCATTTGTTAAAAAAATGATGGAATAACATTCACCATAATGTTCTGGTTATTCAATTAAAGAACAATTGACAAAATGGTTCTTTTTGGAAAAGCAACATGCAGTAAATCAGTTAGCATTTCACACAAGGTCTTCCCAACATTAATTGAGTAATTAAAAGTGAAGATTTGAAGGTCTACTTGCAAAAATAAAAATGCAGAATGTTCTGTAGAATGATATCCAGATTGATGACAGAATGAAGGCAAAATATTTTGATTGTCTTAAATAAATGAATTAGTTTTGGGATCTCTAAAATCCTTTTCTAAATTAATATAATTTGCATGTGGGCCACCTAAAAGCAATCAAAAGCAAGAACTAGAATTGAAGGCCCAAATGAGGAAAACAACCTCCAGATTGGTGAAAATTGTAATTGATCAAGGTATAGTCAAGAGAAAATGTGTGAAGGAGAACATTTTGGTTTTGAAGCACATAGTGAAAATCTCATAGTTGTGAGGGCTAGACTAGCCCGAGTTGGGTGAACCAGTATACTTTTTATGTGCGATTTTTCTATTCCCTTATCTTTAATTATTTGTACACACAAATCACAATTCACTATAAACTAATCTGTTATATTCACTTATAACATACCCAGAACATTATGGACATTCTATTTCAACCAAGATTGATCTTGAGTTAATTTAAATTAAGCACATGAATCAAAATTTTAAAAGGGTCACAATTCAAATACCTCATTTTCTTGTGACTGACATTGCTAATTCAATTGGTATAAAGCTTTTCCTCTAAGGTTGAGCACCTAACAAGTGTTAGAGGAAAAGATTCAAGAAGAAAAAGCAATGTCAAAAGCCAAGTATATTGTTGAAGGAGGATCATCAAATAGACCACCTTATTTTGATGATCAAAGTGATCCAACATCCATTGAAAAGAAAGAATCAGACACAAAAGATAATGAAGAAGCCAGCATGTGCTTAATAGGAAACTCTAAAACTAACGAGGTAACCATTTATGAACTCCGTCTTTTATATGAACAAATGGAAAAAAATATTATTAATCTTTTATATGATTCATTAAAAGAATAATTTTGTAAAGAAAAAGAGAAAGTCCAAGCTATAAATGAAGAACTCATAAAGGTCATCCAAAGCTTAAAGAAATCTCATTTTCAAATGTCTAAAAAACAAAAATTCTAAATGAAACCACTAAGAACAAGTGTCCAGAACATTCTACAACTGAAGAGGAGAATGTTCTTTTAAAACAAAAGTTGAGAACCTTAAAAATGATTTATCAAACTTTATAAAGTCCACTGAAACTTTCCAAAAAATTAGGGGATCTCAAGTAGGAATTTTTGAAAAAAGGTTTAGGGTTTCTCGTAACAGACCATAACATTGGGATCAGTCTGCAACAGAACATTCTCATCACAAACCAAAACATTTAGGTTGAAAAAAAATTGAGAAAGAACGTTCTTATTGTAGCAAGTTTGGTCGTATGGAGTTAAAATATTATCATAAGAAAAAATCTTCTGGAAGAAGATACATTAGCCATCAAGGACCCAAACAAATATAGGTACCAAAATCATTACTAACTTGTGATGTAGGAACATCATCCAACAATCAAGAAAAAACATTGATACATGGACAATGTATGTTGAATGGAAAAGTATAGTGTCGCCTCTCATTACCAAAATTTGGAGGGTTTATAACCTTTGGAAACATTAACAAATCAAAGGCACATGTATCATTAGTTGAAATAATTTTACATAGATTAAGGATGTTTGATATGTTAAAGATAACTTTGTAAAATTGGTTTTAAAGTTATTTTTTAAATCCACATGGTTGAGGTAAAACAAACATCCTCATGTTTCATTTTACAGTAAAATCCTTATGTTTTATACTTAGATGAATTTCTAACCAAATCATGTTTTAAGTCTTTTGAAAAAGATAAAAGGATTTTACTTTTAAAAGCATAAGGATGATGTCTTTAAAACTTTTCAAAATTCCTTGTATAAGAGTTTTAAAAAGAATTGTTATTTCTATAAGTGATCAAGGAAAATTTGAAAAATCGTTCTTCAGATCATTCTTTGATGAAAATGATATTTCACATGATTTTTTTGTCAAATAACTTTCCAACAATATGGAGTTGTTTTAAAAAAATTAATTATAAGAAATGGCTAAAACAATTTTAAATGAACCAAGTGTTGAAAAATAATTTTATGGAGAAGTCATAAAAATTATTTGCCATGTTTTTTCTTGGCTCTATTAGAAAATATCTTGAACATACCTTCATATGAATTTTTGAAAAATAGAAAGCAAAATATATCATACTTTCACATATTTTAATGTGATTACTATGTTTTGCATGATAAAGAAAGTATGGGAAAATTTATTTTTAAATGTCATAAAGCATATTTTATGAATACACTACATTCAATAAATACTATAGAATATAAAATCCCTAGGCTCAAACCGAAAATAAAATTATACATGTTATGTTTGATGAATATGTTGATTGTCATGATTAAAGATAGGATGGTGAAGAAAAATTACTACAATGTTAAATTTAGATAAATCACAAAGTTAATAATGTTCAAACATCATCCTAAAAAACTTCAAAGTCTGATCATGGAGTGGCAAAAAAAAACTAAGAAAATGATCAATTTAAGCAAAAAGGTTCATGCCTTCATTCTAGAAGCAATGCCAAAATGTTCTCCACAAGAGCAGAACGTTCTTGACAGTGAATATGTTTCATCCTATCAAAACTAATTTCGTCTATCACGATGATATGATTGAAGAACATCAACAACTCTTACATGAGCTTGAACCATTTGCTCCTACACTTACCTCACTGCTTACCTTTCCTCTAATACATGTCATCAAGATCAAATTATTGGAAGACATAATGGTGGAATAAGAACTTGATTGATATTCCAAAAATATGACAACAATGCGGCTACGATTTCTCAAACATAGCCAAAAATAATCAATGAAGGCAAAATAGAACAATCTTGAATTAATATCGTAATGGAGGAACTCTCTCAACGAAAAAAGCTAAATTATCTCATTTCGACCATCAATCAAGATAAATGAATGAGCATGAAGAGAAGCTCTACTCCAAAATATACAAAGATTTATAGTTGTTGAACCTCAAGTGAGAAAGATCACTAAATGAGGTACACTCAATTCCAATTCTTATGATATTTGCATCATGATAAGTATGTATATTTTTTTAATGATATTATGTGATTCATTAGATGCTCTTATATAAAATTAAGAATGCATATTATTTTTGATGCAAGTGGGACTTTAAAGTTTAACTAGATACTAACTCGCGCGTTGCTCGGTATGATTTAATATATTAATGAGTATAAAATAACAATAATATGAACATCTCACCTCTTTTTTTCGTTATTATTATTACATTTTTATTTTTAGATACGTATATAATAATTATTATAAAAAAAAATAATTAAAATAGAGTAATAAAAAAAATCAGACAACACATAAATATTTTCTACCAAAGAACTACGTGTGTTTTGATTTCCCAATTGCACCTGGTGATACGTAGGAGCAAGGTTTTCCCTTGTTAAACCAAATTAATAAAAAAAAATATTTTCCCTTCTTTTATTAATGTAAATAATTTATTTTTTGTTTTATTATTTTTTAGGGGGTAAAATAAATAATTAAGTAAATAAATAATTTGTATACAATTAATTATAGGGTAACTGTTTTAACGGACGTTGTAGGGTGTTAAAACTTTTCCTACTCGTAATTGACTCCCAAATCCGAATTTTTGGTTCGAAAATCATTATTTTAGGTTTTATCCAATTTTTCCTTTGAATAAAATAAAATTGGTGGCGACTCCTTTTTCACGGACAAACTGGACCTGACAGTATGGATATTTTTTTAATGATATTATGTGATTGATTAGATGCTCTTATATAAAATTAAGAATGCATATTATTTTTTATGCAAGTGCGACTTTAAAGTTTAACTAGATAGTAACTCGCGCGTTGCAGTAACTAGATATGTAATTTAAAAGTAATGTTAATTTTGTTTTACAGTAGAATATACTCAAGTGTTTATGTACCTAAAGATAAATATATTTTTTAATAATTATATATAAGCTAGGTTTGCTTTAGTACAAAACAAAAAGTAAAACATTGTTGACTAATACAATTCATGGAAAGTATATTGAAATATGAGACTATTTATAAGGTTTTACATCTTTAGATATGCAATTCTTGTCTTTAATAGTTTTTTAAAGTGGAATTGGTTTATTCAAGCTTTTTTATTTCATTGAAGTGTTTCTTCTAATAATATATTTGTTAAATAGTTATGCATTTCTTATTGTTAAAGTTATACATTTAGATATAATATTTCTTAATTTTATATAATTTATATTAGTTTTGAAACATTAGATTTATAAATTTATGTACTTTTTCACGTTTCCAATTTTATATGCTCATTGTAATTCTGTCAATCTCACCGTCGATCTAAATAATATCGTATGTCTTGCGATATATTATAACATTCATTCGTGAGTGATAGTTTGTTAAATCCAAAATATTGAAATAATTCATTCGTGTGTGCCTTGGAATTTTCAAATAATTATTTGACACAGAAAAGTTTGACAAGAAAAGTTTGTGAAAATGTTTAAGACATAGAAATTTTCGAGTGAATAATGAAATAGTTATAAGTTATTCATTTCCAAATATTTAATATTATTCATTTTTTGTTATTTCGATTATGATTTGTGTTTTTTTTTAATTATAAAAAGAAAAAATACTATGGGAGACACATTCAACATACGGAAAAAAAAACTCATTTCCTATGCAATAATATTGATATATTTTCTTTAACAATAATTGACAATAGAAAAACAATATTATTGAAGTATCTGTGAACTAAGAGTGTGTCACACAAATAGTTGTAGCTTGGTTGCACTTCATAATGTCGTTATCATTGCTTGAACTTAGAATTTACAAAAGAGTGGTTGCAAAATAGAAGATAGATCTTGATGCATGTATGTAGTCGAACTTGCATTGTGATGATTTAAAGATATTGGATGGTTTGTATTTTTTTGTATGAATTATATATTGAAATGAAAGTTTTGATGAGTAATTAGAGCTTTTTAAGTGTATTGATGAGTCATTAAGTAATAAATTAAAGCTGAAATTGTATAATGTATGAAATAATTGTAGTTGGATGAGCAAGTGAAAAGGTCTGCTTTACATATTGGAGAAACAAAACAGAATGGAAGTAGAAGATGAAAACAATAGTATGCTTTGGAAGGTGCCACATCATAATTTTTGTGAGTTGACAAATATTGGAGGATGTGGCATAGATGAAGATGAGTTGTCGCAAATAGAATTTGGGGTTCTGTTTTAATATATTATAATAGATTGATTACATCACTCTTTGTCATTAATTGTTCTTAAAAGCATTATGTATCATGTTCTTCAATTGTTTTGCATATATTGAGTAGTCTATACATTGCTTGATGCTTAAGTATAATATTTTGAATATGGCTTTACAAAAAATTTGAGATTATAATGTGGCTTATGGAAAAAGATCCTTCTTAAACATATTTTAAATATATACCATTGTTTAGGATTTATTTTTGAAGTATTTCAACAAGAGAATATATGATTAGTTTTAATTGCAATAATTTGTGTATTTTCTCTAAAAACTCAAATATGCTCTAAATAGAAAAGGCATGCCGAACTCCTAAAATCAATGCCTAAATAGAAAAGTCATGCAAAACTCCTAAAATCAATGGATTGATAACCATGCGTGATAGAGTCTCGATGAGGAACTCCTAAAATCAATGGATTGATTATTTCAATTTATTGATATTTCTCTATAATTACTCAATTTGTTATCAAACTAAAAAAAGCTCTTTTTTTTATTTATTTCGTTAAGTTCTTAATTTTGGTAATCGTTATATTTGAGATACTTGTGAGACGACCAAGATTAAACTACTATGTTTATTATATTATTATCTTTTAACTTATTTTGACCGCGTACGACCACATGTTAAATTGGCACCGTTGTCGGAGACATCTGATATAAGAATTAGTTAATCTAAAAATCCTACTAATTTTTCTAATATTTTCTGTTGAGTTTTCACTATGTTTCAGGATCTGACGTTGGATGTTGCATTGAAGCTGAAAAACAAAATCTGTTTTCTGTATACTTTCTAGGATTGTTTTGAAATGATGAGCTTGAAACTGTTGATATAGAAAAATAGATTCCTCTTCTAGATATGAATTTTGTTCCCAATAACATCGTCCATGAAGATCACCTACAATTTGAGTCTCACCACGATAATTAGTATCCAACAACATAGGACACGCATTAATATCATGAAATATTGAAGTCTGAAGAACAAATAATGCAAATCCCAAATGGAAAATCATTTTTAAAGAATGGTTGTTGCTGCTCTACTGTCATTAATTAAATTAATAAGATAAGTCAAATGGTCTAATGAGTCAAACTTAGGAGAAGAATGCTCAGTTTGACTACAACCAATGACAAAAAATCACTTATTGGATGCACAAGATTGGTTAAAAACCCTAATTGGATTAGAATAAGCCTAGGGAGGACGAAAATGACCTAAATGTTCAACCAATGACACAAAATCAAATATTGGATGCACAAGATTGGTTAAAAACCCTAATTGGATTAAAATAAGCCTAGGGAGAACGAAAATGACGTAAATGTTCAACCAATGACACAAAATCACATATTGGATGCACAAGATTGGTTAAAAACCCTAATTGGATTAAAATAAGCCTAGGGAGGACGAAAAATGATCTCAATGTTCTACCATGTGACAAACGCACTTATTGGATGCACAAGATTGGTTAAAAACCCTAATTGGATTAGAATAAGCCTAGGGAGGACAAAAATGACCTAAATGTTCAACCAATGATACAAAATCACTTATTGGATGCACAAGGTTGGTTAAAAACCCTAATTGGATTAGAATAAGCCTAGGGAGGACGAAAATGACCTAAATGTTAATCGAATGACACAAATGCACTTATTGGATGCACAAGATTGGTTCAAAACCCTAATTGGATTAGAATAACCCTAGGGAGGACGAAAATGACCTAAATGTTCAACCAATGACACAAAATCAAATATTAGAAGCACAAGAATGCTCAGTTTAACCAATCTTTGGCACGAGAAATCAAGAGTAAATTGACACATCTAATGAGATAGAAACACCAACTATATATATTGCCAAGATTACCAAGCATATTTCCTTGTTTAAGCATGATGACTAGGTTTGGATAGATCCCGCTGAAAATCATAATCATGTTGTCCACTATTTGGAATGTATTTTTATTAACAATTTATGTCATGACAATGGTCTGATTGAATAGATTATTCCCAATCTTATCACTACAACTAACAACACTATGATTACAAGGATATTCTTGTATGATGCTTTACTCTTTCCTTGTTTATTCTTGTCCTCTATCCCTCATCAAGGATATTGAACAATGAATTAGGAACTTTATATGGTCAGAAGATACTAGTACTAGGAAACTGGTCACAGTTGCTTGGCCCAAAGTTTGCTCTCCTCTTGATGGGACTTGCTTACATCAACCAATCAATGGGCTTCCTTTCTTAGAGCTAGAGTAATGAGAAGTCATGGTCCTATTTCATACCACATTGACTCTACCATTTCGCCTGCTATTAAAGACATTCTCTCCACCATCCCTGCTATTCTAGATGGCAGCTAGGAAATAGTCATTTAATCATTTTTTGGACTGCTAATAAGAAATACACTCATCTAATTGGAAATTTGAATATTCCTTCTAATTTTTATCATCTGTAGCATTCAAAGGTCAAGGATTTCTTTTCTAAATAAATCTGACTCTTTTGTATCCTTCAAACTTTGAATGTTTTTTTAGAAATGTTTAAGTCATGTTTAATAACTTTCTTACACAAATGTAGATTTTTTTCATAAATGGTGAGTTAAATATGAATTTTAGTATTTTGGCGCTTAAAAATTTATATTTAATTAATTTTCGTAAAGAATTTTTTTATAATGTCCTAAACGCAACTACAAAAAATCATTCGAAAATTCAAATAATACACAAGAGTTGATTTAATAACCAAGATCAAAAGTGAAAATAAAAAAATTTTGAAGACTAAAAGGTAACAAATTTTTATAAAGTTTAAAAACGAAATAGCGATTTTATAGGGACTAACACATTCTTCCTCAATCTTTTATTACAAGACCCTCCAACACATTTTACGAATATTAAGAAAATTAGTTGTAACAATAAATTTGGCAAAAAAATATGTTACTTTTTTATATTTACCCCTATAATTATAGATATCATAATAGAGAAAGAAAATATGTTTTTCTGTGGTAAATTAATTAGAGACATGTTTTTAAAAAAATTATTGATGCTTGTTGAATTTTGTTAAGGAAATTATATTAAGTGATAAAGAAAAAAGTGAAAAGGATTACTATAATTAAGGACGGACCGAATATATGATATGTTTGGATTTTTGATATTTTTAGATGGAATTATTATTATTATTATTATTAAGTTTAATTGCACTTTTAGTCTTCTAATTTTTTAATTGTGCGATTTTGGTTCCTTTAATTTAAAACGAGCCGGATTTTAATCCTCACACTTACCCCTTTTTTTTATTTTACGGTCTTTCATGTATTTTTTTCACAAATTTGCATTGATGTGGTCAATTTTAATGATGTAACATGTCAAAAGTTCTTAACTCCTTCAGCTTTCTTCTTCTTCCTCTTTTCATTTATTAGAAAACCAAAAAGTTCTTAAGAGAAATTGGTGGAGAAAACTAATGTCCAACATCTTCTCCTTCCTCTTTCTCCCCCATCCATGTGAGTTCCTCCTCCATAGTAACAATTTCTATTGACCACACCACCATATGTTTCAAATCGTTTTCACATTGACGAGCATCACATGTTTGAAATTGTGTGTCATGCGTCAAAACTTAGAACCGATTAAGAATTCAGTGAAGTGGAAGTCGTTGAGGGTGGTTTCGTCTGGCACATGGAAGATAATGAGGTTGGTCATGAGTTTTGTTTCTTTGCGGTGGTGAGTTAAGGGTTTGTAAAGGAATGACCGTTGTAAGGGTGGGGGTTTGGGAGTGTTGAGAGGGTGAAGAGGAGGAGAGTTGAAAAGAAACATTGTGCAGATTGAGATTGTGTTAAAAAGTTCAATTGAATTTTGAAATAAACAATCAGAACAAGAAATGATATGGAGAGATTTCTGGTTTTCTAAAAAGTGGGATGAGGAAGAAGAAGAAAGGTGAATGAATGTGTTAGGGATTTTTTTTTTGTTTATTCTTAATAATTTTCGTTTTTTTTATAAAAAAATGCTTAAACTCGCGTTGGAATATGTTGGAACCAAGTCGATTTTATATTTAGAGTTTTGATAATAACAAAAGTATTTTATGAAAACAGTATATATAACTTCAGAGAGTATGAAAGAAGATTTGAAGATGATTTGATGAAGATTTGAAGATGATTTGATCAAGATTTATCTACAACAAAATATGAATAGAATCAATCTGAGGAATTTACAAACCCAATCTGAACAAAATACGAACATAATCAATCTGAAGAATTTACAAACTCAATCTAAACAAAATAGAAATAGAATCAATTTGAAGAATTTACAAACTCAATCTGAACAAGATACAATTCAGAATTGAACAAGGACTAAATTGAGGACCAAATTTTTAGTATAAATACACACTCAAGGCTGAAGGAGAAAAGTATAAAAGAGTAGTCTTAGAGTTCAAAGAGTGAAACACTTGTTCGAGTTAGAAATCTTTTCTAAGTGTTCTTTTCTTAGAGTGTGAGAGTTATTATTATTATCAGCTTTGTTAGAAGTAACTACTCAAGTTCCAATCTTTTGTATCCAACTCGACAGTGGTTTATTTCGTTCTTCAATCTGGGGTTGTCAGGTTGTCAAACTGGTTAGTTCTTCAAAAATCTGGGGTTGTCAAGCTGTTTGGGAAAACTGGCTTGGAGGGTCAGGTGCTTTGTAATTCAAGGTATTTGAATTAGTGGATTAAAGCCTTCTAAATGAGAGGAGTGGATGTATCCAAGTTAGTGGTGAACCAGGATAAATCTACGTGTCAAATTATTTATGCTTTCATTGCTTGCTGCCTCTGAATTCGATTGCTTCTACTCCAAGTAAGTCACCAACACCAAACTAGTTTTTTTTTTAATTATTTATAAATTATCACAAAGTTGTAAACTTTGGCAAACACAATTCAACGCCCCTTTCTCGTGTTTGCACATTCAATAGGCATCAGAGCTTTGTCTCAAGGTTTAACACTTTATAGTGTTTAAGAAAAGATCCAAGGGTTCAATATGTCTGGATTCAATGAAGAAGCTGCTGGAGGAAACATCAACAGACCACCTTTGTTTGATGGAGAACGTTTTGAGTATTGGAAAGACAAGTTGAGAAGTTTCTATATTTCACGAGATCCTGAACTTTGGGACTTGGTGGAAGATGGTTATATCGCTCCGAAGAATACTGATGGTATTGAAATTCCAAGAAATGAGATGAATGCTGATCAGAAAAAGATGTACAAGATGTATCATAAGTCCAAAACATTCATGATAAATGCAATCACCTTCAAGGAGTTTGACAAGTGCACCAACAAAGAATATTTATGATAGTCTGATTCTGACCTATGAAGGAAGCAAGCAAGTTCAAGAAGCAAAGGCCAACCTCTTGTTGGAACCAAGTTGGTTTTACATTTAGAGTTTTGATGTTAACAAAAGTATTTTATGAGAAAAATATATTTGACTTCAAAGAGTATGAAAGAAGATTCATGTTTTTGAAGAAAATCTAAAATAAGAATTGATTCAAATTTATAATTTAAAAAAAAAATCTTACATAACATTTGATTCAAAATTATAATTGATGAAAATCTAAAACAAGGTTTGATTCAAATTTATAATTGAAGAAAATCTTTGACCAAGTTGAAAAGAAAATATGGTCAAGATTTGAAGAAGATTTGATCAAGATTTGAAGAACATTTGAATAATATTTTAATGAAGATTTGAAGAATATTTGATCAACATTTAATGAAGATTTGAAGAATATTTGATCAACATTTAATGAAGATTTGAGGAATATTTGATCAACATTTAATGAAGATTTGAAGAATATTTGATTTGAAGAATTTACAAAATCAATCTACAAAAAATAGGAACATAATCAATATGAAGAATTTACAAACTCAATCTACACAAAATAGGAACAGAATCAATCTGAAGAATTTACAAACTCAATCTGAACAAGAAACAATTTAGAATTAAACAAAGACTAAATTGAACCCCAAATTTTCACTATAAATAGACACCAAGGATGAAGGAGAAAAGCATCAAAAAGTAGAAAACAGTAGAAAAACTCAAGCTCAAGATTCCAAATTCATCTTAGAGTTCAAAGAGAGAAACACTTGTTCGAATGAGAAGTATTTTCTAAGTATTCTTTTCTTAGAGTGTGAGAGTTATTATTATTCTCAGCTTTGTTAGAAGCAACTACTCAAGTTCCAATCTTTTGTATCCAACACGATAGTAGTTTAGTTATTTCTTCAATCTGGGGTTGTCAGGTTGTTAGGAGAAGACTTGGCTTGTAGGGTCAAGGTGGTTAGTTCCTCAAAAGTCTGGGGTTGTCAGGTTGTTTGGGAAGACTTGCTTGGAGGGCCAGGTGCTTGGTAATTCAAGGTATGTGAATTAGTGGATTAAAGCCTTCTAAATGAAGGGATTGGATGTAACCAAGTTAATGGTGAACTAGGATAATGCTATGTGTCAAATTATTTATACTTTCGTTGTTTGCTAATTCTGAATCGGATTGCTTCTTATCTAAGTAATTCGTAAAAACCAACCAACCTTTATCAAATTAGCAAAAAGTTATCAACTTTGGCAAACACAATTCAACCCCCCTTCTCGTGTTTGCACCTTCAATAGGCATCAGAGCTCGGTCTCAAGGCTGAGCACTTTACAGTGTTTGAGGAAAGATCCAAGGGTTCAACATGTCTCGATTTAGTGAATCAACAGATGAAGAAATTGAGGTATTTTCTGAATTTACTCGATCTGATTTAATTATTGCTGTAAATGATTTTTTTAAATTTTAATCACAAATTGTTTTTAAAACTGAAAACACTTAGGAAAGAAAATACAAATCTAATTGAAAATGTTAATGTTTTAAAGAATCAAAGTACTGAATTTAAAACAGAAAATACAAATCTAAAAACTGATATTACTGAACTTAAAATAGAGAATGCAAATCTAAAAACTGATATTACTAAACTTAAGACAGATAATGCAACTCTGAAAACTGATATTACTAAACTTAAGACAGATAATGCAACTCTGAAAACTGATATTACTGAATTTAAAACAGAAAATACAAATCTGAAAACTGATATTACTGAACTTAAAATAGAGAATGCAAATCTAAAAACTGATATTACTAAACTTAAGACAGATAATGCAACTTTGAAAACTGATATTATTGAACTTAAAATAGAAAATGCAAATCTGAAAACTGATATTGCCGAACATAAGGCTGAAAATCTAACTCTGAAAAGTAATTATAGTTCAACATCAATTGAAAATACCACATGTAACTCTGATAAGCATGAAGTATTTCAAGAATTTATTGATAATGGTTTGGAAAGAAGCAAGTATGCATCTATGATTTATGGGGTTAGTAGGAATGGTAAAAGAGGAATAGGATTTCAAGAAAAAGTAATTGAATCTAAGTTTATTCCCTCTGATGATTTGTGTACTATTTGCTATAAGAAAGGTCACACTAAAATATCTTGTCCTATGCTAACCACATGGAACAACAAGAAATCTTTCAGATCTAACAAACCAGGACCCAACCAAATTTGGGTACCAAAAGATAAAATTGTTTATGTTGCAGATGTTCTAAGCAATCAAATTGAAACACCAGTCATGGTGCCTGGTCAATAGATGCTTGAAATATATGAAGGCAAAAAGGTCTATGTTCCAAGCCCTACCAAACAGAAGCCAACTGACTCTGGTGGAAGAAGGATTGGTCAACACAATACTTATCAGAACCAGAACCATATGATGAACTAGAAATATCAGAAAAATATGAAGTATCAACAGAATCAAAACTGGCAGAGAAATCACACATATCAACCAAATCAAAGTTAGCAGATAACTCACACATATCAACAGAACCAAAACTACCAGAAAAATCAGAATTACCATCAGTCCAAAATTACTAGAGGCACCTGATACATCAGCAGAAACAGAAGTGTCAAATGAACAATCAGAATCAGAAGACTTCTTTGAACACTCCAATCAAATTCATCAGGACTACAAACCTGGATAGGAATTCAAATCCATTCATTCAGACTCTCTAATCAGAAAATATGCAAACTCATAATCTGAAAACCAAAAAAGAAGAACTAAGAGGGTTTTCATAGTGAAACTCAAATCATCTTCAATCTTCAACTTCTCCTCCATCTTCTAAAACTTAACCACTTGCTCAAAAAAAACCTCTCACATTGACTTTTAAATCTTTCAATTGAAACCATGTTATTCTTCATGAATTCAACCAAAACGTCCATAATGTGAAAGTCTTTGTCATTTGATTCTTTGGATAGAATTTTAGGAGGTAGAATTTGTTCCCAATTGATCTTTTTAATATAACACTCGTCGTTTTCTGCGTCTCTGACCAAGAACTCTTCATATTCTATTAGTTCGACCAAGTCATCAAAACAAGTTTCATTCCGATGTCCTTTTCCGCAAAAGTCACACCTAAGAGGCCGCATCTGAGGGATCTGAGGGTGATGTTTTAAAAATGTATCTCTCAAGATTTGTCCCTCAATCATGCGACGTATACCAGATATAAGACAAGTATCACACTCTTCATATAATTGTAATAGAATATCATAAAAAAAAAATAGAAAATAAAAGAAAACAATTTTTTTTTTCAAAATTAAAAATAAAATAAAAGCAAAAATTTTATTGCAGAGCCAAAAATTTCAATTAAGTAAATAAATTAAATTCAATAGTGATATGGCAATCGCCGACAACGGCGCCAAAAACTTGATAGCATTTCAGCAAGTGTACTGAATCGTTGCAAGTAATAATAAAACGGTAGTAAAATTGATCCTTTATAATGAGAAAAATGTCAGGGATGAGTTTCACTTCGAATCCAACCTTGCTGTCTAATTTGATCCTTGTTACTGAATTCCTTTATTGAATTATTACCGAATTCTCTTTATTATTCTTGCCCTAATGTCTTAGTGACAGAACCTTTAATTCCAAAGTAACCCCTAATTCCTTAGTTGATTTCATATTAGAATTAAGCCTTACCGTACAGGAATTCTCTTGATAAATTGTTGTCTTTGCAACTAATTTAATTGGTTTCATGACCTGCATCTATCCCTAGACTGCAAATTCATGAATTTCTCATCTCAAGCATTCGTAAAGTCCACATCCGTTTCAAAATACGAATCGTAGAACATTTTAATGTTGATCAAGTAATAAAAAACATTAACACATAGATGAGAAAAATAATTCAATAAACTCATTCATATAACTAGAAATCAAATCAGAAAAATAAGGGTTTCATCTTGTTACACTCATCCCTAACAAATAGGGTTTAGTTACTCATGACAGAGATACAAAAGATAGAGTTTAAAGAACAATTACAAGAATGATTCATGAATGATTCTTGATAAAACTGCTCCAATGATGTTAGAAACGGCCGTCTTTTAGTTTCTCTGCTAGGGCACAAGTCTCCCCACTTTCCAATAGCAAAAAAGATACCTAAAAAGTGATAAAAACGCGTTTTTATATGTTCTGCTGCGCATTGCGCGCTTCAGGCGCGCAACGGCAGTGGCGTCAGCGCGAAATGCGCTTCAGGCGCGCTCCGGGCGCGCTTCAAGCGCTCATCATCTTCTGCCTGGCGTTTAGTGCATGTTTCTCCTATTTTGAGTCGGAATTGGGTTTTGGTGTCTTCATGAAAGTTGTAGCTATGGATCTTAGATTTCATTTGCACTTGGTTTGACTCCAATTGGACATCTAAAACTCCAGATATGGCTGAAATACTCCACATTGGTCATGTTGATTTCTCACCAGATGATGGATGAATTCTTGCAATGCAAGAAGAGTTAAATGAATTCTAGAGGAATGATGTTTAGGATCTAGTACATAGACAAGAGAAGAACATCATTGGAACCAAGTGGGTTTTCATAAACAAGTTAAATGAAAAAGGTGAAGTGGTTAGAAACAAGCCTAGGGAATCACATTTAACTGATGTTAAGAGAATCCTTAGATACCTAAAAGGCACTAGAAACCTTACCTTGTTCTACAAGAAATCTCTTAAGTACAAACTTAGTGGATACTGTGATTCTGATTATGCTGGAGATAAACTTGAGAGAAAGAGCACCAGTGGCAACTGCACATTTTTAGGTGACAACTTAATATCTTGGTCAAGTAAGAGACAAAACACCATTGCAATGTCAACAGCAGAGACTGACTACATTTCAGCAGCTGGCTGCAGTTCTAGAACATTCCTAGAATCCAACATTCCCATCTATTGCGATAACACTTCTGCCATTTGTCTAGCCAAAAACCCTATCTTACATTCTAGAGCTAAACACATAGAGATCAAACACCATTGCATTAGAGATTTTTTTTCAAAAAGGGGTAATAAACATTCAATTTGTAGACACTGAACACCAATGGGCTGACATATTCCCCAAACCACTACCTGAAGATAGGTGTGACTTCATCAAGAAAAACCTAAACCTTACCTTCATACTTGAGTGATGTTGTTATAACTTTAAAGTAGTTTAGTTTTACACTAGTTATTATATTTTCTTGTATTATGTTATGTTATATTTATTTTATTCCAAAGAAAAAATTAAAAAAAAAAGAAAAAGAAAAAAAAAAGAAAAAAAAGGAGACAAAGTTTCACTTTCAAGTTTTTTTGTCTAATGACAAAAGAGGGAGAAATATATTTGATAATGTGGAAAGAAAAGCATTCTAAGACTTAGGGGGAGCCTTAAGTTAGAGGGAGTAAAAGAAAGATAAAAAAAAGTTGTTATAAAAAATACAAGTTTTGTCATCATCAAAAAGGAGGAGATTGTTGGAACCAAGTTGGTTTTATATTTAGAGTTTTGAAGTTAACAAAAGCATTTTATGAGATAAATATATTTGACTTCTAAACTAAGATTTGATTCAAAATGATAATTGATGAAAATCTAAAATAAGATTTGATTCAAATTTATAATTGAAGGAAATCTTTGACCAAGTTGAAAAAAAAATATGGTCAACATTTGAAGAAGATTTGCAGAATATTTGAATAATATTTTAATCAAGATTTGAAGAAAATTTGATCAACATTTAATGAAGATTTGAAGAATATTTGATCAACATTTAAGGAAGATTTGAAGAATATTTGATCAACATTTAACGAAGATTTGAAGAATATTTGATTTGAAGAATTTACAAATTCAATCTACACAAAATAGGAACATAATCAATATGAAGAATTTACAAACTCAATCTACACAAAATAGGAACAAAATCAATCTGAAGAATTTACAAACTCAATCTGAACAAGATACAATTCAGAATTAAACAAAGACTAAATTGAAGCCCAAATTTTCACTATAAATAGACACCAAAGCTGAAGGAGAAAAACATCCAAAAGTAGAAAAGAGTAGAAGAACTCAAGCTCAAGATTCTAAATTGATCTTAGAGTTCAAAGAGAGAAATACTTGTTCGAATGAGAAATATTTTCTGAGTGTTCTTTTCTTAGAGTGTGAGAGTTATTATTATTATCAGCTTTGTTATAAGCAACTACTCAAGTTCCAATCTTTTGTATCCAACCCGATAGTGGTTTATTTCCTTCTTCAATCTGGGGTTGTCAGGTTGCTAGGAAAAGACTTGGCTTGTAGGATCAAGGTGGTTAGTTCCTCAAAAGTTTGGGGTTGTCAGGCTATTTGGGAAGACTGGCTTGGAGGGTCAGGTGCTTTGTAATTGAAAGTATTTGAATTAGTGGATTAAAGCCTTCTGAATGAAGGGACTGGATGTAGCCAAGTTAATGGTAAACCAGGATAACGCTATGTGTCAAATCATTAAGCTTTCATTGTTTGCTGATTCTGAATCCGATTGCTTCTTATCTAAGTAATTCATAAAAACCAACTAACCTTCATCAAATTAGCAAAAAGTTATCAACTTTGGCAAACACAATTCAACCCCCCTTCTCGTATTTGCACCTACATAATATACTTTGAAGATGAAGACATTGAAACAATGTTTTCCAGATTCCAGACCCTGGTCTCAGATTTAAGGTACTTGAGAAGAGTTATACTACTGTTGATCATGTGAAGAAAATTCTTAGGAGTCTGACAAGCAAGTGGAGACCTAAGATCACTGCTATTTAGAAAGCAAAGGATCTAAACACTGTAAAGCTGAAAGAATTAATCAGCTCTCTTACATCACATGAAATTGAGCTTGAAGAATATGAGCCCAAGAAGAATTTAAATGGCCAGAACCATGTTAAATGATATGAATGTTGCAAAACACTTTTGGGCTAAAGCAATTAATACTGCATGTTATATTTAAAATACAGTGTATATTAGATCTATATTGAAGAAATCACCATATGAATTGTGGAAAGGTAAAAAGTCTAACATCTCTTATTTTAAACAATTTGGTTGTACTTGTTATATGTTAAACACTAAGGATAACCTTGGTAAATTTGATTCTAGATCTCAAAAGTGTACCTTCATTGGATATTCTGAAAGATCCAAGGCTTATAGAGTGTTTAATTGAGAAACTCATATTGTGGAAGAATTCATACATGTTAAATTTGATGACAAACAACTTGACCTTGAAAAGTCAAAGCAAGATGATGATAGTACAGGTTTATCGGAACCAAAGGAAGCAGATGCAGACAAATTAGAAGAACTTGAAAAATTAGAGGATACAAGCAAATCAGAAGAATATGACAAATCTTCAACGGATGAATATGATCAAGTCAGAAATAGTCAGGATAAGTCAGAAGAAAGATCTGGTTGGAAGCACCAGTCATCTCATCCTGAAACTCTAATCATCGGAAGTGCAAGTGATCATTTGAGGACCAGATCATCACTTAAAGATACCAGTTTGTTTAGCTTACTCTCATCAATTGAGCCTACCTCTATTGATGAAGCATTGGCAGGTGATGGATGAATTCTTGCATTGCAAGAAGAGTTAAATGAATTTGAGAGGAATGATGTTTAGGATCTAGTACATAGACCAGAGAAGAACATTATTGGAACCAAGTGGGTTTTCATAAACAAGTTAAATGAAAAAGGTGAAGTGGTTAGAAACAAGGAAAGACTTGTCACACAAGGCTATAGTCAGCGAGAGGGCATTGATTACACTGAGACATTCGCTCTAGTGGCCAAGTTAGAAGCTATTCGTACCCTACTTTCTCTTGCTGCAAATAATAACATTACATTATTTCAAATGGATGTTAAAAGTGTTTTTCTAAATGGTTATATAAGTGGAGAAGTCTATGTTAAACAACCCCCAAGTTTTGAAAGTTTTGAATTTCCAAATCATGTTTTTAAACATAGGAAATCTCTATATGGTCTAAAACAAGCACCTAAGACATGGTATGATAGACTTAGTAACTTCTTGCTTAAAAATAACTTTGAAAGAGGACAAATAGATAATACACTTTTTAGAAAATCAATAGGAGATAACATTCTTATTATTCAAATTTATGTTGATGACATTATTTTTGGATCTACTAATGGCACTCATTGTCAAGAATTTTCTAAATTGATGCAACTTGAATTTCAAATGAGTATGATGGGAGAACTTAAGTTCTTCTTAGGGATACAAATTAAGCAAAGTCAAAAAGGTATATACATTCATCAAACTAAATATACAAAAGAGCTTCTTAGGAAGTTTAAGATGAGTGATTGCAAACCAGGAAGTAGTAATGTCAATTTACAAGGAAGGGGGTTTGAATTTTAAATCTCCCTGTTTAAAAATTACCTGAAAGGAGATAAGAGTAATGTCAATCAGAAATTCATTTTATGTTTTTAACTTAAATGATTAATCAGACTTAATAAATAAGGAGATAAGAGAAAGAATACCACACACGGATGTATCCTGGTTCACCAAACTCGGGCTACGTCCAGTCCTGTCAACTGTGAGATTTTCCACTAAGTGTTCAAAACAAAGAACCGTCTTGGTTTTACAGCACCTAGCTCATATCAACCTTGATCTATTACAAACTTCAATCCTTTCCACACAGAAAGAGATTAATCAGGTCACGTATCCACCTTGATAGGATTTCTTACAATCTACCCAAACTATGCTAAACTCTTATAGTTCGAGTTTTTTAATAATGATGAGATTGTTTTGTTAGAATCTGAGATATCTCAACTCTTGTTTGATATTTGATTCTTTACAAAGAATTCAGTACAAAAATAACAGAGTAATGATTGTGATCAGACTGATTCTTCTTTGAGTAATGAGAGAGTTTCAAGTATGTGAATGTGAATGATTTTGTGAGACTTGTTAACACTTGAACTTCTGCATTTTCCCTGATCATTGGCCTTCCTTTTATAGGCGTTTTAGAGTTGTTGGTAGTCCTCTGTCAGTTTTGACCAAAGACCAATTTATATGAATAAAAATATTCCAGCCTTTGAACACTTTTGAATTTTGTTGACTAGGCTGAGTTCTTCGATTTTTGATCAGATTTCCTTTGAGTTTGACGATCCTTTGTACTTTATATTAGCTTGTTAATGTCATTGATTTGATCTGGAGTTTTGATTCGGTCAAAACAGCTTGGAGAACGATGATGAACTTCTGCAGAATGTTAATCAATCTGAAATCCTAGTCTTTGAACTTTCTGGAGATTGATAATCAATCTAGAGGTCCAGTCATGATCATTCTGAATGTCTTCCTAATTAATCTGGATGTCTTGTACATTTCAAGATCGTTTATCTTTCTTTGACAGTTTAAGCTGGAGAAGGTTCAGATCTGTTTGGTCTTGCTAATTTGTGATCTTCTCTCTTTGTGATTCGAGTAGTTTCTTTGAATCTAATCATCTATGTTTGTTCCTTGCCAAGTGTTGATGATATAGATGTAAAATTTAGAGGCTAAAACTTCTTTTAACTAGTGGAGATTGATTGATCTTGGGGCTGTGATAATCAATCTTGGTCCTGGAGAACATCCTCCGTTTTTACAGATTTTTTCTAGAATGTTCTCCTTTCTTATTTGTTCAGTTTTTATCTTTTATTGCTGATTTCTTTGTTTTGCTTGAGTCCCATCTTTGAATTAATTCACTCAAAATCACAAGTTAATTAACATAACATTTAGAATCATAATTAACATTCTTAATTAACCTTTTTTTATTTTCATCAAAACTTAAATTGAGATATTGTGATTCTGATTATGCTAGAGATAAAATTGAGAGAAAGAGCACTAGTGGCAACTGCACATTTTTAGGTGACAGCTTAATATCTTGGTCAAGTAAGAGACAAAACACCATTGCAATGTCAACAGCAGAAGTTAAGTACATTTCAGCAGAAGTTGAGTACAAAATAGAAATATAATTTACAAACTCAATCTGAACAAGATACAATTCAGAATTAAACAAGGACTAAATTGAAGCCCAAATTTTCACTATAAATAGACACTCAATGCTGAAGGAGAAAAGCATCGAAGAGTAGAAAATAGTAGTCTTAGATTTCAAAGAGAGAAACACTTGTTCGAGTTAGAAATATTTTATGTGTTCTTTTCTTAGAGTGTGACAGTTGTTATTACTATCAGCTTTGTTAGAAGCAACTACTCAAGTTCCAATCTTTTGTATCCAACCCGACAGTGGTTTAGTTCCTTCTTCAATTTGGGGTTGTCAGGTTGTTAGGAGAAGACTTGGCTTGTAGGGTCAAGGTGGTTAGTTCCTCAAAAGTCTTGGGTTGTCAGACTTTTTGGGAAGACTTGCTTGGAGGGTCAGGTGCTTTGTAATTCAAGGTATTTGAATTAGTGGATTAAAGTTTTCTGAATGAAGGGACTGGATGTAGCCAAGTTAGTGGTGAACTAGGATAAATCTACGTGTCAAATTATTTATGCTTTCATTGTTTGTTACCTCTAAATCCGATTGCTTCTACTCCAAGTAAGTCACCAAAATCAAACTAGTTTTTTAATTATTTATAAATTATCAAAAATTTGTCAACTTTGTCAAACACAATTCAATCCCCCTTTCTCGTGTTTGCACCTACATAATATACTTTGACATGTCACATAAGGGACCACAAAATCAAAAATGGGATAAATATGAACGGTTAAAAATCATTTTAAATTTGAAGAACCAAAATCACACAATTGATAAGTTAGTGGGTCAAAAGTATAATTAAATCTTATAATAATAATAATTATTATTATTATTAAATCTTATAATAATAATAATAATAATAATAATAATAATTCTAATAATAATAATTATTATTAAATATAATAATAATAATAATAATTATTATTATTATTATTATTATTATTATTATTATTATTATTATTTAACATGCTTCGATACTGCCTCTATATGTCATATGTTTTTTTTTTACAAACGTCATATGAACTTCTTGAAAGGCCACATTTGGTGATAAGGACAAAGGATACTACAAGCAATTAACGCACATGAAACCATATATTCTACAACTGTTTTACTAAAGATATTTAATTGTTTATGTAATGTACTTTTGACTCTTTGAGTACTTCGTTATTCTTAAACGTGTTGTCCAAAACCAGTAGTAGCTTTAGTCACGTGTTCTAGTTAGGGGATTGATCATAGTCTTGATGGAAATTTCAAGAAGTATTTCATGAGTTTTGAATGATACTTATCATAATAGTTTAATTGAATTGATTTTAATAATAAAATAAATTTAATTTATTAAAATGAGACTTTCAGCTCAGTAGTCAAATCGTCTATCATTCGAACGGTATCCAACATTGTTTTATCTAAATTATGGTGTATTCATCAATTAAATGTCAAAAATGCATTTTTGCATGAAAATCTTGATGAAACTGTGTACATGCATTAATCTCTTGGTTTTCACAATCCTTAACATCCTGATTATATATGCTTGTTTAAGAAGTCACTCTATGGACTCAAACAAACACCTCGTACTTGACACCAGCATTTTACTGATTTTGTAGCTATTTTAGGTTTCTTTTACAATGTCTCAAATTATTATTTATTTATCACGAAGACAATCACAAAACTTATATCCTTCTCTATGTGGATGACATTATTCTTGTTGCGTCATCAGATACTCTCCGTCAATCCATCGTGTCTTAATTGGGTTGTGAATTTTCTATGAAGAATTTGGGTCCCCATTTTATGGATATATCTATTACACGACATTCATAAGGTCTTTTTCTTTCACAATAAATATGCCGAAGAAATCATTGAACGAGTAGGTATGTCTTCCTGCAAATCACCTCTACACCAGTTCACACAAAAGCAAAACTCAATGGCTTTTCAAGTAATCCATATCATGACCCAACTGAATATCGCAATCTTGTCGGAGCCTTACAATACTTGATATTTACAAGACCAGATATCTCTTATATCGTTCAACAAGTGTGTCTATTAATGCATAACCCGATGACACAACACATGACTGCTTTGAAGCGAATCATTTGATACATTAAGGGTACTATTACTTTCAGTATACATTTCTATCCCTCCTCCATTGATAAACTCACTACATATACCGATGCAGATTGGGGTGGATGTCCTGACACCAGAAGGTCCACGTTTCGATATGTTGTATATCTTGAGGATAATTGGATCTCTTGGTCTACAAAAAGACAACCTACCTTGTCTCGATCTTGTGCCGAAGCGAGTAATGTGGAGTCGCTAATGTAGTTTTCAAATCATTCTAGCTTAGGAACTTACTTTTCGAACTTCATTGTCCTGTCACGAAGGCCATATTAGTCTATTGTGATAACGTAAGCGTCGTTTATCTTTTCGGCAATCCTATTCAACATCAATGCACTAAGCACATTTAGATATACATTTTGTACGGGAAATAGTTGCCAGTGACCAAGTATGGCTGCTACATGTTCCTTCGCGTTATCAAATTGATGACATCTTCTGTTGGAACATAGTATGTTATTATGTGAATTTAAATAAAAAATTTGTTGAAGTCCCACATTGGAAAGAATTTATTTTTGTAAACTCAAGTGGAAAGAAACATGTTTTTTAAAATTCAAGTCCCACATTGGAAAGAAATTTTTTTTAACTCCCACATTGGAAAACTCTCATATTTTGATTATGCTAAAGTCCCACATTGATTAGAAATCAATTGTGAGTTTGCTTCCATCACTATATAATGAGTTTCAATCTATTGTGAAAAGCACACCAAAGTTGGATGCTTTTCCCAACTTTCTCTTTTCTCTCTCTTTTATTCTGCTCGCCTAATTTTCGAGCCACTTCTCCCATTTCTTTCTGTCCCTTTCGGTTTTTAAAGCGGTTATTATGCCGCAGTCCCTTTCGGTTTATAGAGCGGTTATTATGCCGCAGTCCCTTTCGGTTTTTAGAGCAGTTATTATGCCGCAGTCCCTTTCAGTTTATAGAGCGGTTATTATGCCGCAGTCCCTTTCGGTTTTTAGAGCGGTTATTATGCCGCAGTCCCTTTCGGTTTTCAGAGCGGCTGTTATGCCGCAGTCCCTTCGATTTATAGAGCGGTTTTTATGCCGTAATACCTTTGTTTTTAGAGCGGTTGTTATTCCGTAGTCATTTTAATTTATGAATGGTCATAGTACCATATTGCGAATGACTTTAATCGTCATATTGAGTGGCTTTAAAAGCCATATTGAGGGTGTAATTCTAGAACGGTTTTCTACGGTGCAGTGGAACTCCGATACAGTGAATCTGGGCTGTTTTATCCTGGGGACTTCGTGGTTGATAGTCTGCCTTGCACAATTTGGGCAGTGCCGCGAAACGTCTTAAAGAGAGCGACCTAGTCCGCGGCTCAACCCAGTAATATCTTCGGTGGCATAAATTGTGATTTTAAACAGTTTTTCGAAACTCAAAAATAACAATTTTAAGACGTTTCTTTCTGCCATGTCAACCGAAGAGATTACTGGATTTGGTTCTGTTGCCTCGGATTTCAATAAATTGTTTCAGATTAAGGCAAATAGAAAAGGATAAGAAAAGGATAAGACTTGCTGATGATCTGTATAACTACTACAGTTCCAACAATAGTGCTAGAGATGCTCAGAAGTTGCTACTCAGAGTATCATATGACTAATGACATATCCGGGAAGGCTGAAGATAACTCATGAGATCATCTATTAAGGTACGTCATTCATGACATATTTAATTTAAATGTTGAAATTTAATATGTCTCTTTTCGTTTGAATGTTGAAATCAATAAAATGTCTCCTGCTTACATGTTGTATGATTTTAAGTTTTGACATGCTAGACTATGTGATGTGAACACATTTGATTTCAAACTTAAGTAACCTAGGTTTAATTCCAAAGTTATCTTTGAATGATTTTGAAAAATGTGATTTTTGTAGTTAAGCTAAAATAAAAATAAAATAAAAAAGAGTTCACATAAATTTGTAGTTAGAGAATTTGAGTCTTTAGATTTATTACACTTTGATATATGTGAACTTGATGGGACGTTAACAAGATATGAAAAACGTTGTTTCATTACTTTTATTGATGATTGTTGTGACTATACTTTTGTATATCAAATGAAAAATAAAAGTGAAACGCTTGACATGTTAAGGAGCTTTGTAACTGAAATTGAAAATCAATTTAGTAGAAAGATTAAGAGGTTCTAAGTATGATTCTAGTTTGGTTAATGTATTTTATAAATTGTCTGGAATTATACTTGGAACAACTGCACCATAATTGCTTGAAGTGAATGGTAATGTTGTAAGAAAGAATAAAACTCTTATTGAACTAGTTGTTGCTAGTATGCTTAACTCTAGTGCTGCATCTCATTGGTGTGAGAAATATATGTTGCTTATTTGCTATGTTTTGAATAGAGTTCCTAAATCTAAAAACAAAACATCTCCTTATGAGATAGTGAAGAAAAGACAATTGAACTTGTCTTATTTTCGAACTTGGGGTTGTCTAGCTTGTGTCAGAATCCCCGATCCCAAGCGAAAAAAAAGAAAAAAAAAAAAAAAAACTCGTCAGTAGAGCCTATGAATGTGTATTCATTGGGTATGCAATAAACAACAAAGCGTATAGGTTTTATGACCTAAATGCAGAAGTGATCATAGAGTCAAATGAGGTTGACTTCTATGAAAATAAATTCCCTTTCAAATCGAGAAATAGTGGGGGCAGCGAACCTAGTGAAGTTCCTGTGACTAGAAGCACTGAAAGCAACAAACAAGGCGAAACAAAAACTCAAAGCAGTAAGAGTTGTTAAAGATTATGGACCTGAATATATGGCCTGTAATTTAGAAGAAGATCTTGCAAATCTTAAAGAAGCTTTGTTATCATTGGATGCAGATTTATGGCAAGAAGCTATAAATGATGAAATGGATTCTCTAGAGTCTAACAAGACCTGACATTTAGTAGACTTGCTTCCTGGTTGCAAACCTATAGGTTGTAAATGGATTTTGAAAAAAAAAAAACTAAAACCCGATGGATCTATTGATAAGTACAAGGCACGCCTTGTAACCTAAGGTTTTAGACAAAGAGAAAATATAGATTTCTTCGACAGTTTTTCACCAGTCACTAGAATAACATCCATTAGGGTGCTCATATCACTTACGCCTATTCATAACCAGGTGATATACCAGATGGATGTTAAAACAGTTTTTTAAATGGTGACCTGGAAGAAGAAATCTATATGGAACAACCTGAAGATTTTGTAATACATGAACAAGAAGACAAGGTCTGTAAGTTAGATAAATCTCTGTATGGTCTTAAACAAAATCCTAAGAAATGACATGAAAGGTTTGATAAGTTGATTATATCGAATGAGTTTAAGTGAATGAAAGTGACAAATGTATTTACTACATATCTGAAAATAGCATTTGCACTATCATATGTCTCTATGTATACGACTTACTCATATTTGATTCAAACATTCATGCTATAAATATTGTAAAATCATTGTTGTGTAACAACTTTGATATGAAAGACCTCGGAGAAGCAAATGTAATCCTTGAAATCAAGATTACTAGGTCAGAAAAAGAAATTTCTTTGGATTAGTATCACTATGTTGAAACAATCCTAATGAAATATAAATGTTTTGACTGTAAACCTGCTTGCACACCATATGATCTAAGTGTGAAAATTTTCAAGAACACTGATGAATGTGTTAGACAAACTGATTATGCGAGCATCCTTGGCAGCCTCAGGTATGCCACTGATTCTGCTAGACCCGACATTGCCTATGTCGTGGGATTATTGTGCAGGTTTACTAGTAGACCTAGTATGGAGCATTGGCACGCTATCGAAAGAGTCATGAGATACCTTAAAAGGACCATGAGTCTCGGATTACATTATCAAAGATTTCCTACCGTCCTTGAAAGATACAGTGTTATTGATTGGAACATCTTATCAAATGACTCCAAAGCAATCAGTTTCTATATTTTAGTATAGCTAGTGGTGTTGTATCTTGGAAATCGAAGAACAGACGATATTGGCTCAGTCCACTATCGAGTCTGAAATGATAGCACTAGCTACTACTAGTGAAGAAGCGAGTTGGTTGAGATGCTTGCTAGTTGAGATCCCTTTTTGGGAAAAACCTATGACAGATGTGTTGATCCACTGCGATAGTACCGCGACTATTGCGAAGATTGAGAATCGTTATTACAACGATAAGAGACGACAAATTCGTCGCAAGCACAACGTTGTTAGAGAGTTACCTTCTAAAGGAGTTGTTATAGTGGATCATGAACGCACTGATGAGAATCTAGTAGATCCTTTGGCGAAAGGGTTAGCTAGCGAGAAAGTCCTAAATACATCCAAAAGGATGGGATTAATGCCTATAGAGTCACTCATGATGGTAACCTGACCTAAAAGACTGGAGATCCCAAGAATTAGGTTCAATGGGTAATAACAAGTTGTGAAGTGATATGAGATGAACATGCTATTATAAATCAAAGAAGCATGATTCCTGAAGCGATAATAGGATGAGGTAATAGAAACTCTTAATGAGATCTATGCTCTATGTGGAGGGAGTACCTAGCTACAGGAGTACTCTTGATAGACTCACCTATGTGAATGTGGAAGTGGGGCCGCTTCCTATGGAATTTTGAGGCAGAATTCCTAGAGCGTTCACTATACTGGGATACACGTGCAGGGCCATTAATGCACGGACTTTTGAGAATACACCTTATGAAAAGATTGTGTGTGGGTTTGATGTCAGAGATAGAGTTCAAGACTACGAGTCACTCTTGTTGAATTTGAATCTTACTTACTATGCAAAGGTTCAAGTCAAGAGACACCTTTGTTTATGCACGATCTTATAGAAGCGTTTGACGCTATTTCAGAAACATTTTTTTAAATTCAAGTGGGGGATTGTTGGAACATAGTATGTTATTATGTGAATTTAAATAAAAAATTTGTTGAAGTCCCACATTGGAAAGAATTTATTTTTGTAAATTCAAGTGGAAAGAAACATGTTTTTTAAAATTCAAGTCCCACATTGGAAAGAAATTTTTTTTAACTCCCACATTGGAAAACTCTCATATTTTGAATATGCTAAAGTCCCACATTGATTAGAAATCAATTGTGAGTTTGCTTCCATCACTATATAATGAGTTTCAATCTATTGTGAAAAGCACACCAAAGTTGGATGCTTTTCCCAACTTTCTCTTTTCTCTCTCTTTTATTCTGCTCGCCTAATTTTCGAGCCACTTCTCCCCTTTCTTTCTGTCCCTTTCGGTTTTTAAAGCGGTTATTATGCCGCAGTCCCTTTCGGTTTATAGAGCGGTTATTATGCCGCAGTCCCTTTCGGTTTTTAGAGCAGTTATTATGCCGCAGTCCCTTTCGGTTTATAGAGCGGTTATTATGCCGCAGTCCCTTTCGGTTTTCAGAGCGGCTGTTATGCCGCAGTCCCTTCGGTTTATAGAGCGGTTTTTATGCCGTAGTACCTTTGTTTTTAGAGCGGTTGTTATGCCGTAGTCATTTTGATTTATGAATGGTCATAGTACCATATTGCGAATGACTTTAATCGTCATATTGAGTGGCTTTAAAAGCCATATTGAGGGTGTAATTCTAGAACGGTTTTCTACGGTGCAGTGGAACTCCGATACAGTGAATCTGGGTTGTTTTATCCTGGGGACTTCGTGGTTGATAGTCTGCCTTGCACAATTTGGGCAGTGCCGCGAAACGTCTTAAAGAGAGCGACCTAGTCCGCGGCTCAACCCAGTAATATCTTCGGTGGCATAAATTGTGATTTTAAACAGTTTTTCGAAACTCAAAAATAACATCTTCACTAAAGGACTTCCGTGCAACTCTTTGATGATTTTCTAGATAGTCTCAACATTCATCAACCTCCCCGTTTCGACTTAGGGGGTTTATTAAAATATGTAAATATCTTTTATATGTATATATGTGCTTAATTGTTTAAACTATTTGTATTTTTATTTTCATAGCACTCCTTGTGTTGTGATTAGCTTTTTTAATATAATTTTTCTTTTTTTAATAAAAAAAATATGAATGTCGTGAGTTTGTTCGTAAGTTCATCTTTTTTTTTTTTTAATAAATTTGTGTTGCTCTAAATTAATGTATTATACCAATTTAAATAAATAAATATCGTTGTTACTAAAGAAAAATATTCTTTTGACAAGTAACCTAACCGGCCAACTGAATTTTTCTAAAGTCATTTATAACTATTTGTGTCAATAATTTCAATTATAATTTTTAAAAACTTTTTTTCTATGGTTAAATACATTTTTTCATTTCAATAAAGTTTCAATCTTTCAATTTAGTCGTGTAAAAAAATTAAAACATTTAGTCTTACGAAATTATCGAGCAAACACTTTTAGTCCCATGAAACGTGATTAAGTATCCTTCGACCTTAAAAAATTTGAATGTTTTTTAGCAATTATATTAAGAACATTATAAAAAAATTCCTCCACAATTTTAGAATTTTTAACTGAGAATGAATTAACTATGAAATTTTAAATGTAAAAAAACTCAATAAAATTATATATGGACTTAGAAATCAAATTTTGAGTCCTTTTTTTTTAATGAACTTTTGATAATGTTGTAAATATGCATGAAAAAATTCATTCAAAAATATATGTTGAGTTAAAATCAATACTAAAACTATATGCATAATAATTTTGTAGAGACTAAAAGTTATATTTTTTACAAAAATTAAAATAAAAAATTAAAATTTATAGAAACTAAAAACATATTTAATTATTCTTTCTAATGTCAATTAATTTTTTGAACTAATTCTACCAAAATTAAAATGAATCGCAATAATGCTTATGTAAAAAACGAATCACCATAATCTCCCAAAACGTATTTTTGGTTTTTAAAGCATCCTCCACGCAAAATTTTAGTGATTGATCATTGCAGAAATGATAGCTCATTTACGAGTTGTATCTTCTAACTAGTGATCAATTACTATACACAAGAGTTATGAATCCAAACCACATACCTGTATGTCTGCGACACGAGGCACTAGTCAGATCAAACCAATTTGATCTGAAGAAAGAATTGAATATACAAATTTATATCAATGGAAAGCATCTATATAATTGGACAAAGGTATACTAACTAGCTTAGATATTGTTAGTTAGTTATTAGTCACATTTACTCATTTGTAATGTAAAGTATATAAATAGCATCTATGATAAATATAGTGCAGTATGACAGTTAATTAAATTCATCTATTTTTCCTCTTATTATCATTAAGTGTGTGTAAAACATGTGCAAGTGTTAATTTAATCTCTATTGAATAACACAAAAACTTTTATAGTAAACAATAAGATGGTATGTTTGGTTGTGAGAAGAAAGTGATAAGAAAGAAAATTGTGACAAAGAGTAACAGAATAGAGAAAGAGGTGAGAAATCGATTTAGTGTAGTGATTAGTATATGAGATAGAGAAAAGAAATATACGAGAGAGACGTGTGTTTTTCCTTTTCGCTTTGTTTAGATGGAAAAAAAGAAAAATAATATCATTTTATAAGGACATAAATGTCCTTCAACAAATAACATGGTGTAATTTAATTTTTTTAATTTCATTCTCAGTTAAAATTTATCTATTTTTATTATATATAAGCATCAATTAATTAGTTGACTAATTAAATTACTTTGTAAAATTAATTTTTTATTTAAAAAGAGTTTCATTTACTTAATTTTATTATATTTAAAAAGAATTGATTTAAATATATTTTTGGTCTCTTATCTTTTACCAAATATTCATTTTAGTCATTTATTTTTTTAATTCAATAGTACAAAAGATAAATGATGAAAATGAATTTAGGGAGGGATATAGTATATAATGAATATTAGTCATTTTCACCAAAACTCTTTCAAATAGTTGTATGATAACTCTCATGAACAATTGAGATATAATCTTAGATCAATTATAAAGTTATTTGTGCAAACTTAATAAAGACGACATAAAAGTACAGAGAACTTTAACAAGTGTCATTCATTCCAAAGAATTTATATCTATTTCGAAACATGCAAACATAGTTGTTTCTAGTTTGAGTTTATAACTCGATTAAATTGATGTTATTTTGAATGAATGTCATAGTAGACACATATTGATAATTGCTCAAAGAGATTTCAATGACCAAAAGTTGTTGTAACTTTTGTTATAATTTTAAAAAAGACTAAAATATATCACTTATAAAAAATAAATGACAAAAATTAATAAAATAAGACACTACAACATTTATGGTCTCTGACAACATTTTTTTAAGCAACATGTATAAAATGTTGCCTAAAAATAGATAAGGCAACATTTTATGTCTGTTGTCAGTATTGTTTTTGCAACACCATATAAACGTTCTCTAAAATATTTTTAGGCACAGTTTTAAAATGTCCCTATGATAACTCTATGGCAATATTTGATAATTGTTCTCTTAGACATTTCTAGGAACATTTTTCGATTGTTACCTTGTTTTAAAAAAAAGGCTACAATTATAAAATGTTATTTAAATATTTAACATTCATGAAATTTTTTGCGGGAATAATTCCCTCCAAATAATATACTAATAATATATATATATATATATATATATATATATTTAATATTTAAATATTATATTATTATTTTATTATATAAAATAAAAGTAAGTTAAAAAAAGAAAAAAAGAAAAGAAACTACAACGTCTACACAGAAGAAGAAAATTAAGGAAATGTTAGGTTAGGCTAGTTTACAGTAATCCTAAATCCCTAAATCATCAACATACCGTCAAGCTTTTTCACTAAATCCCTAAATCATCAACACATTGCGCCGTCGTTCACGTTCTTCATCACCGTCAATGTGATCTCTCCTTCATTCACCCCCTCCATCAACATACCGTCAACGTGATCTCTCCTTCGTCAACAAGAGCAGAGTTTGCGTCGTTTTCCACTCGTTCTTTCTCCTGTTCTCTGGTGTTCGTCTCCTATTCGTCGACTTCGTGTATTGACAGGTTTGCATCTTTGTTCATATTTTCACGTTTGCTTGTTCGCTGCTATGTTATGTGGGTTGCTCTGTACAATGTTTGGTTTAGGATTCATCTTCTCTGTTTTGTTTATTGTGTTTCTTTTTGCTTTGATGTTTGCTCTGATTCGTTTTTATTTTGCTTTTCGTTTCTTGTTCGCTTTGTTTTGTTGGTCGTTTCTGTTCAAAATTTGGTTTTCATTCATCATAATTTTGAAGCCATAATTAAGCATATGATATTTTGGTTTATGTTGTAGGAATTAGGAAATACAATACATTTAATTTTTTGTGTATACAGTTGTCTTTCACATCTTGAAAATTAATTATCAAATTAATGGAACTTTAACCAAATAAAAAATTTGAGAGTGGATTTTATCACACAAAGTATGAATATGAAATTATCAAGGATAAAAATATAAGACGCTTGTGGAGATATATTAATGTATGTGTGAATTTAAATGTCTGGTTATTAAAAAAATATATTTGATTTCATGATGTTTTTTATCTTATAATTTTTGTAGCAAAAGTTTGTCTTGCCGATTGAAGCACGAGATTGGGTTGAGACTACCGTTAGAGATGCATGGAGAAGATATAAGCACAAAATTAAGAAGGATCATTTTATGAAATATTCCAACATGACCGAGAGACTCAAACATCGTCCTCCAAAGGTGTCAGAATCTCATTTTAGGAAGCTTTGTGAATATTGAAATTTGAAACCTATACAAGTAAGATTAATAATTTTCTTATGTATTATGCCCCCTTTTATGTATAATAATATATGTAAGTAAAATTTACTGTAGTAATTCCTTCAACTATAAATGCCGGCAATCAGTGAAAGGAACACTAGAAATAGAGCTCAACTAAAATGGGTGCATCGAATGGGTCCCAAGAAATTCTCTTTAGCTCGTGAAAAATTTGTAAATTTTTTCATCCTTTACTTATGGTATATATAGTTTCAATTGTTGTGTTAAATCATGGGTTGTTTTGTTTGGAATTCTTTTTATTTGTGCAGCTTGCAAAGGAACAAAGAGAGCCTACTCAAGCAGAAATTTTTGTTGAAACTCGGAAAGGAAATAAAGGAAAACCATTGGATGTAGAAACTGAAAAGGTAATTGTATGTTAAAAGATATCATTACAATAACTTACATATACTTAATTTTTTCATAAAATATTGTTTATAATAGTAGATAATAATTACTTGTAACTTTTGCAAGTCCCAACTTCAAGAAATGGTTGAAAATGAGGAAAGTGATACAGAAGCATTTGAAGCTATTTTTGGAAAGGAGCGTCCTGGCATGGTACGTTGTTATGGGAGAAACGTAACTAAAACTTCCTTAAAGCGAAAGGAGGAGATAAATGCTTTGAAAAAAGCACACAATGAAGAGGTCTCAATCTTAGTGGAAAATTTTGAAGATAAGATTGGTAAATTGCAACATGCTTTCAAAACCCTAATGCAACATTGCAATCCTCAAATTAATATGGAATCAATAGAAGATTTGTTAGGATTTTCTCATGGTGAGGCTAATGGTTCCCCAAAGGAGACTACAACACAAATGCATTCCTATACATCAACTCATGCTCCATGTCTTGAAAAGGTAATCATATATAGCAATTGTTATTATTGTTGTTGTAATTGAGTTTGATCTTAATTCTTGTTGTTATAAGAGTGAAATTGAGAAGAAAAAAAAAATGATAATGAATTATTTTCTTGTTGTTCTCATCATCTATTTTGTTTTTATTTTTTTTATGCAGCAGAGTATCAATGGAGATAATGAAAATGATAATGAATTATTTCAAGATGACGATGTAGGTGATAAATTTCAAGATGATGAATTTGAAATGTACGATGTTGATAATGAATATGAAGAAGATGCACTTGAATGAGTTGGATGACGAATTTATGGATGATTTTGAATGATGCTTTTTGTTAGACATGTACTTAATTGACGCGTCAAAACTTCAAGAAACTATATTTTGTCATTTTGCTATACTTGTACTTTAAAGTGTTAAACTTTATAAATTATATTATGACATTTTGTTTACTACTATGTATTTGAATACAGCTTAGTTAACAACTTGTGTTAAATTTCTATTATATTTTCCTTGATTCAATTCTTTTGAGTTATGTATGATTGTTATAAGTAAAATAAAATAGAAGATTTAAAATTGAATGAGTTGTGTATGTAATTAAATTATTATGTTTACAAAATAATTAATTATAAAATAATAGCATAATGTCTAGTTTATGATTTATATTGAAATAATAGAAAAATAAAAATTTTATCTACATAATATGAATACAGTTTAAAATTGTTGCATATAATCTCTAGCAACATTTTATTAATGTTCTCATTGTATTGCTTTAAGGCAGCATTTATCAATTATTGTCAGCTTTGACAACAATTACAAAATGTTGCCTTAGATGCGTTGAAAAATTGTTCCATATTCCTATAGTTTAGACAAGTTTATAAATAGTGTGTCCAGAAGTGCGAGAAAAACGTTGCCAAAAGTAATAGGCAACACTCGTATATCAGACGCTGAAAAATGTTGTCTATATCCCATAAGGTGGACTGAATATGGTTCACTACTCACGCTGCAAGCAATTTGTGAGGAGAAAAAAATTGGAAAAGTTTGTGAGGGATTCACACTGCTGTTTGGGGTTTTCTGTAGGTAAGGAGGTTTTACGTAGACTGAATGATGATCTTGGGCTCTTCTAGCCTTCTAGGCTATGGTGCATCTGGGTTCTAAAGATTAGTTAAGAAATAGGATAAAGATGAAAAAGAAAAGAGATGAGGGTGATTATGTAAAGTAAGACAAAATAATATATCTTATTTTTTCTTTATGTATCACTCCCTCTATCTTATAATGAGTGTCACTTTAATAAAAAAAATTGTCTCAAAATGAATATCAATTACAATTTTAATTATTATATTTTATACTACACTTTAATGATTACTATATACACAACTTCCAGAACATTATTATAGAGTATACCACTAATTTGCTCTTTCAATTTGTAAACCTCGGTCAAAATGCTCCCTCAAATTTATGTTAAATCAAAAACCTTATCCATTATATCTAACGTCAACCAAAATGCTCCCTTCGTCAATGAACCTCATTAGAGATGTTGATGTGTCACGTTAAGTTGTAAAGTGGCACATAAACGTGGATGTCACGTCATAGGCAACATTTTCATACTTAATTGAAGGTGCAAACACGAGAAGGGGGGTTGAATTGTATTTGACAAAGTTGATAACTTTTTGCTAATTTGATGAAGGCTATTTGGTTTTTATGAATTACTTGGATAAGAAGCAATTGGATTCAGAGGTAGCAAACAATGAAATCATAAATAATTTGATGCATAGATTTATCCTGCTTCACCACTAACTTGGCTACATCTAGTCCCCTCATTCAGAAGGCTTTAATCCACTAATTCAAATACCTTGAATTAAAAAGCACACGACCCTCCAAGCTAGTCTTTGCAAACAGTCTGAGAACCCCAGACTTTTGAGGAACTAACCACTTTGACGCTACAACCAAGTCTTCTCCTAACAAGCTAACAACCCCAGATTGACGAAGGAACTAACCACCTTGACCCTACAAGCCAAGTCTTCTCCTAACAACCTGACGACCCCAGATTAAAGAAGGAACTAAACCACTATCGGGTTGAATACAAAAGATTGGAACTTTAATTGTTTGCTTCTAACAAAGCTGATAATAATAATAACTCTCACACTCTAAGAAAAGAACACTTAGAAAATATTTCTAACTTGAACAAGTATTCCAAGATGAATTTGAAATATTGAGCTTGTGAGTTCTTCTACTCTTTTCTGATTTTCGATGATTTTCTTCTTCAACCTTGAGAATCTATTTATAGTTAAAATTTGGGCTTCAATTTAGTCCTTGTTTAATTATGAATTGTATTTTTTTCAGATTGAGCTTGTAAATTCTTCAGATTGATTATGTTCCTATTTTGTTTAGATTGAGTTTGTAAATTCTTCATATTGATTCTGTTCATATTTGTTCAGATTGCGTTTGTAAATTCTTCAGATTGATTATGTTCATATTTTGTTGTAGATGAATCTTGATCAAATCGTCTTCAAATCTTGACCATATCTTCTTTTCAACTTGGTCAAAGATTTTCTTCAAAAACATGAATTTTCTTGCATACTCTTTGAAGTCAAATATATTGTTCTCATAAAATAATTTTGTTATCATCAATACTCTAAGTATAAAATCAATTTGGTTCCAACAATAGGCACATTAAAGAGGTCAAACACTACTTCTTCTTTTCTATTTATTTTCTTCCACAAATTCATAAATCTCTAATTTCCAAAATTAGAAAATCAACAAATTTAGAAATTGCATCACCCAACTCACTTATTTCCTTAAATTTATAATCCATAAATTGTTAGTCTGGGAAATAGATGGCGGTAATCAATGAAGGTGCGAACACGAGAAGGGGGGTTGAATTGTGTTTGCACAAAGTTGATAACTTTTTGATAATTTATATATAATTAAAAATTAGTTTGGTTTTGGTTACTTACTTGGAGTAGAAGCAATCGAATTTAGAGGCAGCAAGCAATGAAAGCATAAATAATTTGACGCGTAGAATTATCCTGGTTCACCACTAACTTGGCTACATCCAGTCCCCTCATTCAGAAGGCTTTAATCCACTAATTCAAAAACCTTGAATTACAAAGCACCTGACCGTCCAAGCCAGTCTTCCCAAACAGCCTGATAACCCCAGACTTTTGAGGAACTAACCACCTTGACCCTACAAGCCAAGTCTTCTCCTAACAACCTGATAACCCAGATTGAAGAAGGAACTAAACCACTATCGGGTTGGATACAAGAGATTGAAACTTGAGTAGTTGCTTCTAACTAAGCTGATAAAGTAACACTCATAAAGTATTTCTAATCTGAACAAGTGTTTCTCTCTTTGAACTCTAAGATGAATTGAGAACTTTGAGCTTGAGTTACTCTTCTCTGCTTTTCGATGCTCTTCTCCTTCAACCTTGAGTGTCTATTTATAGTCAAAATTTGGGCTTCAATTTAGTCCTTATTTAATTCTGATTGTATCTTGTTTAGATTGAGTTTGTAAATTCTTGAAATTGATTATGTTCCTATTTTGTGTAGATTGACTTTGTAAATTCTTCAGAATGATTTTATTCCAATTTTGTGTAGATTGACTTTGTAAATTCTTCATATCAAATATTCTTCAAATCTTCATTAAATGTTGATCAAATATTCTTCAAATCTTCATTAAAATGTTGATCAAATATTCTTCAAATATTTTTCAAATCTTCATTAAATGTAGATCAAATATTCTTCAAATCTTCATTAAATGTTGATCAAATATTCTTCAAATCTTCAATTAAATGTTGATTAAATATTCTTCAAATCTTCTTCAAATATTCTTCAAATCTTGACCATATTTTCTTTTCAACTTGGTCAAAGATTTTCTTCAATTATAAATTTGAATCAAATCTTATTTAAGATTTTCATCAATTAGAATTTTGAATCAAATCTTATTTAAGAGTTTCTTCAATTATAAATTTTGAATCAAATCTTATTTTATATTTTCTTCAAAAACATGAATCTTCTTTCATACTCTTTGAAGTCAAATATATTGTTCTCATAAAATACTTTTGTTAACATCAAAACTCTATATGTAAAACCAACTTGGTTCCAACAATCTCCCCCTTTTTGATGATGACAAAACTTGTATTTTTGATAACAACTTTTGTTAATATTTTTTTGACTCCCCCTAACTTAGGGCTCCCCCTAAGTCTTAGTATCATTTTCTCTCCACGTTATCAAATATCTTTCTCCCCCTTTTGTCATCAGACAAAAAGACTTGAATGTGAAACTTTGCCTCTTTCCTTTTTTTTTCTTTTTTTTTTTTA
>JBBPBQ010000004.1:34835687-34860718 GCA_037974755.1 Cicer yamashitae
CTTGTTTTTTGCCTTTTTTTTTGAATAAAATAAATATAACATAATATAAGAGAATATAATAACTATTGTAAAACTAAACTACTTTGAAGTGATCACAACATCAGTCAGGTATGAATGTAAGGTTTAGGTTTTTCTTGATGAAGTCAAACCTATCTTCAGGTAGTGGTTTGGTGAATATGTCAATCCATTGGTGTTCAGTGTCTACAAATTGAATGTTTAGTACCCCTTTTTGAACAAAGTCCCTAATGAAGTGGTGTTTGATCTCTATGTGTTTAGCTCTAGAATGTAAGATAGGGTTTTTGGCTAGACAAATGGCAGAAGTGTTATCGCAATAGATGGGAATGTTAGATTCTAGGATGTTGTAGTCTTCAAGTTGATGTTTTATCCAAAGTAGTTGAGAACTGCAGCCAGCTGCTGAAATGTACTCAGCCTCTGCAGTTGACATTGCAATGGTGTTCTGTCTTTTACTTGACCAAGATATTAAGTTGTCACCTAAAAATGTGCAGTTGCCACTGGTGCTCTTTCTCTCAAGTTTATCTCCAGCATAATCAAAATCACAGTATCCACTAAGTTTGTACTTAAGAGATTTCTTGTAGAACAAGGTAAGGTTTGTAGTGCCTTTTAGGTATCTAAGGATTCTCTTAACATCAGTTAAATGTGATTCCCTAGGGTCAGCTTGAAATCTTGCACATACACATACACTATACATGATGTCAGGTCTAGAAGCGGTAAGGTAAAGTAGGGATCCTATCATTCCTCTATAGGTTTTTTGGTCAAATTTTTCGCCTAAATCATCTTTTTCAAGTGAACAAGTAGGGTGCATTGGTGTAGCCATAGATTTGCAATCACTCATCTTAAACTTCCTAAGAAGTTCTTTTGTATATTTAGTTTGATGAATGTATATACCTTTTTGACTTTGCTAAATTTGTATCCCTAAGAAGAACTTAAGTTCTCCCATCATACTCATTTGAAATTCAAGCTACATCAATTTAGAAAATTCATGACAATGATTGCCATTAGTAGATCCAAAAATAATGTCATCAACATAAATTTGAATAATAAGAATGTTATCTCCTATTGATTTTCTAAAAAGTGTATTATCTATTTGTCCTCTTTCGAATTTATTTTTAAGCAAGAAGTTACTAAGTCTATCATACCATGTCCTAGGTGCTTGTTTTAGACCATACAGAGATTTCCTATGTTTAAAAACATGATTTGGAAATTCAGAACTTTCAAAACCTGGGGGTTGTTTAACATACACTTCTTCACTTATCTAACCATTTAGAAAAGCACTTTTAACATCCATTTGAAATAATGTAATGTTATTATTTGCAGCAAAGGAAAGTAGGATATGAATAGCTTCTAACCTGGCCACTGGAGCAAATATCTTAGTGTAATCAATGCCCTTTTGCTGACTGTAGCGTTGTGTGACAAGTTTTGCCTTGTTTCTAACCACTTCACTGGTTTCTGAAAACCCACTTGGTTCCAATAATGATGTTCTTTGGTCTAGGTACTAGATCCCAAACATCATTCCTCATAAATTATCGAGAACCTGCAAAATACTTATCTAGCTTTGATTTTTATGATCAAGCTTCTTGTTATCACAGTAAACATAATATCATACAATAATTAAGTTTAAAGAAAGTTATCACCTATATGTTAACAATTTCAGTTTCACTATGAAAACCCTCTTATTTCTTCTTTTCTGGTTTTCAGATTCTGAGTTTGCATATTTTCTAATTAGAGGGTCTGGATGAAGGGATTTGAATTCCCATCCAGGTTTGTAGTCTTCATGAATTTGATTGGAGTGTTCAAAGAAGTCTCCTGATTCTGACTTTTAATCTGCCACTTCTATTTCTGCTGATGTATCGGGTTTCTCTGATGGTAATTCTGATTCTTATGGTAGTTCCAGTTCTGTTGATATGTGTGATTTCTCTGATATTTCTGGTTCATCATTTGGTTCTGGTTCTGATAGGTATTGTGTTGACTAATCCTTCTTCCACCAGAGTTAGTTGGCTTCTGTTTGTTAAGTCTTGGAACATAGACCTTTTTGCCTTCATATATTGCAAGCATCCATTGACCAGGCACCATGACTGGTGTTTCAATTTGACTGCTTAGAACATCTGCAACATAAACAATTTTTTCTTTTGGTACCCAAATTTGGTTGGGTCCTGGTTTGTTAGATCTTAAAGATTTCTTGTCTTTCCATGTGGTTAACATAGGACAAGATATTTTATTGTGACATTTCTTATAGCAAATAATACATAAATCATCAGAGGGAATAATCTTAGACTCAATTACTTTTTCTTTAAATCCTATTCCTCTTTTACCATTTCTACTAACCCCATAAATCATAGATACATACTTGCTTCTTTCCATACCATTATCAATAAAATTTTGAAATACTTCTTCATGCTTATCAGAGTTACATGTGGTATTTTCAATTGATGTTGAACTATAATTACTTTTCAAAGTTAGATTTTCAGCCTTATGTTCAGCAATATCAGTTTTCAGAATTGCATTTTCTGTTTTAAGTTCAATAATATCAGTTTTCAGAGTTGCATTCTCTATTTTAAGTTCAGTAATACCAGTTTTCAGATTTGTATTTTCTATTTTAAATTCAGTACTTTGATTCTTTAAAACATTAACATTTTCAATTAGATTTGTATTTTCTTTCCGAAGTGTTTTCAGTTTTAAACACAATTTGTGATTAATATTTAAAAAATCATTTAAAGCAGTAATTAAATCAGATCGAGTAAATTCAAAAAATAACTCAGTTTCTTCATCTGTTGATTCACTTCCAGAGTCAGAATCGGTGTTGGATCCAGAGGTAGAGTTGGTATGAGCCATCATACCCAAATCTTCTTGTTCATCGTTAGAGGATTCCTCCGAAATATTCCATGTAGCCATCATACTCGTCTTCTTGGGTCAGGAATTTTTCCTCTGGTGTTTCTCTTTCTCCATATTTGAACATTCTGACTTGATATGTCCAGATTCATTGCATCCATAGCAAATTATTCTTTTCTTATCATATTCATCATCATTTCCTATGTTGGATTGCTTGGAATATCTTTGGGGAAATTTCTTCTTTCTATTGTGCCACATCTTCTGAACTTTTCTGCATATAAACTCCAGTTCCTTTTCCTCTAAGTCTTCATTCTGATCATCTGAATCATCATCCTCTGATTTTGTTGTTGCCTTCAAAACATTCTTCTGCTTGGATTTCAAAGCCACGGTTGGTTGCTTGGGATCATCCTCTGCAAGCTCAATTTCATGTGATCTAAGAGAGCTGATTAATTCTTCCAGCTTAAGAGTATTCAGATCCTTTGCTTCTTGAATGGCAGTGATCTTAGGTCTCCACTTGCTTGTCAGACTCCTAAGAATTTTCTTCACATGATCAGCAGTAGTATAACTCTTCTCAAGTACCTTTAATCCTAAGACCAGGGTCTGGAATCTGGAAAACATTGTTTCAATATCTTCATCTTCTTCCATCTTAAACAACTCATACTTTTTGACTAGGAGGTTGGCCTTTGCTTCTTGAACTTTCTTGCTTCCTTCATAGGTTAGAATCAGACTATCATAAATACTCTTTGCTGTCTCTTTGTTGGTGCACTTGTCAAACTCCTTGAAGGTGATTGCATTTATCATGAATGTTCTTGACTTATGATGCATCTTGTACATCTTCTTCTGATCCGCATACATCTCCTTTCTTGGAATTTCAATACCATCTTTATTCTTCGGAGCAATATAACCATCTTCCACCAAGTCCCAAATTTCAGGATCTAGTGAAATATAGAAACTTCTCAGCATGCCTTACCAATACTCAAAACGTTCTCCATCAAACAGAGGTGGTCTGTTGATATTTCCTCCAGCAGCTTCTTCACTGAATCCAGACATATTGAACCCTTGGATCTTTTTGTTGGAACCAAGTTGGTTTTACATTTAGAGTTTTGATGTTAACAAAAGTATTTTATGAGAAAAATATATTTGACTTCGAAGAGTATGAAAGAAGATTCATGTTTTTGAAGAAAATCCAAAATAAGATTTGATTCAAATTTATAACTGAAGAAAATCTAAAATAAGATTTGATTCAAATTTATAATTGATGAAAATCTAAAATAAGATTTGATTCATATTTATAATTGAAGAAAATCTTTGACCAAGTTGAAAAGAAGATATGGTCAAGATTTGAAGAATATTTGAAGAATATTTGATTAAGATTTGAAAAATATTTGAAGAAGATTTAGTGAAGATTTGATTAACATTTAATGAAGATTTGAAGAATAATTGATCAACATTTAATGAAGATTTGAAGAATATTTGATCAACATTTAATGAAGATTTGAAGAATATTTGATCTACATTTAATGAAGACTTGAAGAATATTTGATCAACATTTAATGAGGATTTGAAGAATATTTGATTTGAAGAATTTACAAAGTCAATCTACACAAATTAGGAACAGAATCAATCTGAAGAATTTACAAAGTCAATCTACACAAAATAGGAACAGAATCAATTTGAAGAATTTACAAACTCAATCTAAACAAGATACAATTCAGAATTTAATAAGGACTAAATTGAAGCCCAAAGTTTCACTATAAGTAGACACTCAAGGCTGAAGGTGAAAAGCATCAAAAAGTAGAAAAGAGTATAAGAACTCAAGCTCAAATATCTCAATTCATCTTAGAGTTCAAAGAGAGAAACACTTGTTCAGGTTAGAAATATTTTTTTAGTGTTCTTTTCTTAAAGTGTGAGAGTTATTATTATTATCAGCTTTGTTAGAAGCAACTACTCAAGTTTCAATCTCTTGTATCCAACCCGATAGTGGTTTAGTTCCTTCTTCAATATGGGGTCGTTAGGTTGTTAGGAGAAGACTTGGCTTGTAGGGTCAAGGTGGTTAGTTCCTCAAAAGTCTGGGGTTTGTCAGGCTATTTGGGAAGACTGGCTTGGAGAGTCAGGTGCTTTGTAATTCAAGGTTTTTGAATTAGTGGATTAAAGCCTTCTGAATGAGGGGACTGGATGTAGCCAAGTTAGTGGTGAACCAGGATAATTCTACGCGTCAAATTATTTATGCTTTCATTGATTGCTGCTTCTAAATTCGATTGCTTCTACTCCAAGTAAGTCACCAAAACCAAACTAATTTTTTAATTATTTATAAATTATCATAAAGGTATCAACTTTGTGCAAACACAATTAGACCCCCCCCCTTCTCGTGTTCGAACCTTCAATTGGCATCAAAGCTCGGTCTCAAGGCTGAGCACTTTATAGTGTTTGAGAAAAGGATGAGCTCGGTCTCCCATCATACTCATTTGAAATTCAAGGAATAGCTTCTAACCTGGCCACTGGAGCAAATCTCTTAGTGTAATCAATGCCATTTTTTTGACTGTAGCCTTGTGTGACAAGGTTTGCCTTGTTTCTGACCACTTCACTGGTTTCTGAAAACCCACTTGGTTCCAATAATGTTCTTCTTTGGTCTAGGTACTAGATCCCAAACATCATTCCTCTTAAACACTTTTCTCAAACAATGTAAAGTGCTCATCCTTGAGACCGAGCTCTGATGCCAATTGAAGGTGCGAACACGAGAAGGGGGGTTGAATTGTGTTTGCACAAAGTTGATAACTTTTTGATAATTTATATATAATTAAAAATTAGTTTGGTTTTGGTGACTTACTTGGAGTAGAAGCAATCGAATTTAGAGGCAGCAAGCAATGAAAGCATAAATAATTTGACGCGTAGAATTATCCTAGTTCACCACTAACTTGGCTACATCCAGTCCCCTCATTCAGAAGGCTTTAATCCACTAATTCAAAAACCTTTAATTACAAAGCACCTGACCGTCCAAGCCAGTCTTCCCAAATAGCCTGACAACCCCATACTTTTGAGGAACTAACCACCTTGACCCTACAAGCCAAGTCTTCTCCTAACAACCTGACAACCCAGATTGAAGAAGGAACTAAACCACTATCGGGTTGGATACAAGAGATTGAAACTTGAGTAGTTGCTTCTAACTAAGCTGATAATAATAATAACTCTCACACTTTAAGAAAGGAACACTCAGAAAGTATTTCTAATCTGAACAAGTGTTTCTCTCTTTGAACTCTAAGATGAATTGAGAACTTTGAGCTTGAGTTACTCTTTTCTGTTTTTCGATGCTTTTCTCCTTCAGCCTTGAGTGTCTATTTATAGTGAAAATTTGGGCTTCAATTTAGTCCTTATTTAATTCTGAATTGTATCTTGTTTAGATTAAGTTTGTAAATTCTTGAAATTGATTATGTTCCTATTTTGTGTAGATTGACTTTGTAAATTCTTCAGAATGATTCTATTCCAATTTTGTGTAGATTGACTTTGTAAATTCTTCATATCAAATATTCTTCAAATCTTCATTAAATGTTGATCAAATATTCTTCAAATCTTCATTAAAATGTAGATCAAATATTCTTCAAATCTTCTTCAAATCTTCATTAAATGTAGATCAAATATTCTTCAAATCTTCATTAAATGTTGATCAAATATTCTTCAAATCTTCTTCAAATCGTCATTAAATGTAGATCAAATATTCTTCAAATCTTCATTAAATGTTGATCAAATATTCTTTAAATCTTCAATTAAATTTTGATCAAATATTCTTCAAATCTTCACAAAATATTCTTCAAATCTTCTTCAAATATTCTTCAAATCTTGACCATATTTTCTTTTCAACTTGGTCAAAGATTTTCTTCAATTATAAATTTGAATCAAATCTTATTTTAGATTTTCATCAATTATAATTTTAAATCAAATCTTATTTAAGATTTTCTTCAATTATAAATTTTGAATCAAATCTTATTTTATATTTTCTTCAAAAACATGAATCTTCTTTCATACTCTTTGAAGTCAAATTTATTGTTCTCATAAAATACTTTTGTTAACATCAAAACTCTATATGTAAAACCAACTTGGTTCCAACAATCAATTCATAAAGAGTTAAACAAATAACATAAAAGAATCAATGTTGGTCCACTGAAAGTTTGTGGAGAAGCTGTTGGTCCTCTGAAGCGGGTAGGCAAAGTAAACCAATAGACATAAATGTAAACTTGACCAACATTTGTAAAATTAGTTTCTTGATCTTGGGTTCTATAAAGAGGGACTGGGCAAAGTAAACCAATTAACATATATTAGTATCAAAAAATATAAGTCCCAACCCGTGATTCTAAATTTTGTGTTTGGCCTCAACCAACGAACTCGTGAAATTCTACCATATTTTTTCAATTTCTTTGATCATTTCAACAAGATCAAACAATTTGATTTTATCTGTGTTAATTCCTTCCTTCACATCAATTTTACTATTGAGATGTTGATGTCGTCTCTACTCTCATCTCTCTCAAATTTACCTCCATGATGCAAAATTAGTCTAATTTCTTCAACCATCCTAAGAATGCATCGTCAGAAAATTCATCATAAGAATCCATCAACACTAATTAGAAACACTATACGTCTAATGCATAAAAAATAGAGATTAAAAAATAAATCACTGAAAAATGCATCAACTAAAGAAATAAAAGTTAAAAAACTTCTAAAGATGCATTAACAAAAATATATGATTTTATAGCATATAAAACTTCAAAATTACACCAAAATCGTTTGGTTGGTGCAATTTTTGGGTTTGTTGATTTTATTGATCAGAAATTTAAAGATTTATGAATTTGGGAGAAAAATAAATAGAGAAGAAAATAAATAGAGAAGAAGTAGTATTTATCATTAAAATACTCCCTATGACATGACATTCACGTTTAGATGTCACTTTGTTACTCAATGTGACGCATCAACATGTCTAAGTGTGATTATTGACGGAATAAGTATTTTGATTGACATTAGATAAAATGGAGGATTTTTTTTTATGTAACGTAATTTTGAAGAAGCATTTTGACACACGTTTACGATTTAAGCGAGGAATTTGATGGTTTAATCCATTATTATACTAATACTTTGCATTGATAATAGTTAAAAATCAACTAATAATTAAGATAAGTAGTTTTGTAAAATAATTTTTCTCTTTATTTCAATTATTGCATTTGTTAACATGTGTGAAATAAACTTAAACGATACTTGTTATGAAACGGATGAGTAATATATATAAAGAAAGTAAAGAGTAGAGGGATCTATACTCCATATGTTTTCTTTCCTTAGAAAAGAATCTTTTCAAATATTCCTTTTCACCGGTATCAAATTTAAACTCTTTACTAACTTTTCTCCATTTTATTTAAATTTAATAATTATTCGCTCTTTATATTTCAAGGACAAAGATATTTTACATTATTTTCTCATTTTTTTTGTTTCCACGTGAGAAGATCCCTATCTCTTTCTTATGTGTTTCTCTACTTAATCGATCAATGCAAAGTGGTTCTCTCTCCCCTAATTTTCTCTCACTTGTCTCTTTCTTTCCTAATTCATCTATTCCGACAAATACACCGAAAGTGTGAATACAAAAAAATTTGGTTTTTAAGATTCATTTATAATTTAAGTGACTCTTTATTTTTATTTAATATTTATCTATTAAATATTAATGGATGTATTTAATGTTTCATATTTTTTTATGGGGATATATTTATAAAAATATTCAAAAAATAATAACAATAAATAAATTTATTAATATTGATATTATTTTGGTTTTTCTTCATATAATTGAAACAAGAGGAAAAACTTCTTTAAAAAATAAATTCAACTTCTTTAATATAAACTTTTTTTTTTTGTGATATAATATATATGTTAAAAAATATGTAGCTAACAGTCTTTCAATATACTCTTTTTCTTGTATTTCTTACTATGCTAAGAATTTACCATGTTTCATTGGTGTGAAGTTTCTGCAGTAGGACATTACTGGTCTATATTTTCAAGCTTCCATTTCTGATGGGATCTTCTTTTCCTATTTCCTTTGCACCAATAGTGTATATTGATGTATCAACATTGTAGAAAATCCCTACCCCAAAAATAATTTAGCACATTGGAAATTGTTTTGGCCATTGTAGCTAGCTAGTAATTAGGAGGCGTGAGGTTTCGGTTAGACCGGTGATGCTATGGATAGGCTTTAATTACTATTTTTGTCTTAATTACTATTTTTGACTAAATGCTTGACATTAAGGGATTAAAATTATGATTTATAAAAAAATCTAGAAAACTGGCTTACTATTCCATTTAAACCATTTTGATTACAAAAAGAATTGCCTTTACATTGAGGGGAAACTAATAAATAAATGATAAATTGTTACTTTTATATTTGTTTATGAATGAAAAGCATTCAAATTTCAAGTTTTAGAGTAAATATAATTTAGAATTTGTTTCACAATAAAAAAAAAAAAAAAAAAAAAGCTTTTGTACCGTGCATCCCTCTACCTGTACCTCTCACCTCTATTCCCATGAAAAATATCATATTGCCCCTAATATTATCTATAAAAAACCTTCCAAAAAATTTCCTTATCTTTTTTTCACCAATTTTCTTCGAAAGTTTGAATTGTCGGAATCACATATTTGCAAACATTTGAATCTTTGAAACATTCGAACCCCAAAAGTATGATAAATTTCGAAACTTTAAAATTTTCGAAACATTAATTTTCCAAATTTTCGAAAGTTTCCATGAACATGAAACTTTCGAAGTTCATTTTTTCTCAAAATTTTGAAACTTTCCATGAACATGAAACTTTCGAAATGCAGAAACCTTCGAAACTTTCTAACCATTTGAAAGTTTCGAAATGTAAAATTCAGAAACATGATGTTTTTTCAGTTTCGAAACTTTGGAATTTATGGAAAATTTCGAAATTGTTTCGGAAGTTTGGTCTTCAATGAAACTTCCGAAAGAAGCTTCGAAAGTTTGGGAACAATAGGAAAGTTCCGAAATGCAATTTTTTTAGTAATAAATTTATAGTAATAAATAATAATAAATTTATAGTAATAAATTAATAGTAATAAATTTCATACCTAATTTCAAAAATACTAATAAATTTATCCAGATAGTAATAAATTAATAGTAATAAATTTCATACCTAATTTCAAATTCATCAAAACTTTCGAAAGTTTGATGATTTCTGCAAAAACACACTTCGAAACTTTTAAATTTATCCAAAGTTTCGAAAGTTTCATAACATCCTGAAAAATTGCATTTCGAAACTTTGACATTTATCAAAAATTTCGAAATTTGTTAAAATTTCTAAAAATTTAAGTTTCGAAAGTTTCATATTTAACAAAACTTTCGAAAATGTCAACAAAACTCACTTTTTTATATTTCAAAAGTTTGAAATTTTCGAATGTTTAGGAAGATTTTGTAATTTTCGAAAGTGGGAGTGAGAAATAAAGTGGTAAACTTTTTTAGGATTTTATACATAGTAAAAAAGGACAATATATATTTTCCATGGAAATGGGTGTGGTACAAGTGGGGAGTGGACGGTACAAAACTCTATCTATAGTATCCATAGATCACTAATTGTGTAAAAGTTATTTTTTAACATAAACTATTTGAAACAAAATTATTCATCCATCACACACATTTTACTAAAATTAATTTTACAACGCCCACTTCACAACTTAATAATATACTAATATTCAATTATTAACAAGAAATATTTACAAAATCACACCCCTAAATAAAATTTATTTAAACACACATAAAAAATGTATATTATTTAATTATTTTAAAATAAACATTATTTAATTATTTTTTTCTAACTTTTTTTTTATGTGTATCTAAATATTGTGCCCAAAGTATTGTAATTAGAGAACACTTTCTCCTTATGAAGATGCACACAAACCACAAGTGGTGGCAAATTTGAACTTCTCTCACAAGAGAACATGGTGAATTAGATTCTCAAGATTCACAAATGATGATCCATGTGGTCCTAAAGCAGCAATTTGTGCCAATTTCTTCCATTGCATAGCTTTTTCTTTCATATCTTTACCCTTTTCACCATCCATCAACTCCCTCACAAGTCCCTCTATCTTATCTCTTTTAGCATCTTCAATTTCCAAACCAATCCCCCATTCATTACAACAAAATCGACAATTAGTTTGTTGTTCCGCAAAGAAAGGCCAACATATCATTGGAACACCACCGCACACACTTTCTAACGTTGAATTCCAACCATTATGTGTCAAAAATCCCCCAATTGATGGATGACCCAACACTTCCTCTTGTGGACACCAACTTGACAATAAACCTCTATCTTTTGTCTCTTCCAAAAACTGTAGAGGCAGAACAGCTTTTTCACCTGCTACAAGATCTGGCCTTATGACCCACAAAAAGGGTATTTTACTATTAGCTAATCCCCAAGCAAACTCGACCATTTGTTCACTTGTCATAACAGTGATGCTTCCAAAATTGACATAAACAACACTGTTGGGTTCTTTGATTTCGAGCCATTCCAAACACTCTGTCTCCTCTTTCCAAAGATTAGAACCAATTGTGTCCAATTCCTTATCAGTGACATCTTTTAATAGAAAATTTAAGGGGCCAATGGAATAGACTGGAGGTAAGTTAGTAGATGAAAATACTTCTAGAACGTCGTGCTCTATGGCATCAAACGTGTTCAAAATTATTGCAGAAGCTTTTTGAGATCTTTGGCATTCTACGCACAAAACATCAAGCATAAGATCATTTGGATCTGTTGTTCTGATGAAGCTTGGGATATCCTTTAATCGAATTTCTTTTATGCCTGGCACCCAATCTATGGTAGTTTCCAAATACCCGTTTGTCATATAACTTGAATCTACATGTCAAACAATGAATTTACTTCATTAAATGCACTTGTAAAAACCTTTAATAGTACTCTATTTAAAAGCAAGTGAAAATTCAAGTGATTAAATTTAACTAGTTAATGATTTTCAAGTAGTTAATGATTTTCTATTGAAGATGAATTATTTGGTAAAACACATATTCAAATCCTAAATAGAAACATTCTTGATCAAACATTATTTATGTTTTGAAGGAATTGCTAATGAAAGCCTCTTTTATTTCATAAGATGTAAAACCAAAAAGTACGTGGAAATAATTGATGACTATTTTAGCTTTATTTTAGGCAGTTCTATCTTATAAACACTACAAGAAGTTGAAAAAAAAACTTAAGAGACATTTAAAATTTGAAACAGCATGAAAATTAAAAATGGAATAATAAATTTGAGCACAAAATTTAACCGACAAAATTAAAGATGAATCTTATTTTTATTTTTTGTTTTAATTTAGTTTTATTTTCAAAAATTTTAAAAGAAAATGAGTCATACACGTTTAATGTTTACATTTACGGTGAATATAAACTATTGATTTTATCATCTATTAATAATTGTAACCGTTATAATTAAAAAATATTTAATCAACCATTTGAGACACTACAAGAAGAAATTGACAAGAAAAACTTTCACACTTTTAAAATTTGTTAAAATTTGAAAAGTTGATATAGCATGAAAATAAAAATGAACGGTTAGTGTGTAAACTAATTTTATATTAATAGTTAATATATTAATTTTATCAACCACTAATAATTATAATCATCATAATTAAAAAAAAGCACTTAAGAAAAAACTTAGAGAATATCATGAAAATTAAAAATGAAATAATAAATTTGAGCACAAAATTTAACCGACAAAAATTTAAAATGAATTTCATTTTTTGTTTTAGATTTTATTTTCAATTTGTTTTTAGAGAAAATGAATCACACATAGTTAGTGTAAATTAATTTTACATTAATAGTGGATATAAACCATTAATTTTATCATTCATTAATAATTATAGCAGTCATAATTAAAAAATACTTCATCAACGGTTTGAGACACTAGAAGAAGTTGACAGAAAAAAACTTCAACACATATTTAAAATTTAAAAAGTTGGAATAGCATGAAATTAAAAATGGAATAATAAATTTAAGCATAAAATTTAACCAACAAAATTAAAGATAATCTCATTTTTTGTTTTAGATTTAATTTAATTTTCAATTTATTTTTAGAAAAAATGGATCACGCACCGTCTATATATACTACTTTTACATTTACATTAAATATAAACCATTTATTTTATCATTCATTAATAATTATAACCTTCGTAATTTAAAAAAAAAATCATCAAGAGTTTAATTTTATATTAATGGTGTATGGCCATTAAATCCATTGTTTTACCAAACAATAAAGGAAAATTTTCATCCGTCCAAGAAAAACAACCGATTTACCTTTGAGGGGTGTTAAGCCCTTTTCAATGAGTTGACGATATTGAACGTAGCACATAAAACCACAAGCACTAGTTGTCCAAAACAGGACTTCAGGGATGTTAAATTTTTGTGCAGCATCCAAAGTAAAGCTCATACAACCATCAGAAACTATGCAAGTAACAGGAGGGGTGTCAAAAGCATTATTGAGTTTTGAAATAAGGTTTTTAAAGTGAGGTAGGCAAGTTTTTCTAGTAGAGTCACACAAGGAAGGAATATCCTGTGTCACATCCACATCGGACTCAGGTAGACCATCAGGAATGGTTTCAAAGCGAAAAGAGGAGAAACCTTTTAGAGAATTAGGACCTCTAGATTTGAGAAGACGTTTGTGGTTGTATTCAGTGTTAACAAATGTAACATGAAAACCCCCTTTGAAATGAAGAAGCTTTGCTACTTTGAGCATTGGGTTTATGTGACCTTGTGCTGGATATGGAACACACACAACATGAGGTTTCTTCTCTGTTTTGGTCAAAGAACCCATTTTGTTAATTAATTACCTCCTTTATTTCTTCTTTCCAAGCACCGCTTGAAATCAATTGAGTTTGTCTTTCCCAGAACACTAGATTTATAGCTGTAATGGGATAGTGACGGTGCCTAATTTTAAATGAATAATTTATTATAATATTATTTTTTTAAAGTAATCAAAATACAGTTTTTTTTTTATACTACCACTAATTTTTAATTAAATACTAATATATTATTGTTTTGAAAATTTATTTTTTTTAAAAGTGAGAAATTGAATTGCACAGGACAAATCGAGTGAAGGAAAATAGGTGTCGCACAAATTAATTTTCTAATGAGTAGGTTTTTTTTTAATTATTAAATATATGTATTTTCTTTTTATTAGTAGTCCTATTTAGTAGGCACAAATATAGAGAATTTGATCAATTAATGAGATGACATGCACAACTACAAGAGAGTGGATAGTTATAATTTGTAAATGTGAGATAATGCCACACAATTTAGCATCTTTAGTAATAATAAATATACATTTTATTATTCAATAATTATTATTTTAATTAAATAATTAATTTATGTTTCATTAATTATTAATTTAAGTAGTTATTATTTTAATTAAACAATTAATTTAAGTTTCAATAATTATTAATTTAAGTAATTATTATTTTAATTAAATAAATACAATTTTAATTTTTTTATAATAATTATCTAATTAAATTTTACTTTTTATAATTATTAAAAAATTTAAATAAAATGGAGTCCATAAAAATAACAAAAAATTAATTAAATATTATAATTAAAAATACAAATACAAATACAAATACAAATACAAAATGAACTAATTTCCATCGGGAGCATCAGTACGGTAAGAGCATTTATTCTTGTTGTGTCCCTCTATTCCGCCACAAACCACATCTCTTGAGATGTGTATTTTTCTCCCATATATCCATTTCAGTATGAATGCGAGTAGACTATGGATGACCTTTTGTATCTCTTCTCATGACTGGATTGTGGTACAATTTTATTCCATTGTATTCTGACCAATATGATTGAAGAGGAATTGCTTGGAACTCTTCCTTTAAACGTCAAAGATACATTGCAATGTATACTTGGAAGGCACATACATCATGTAGTCACGGTGAATAAACGAACAAGCAGCGACGACATGTGAACATGGATAGTGTAATGCTTGAAATTCATCACAATCACACCATCGTTTATCGAGGTCTACCTTGAATGTCCCTACAGGACGACCGCTTGGTGGATGAACCAACTCATTAACTATAAAGATACTATGTGCTCGATTGTGAATAACAAATTCATAGGAGTTTGATATTGCTCGTTCCTTGTTAAGGTTTTGAATGATTGTATTTGAGAAACTTGATGCCATCATTGCTTGGGCCTGTGTCCCTCTTTTTTCAAATTTTGCAGTCACTCTGTAGTATGTTGTCTGCACCAAAGAACTGATTGGAAGATTGCGTGTCCCTTTTAATACATTGTTCATGCACTTAGAAAGGTTAGTTGTCATGTGTCCCCAATGTTTACCTTCACCATATGCTTGTAGCCATTATTCCTTTGGAATATCATCGAGCCATTTCACTATAGCTTGACTCCAATCACTTATTTGTCTCCTGTAGTATGTGATGCTTGGTTGAGTTATCTTGAAAGAACAAAAGTTGATGTTGTTATAGACAATTTGAAAATAAAAATATGTGTGAGATATATATATATATATATATATATATATATATATATATATATATATAAAATACTAACCCATGCTAGTTACAATAGTTTTCATTTGGCCATTTTTGAAGGTCCTCATGAAGTTTTGTGATATATGTCGAATGCAAAAGACATGATGCCAATTGCGGTTTAGACGCCTAACAACACTTTTAATTGACTCATGTCTATCCGAAATCAAGCAGAGGTTGGGCTGAGGTGTGAAAAACATTCATAGACGACTGAGGAAGAAAAACCATGCATCTGATGTTTCACCCAAAAAAATGGCATATGCTATAAGAATGGTATGGCCATCACCACCCTCAACCGCACCATCTTATGCATGTATGGGTGGATGTACATTGCTCCTTCAATCTTGGGTAAGGTATCGCATGTCGTTCATTGCCCCTCATTGCACTAGAGAGATATCATTCCCATTAGCAAAACGGTAAAACATTTTTCATATTAACCCAAGAAACTACGTATAATATACTTGCCAACCTTGCTAAATAATAGTTTTATATTCTTTTACTAGATGGATTGGCAGGGAACTAATCCATTCTGAAACTCCATACGGGGATCTTGTCAATTATAGATCAAACATTGATCACATGTAACATTATCAGGTTTAAAATTTCATTGTTCAACAAAATTTATATTACTTATAATTGTGTCGCCTTACTAATAAGTCTTTTATTTTCTCTAGTTCATATGGATGCCTTATAGGGGTCTTGAAAATGTCATACCACAACAAGCATATCAGCATTCAATGATATGGACTGCCAAAACCGCTTTGATTTGTTTCTCAACTGTATAATGACATCAAACAGATAGAGTCAAACTGCAGTTTGGACTTTCCCAGGAAATACCATATGATCCTGAAAATATTAATACACTTCACTGTCAAGATATGAGAGGGAATCATTTGGAAAATTGGAAAGACAGACATGCTGCATGGATTCAATTTTGGATCGAACGTCGAAGTCGTTTTCTTACCGGCCAACCGATACATGGACACCCAATACCAACAGAAGAGTATATGGTGTGGTTTAGACACAACTTCAATCTGTACCTATCAGTTCTGCACCTACTACGGGACCCACGATGTGGTGTTGCAGAAGAGTCAACCCAACCATCACAACGATAAAGGCATAATAGACCTCTCCCACTAACTCCCCTTGTTACTATTGAAAATGAAGCGACAGAACCACATCGTCATTCATTTTCTTTCACCCCAACACAACAACAATTTGAACCACCAAGACAATCATTTCAGTTCACGGTATGAAATTTTTTTTTCTTTTCATTTTAACAATTGAATAATTGTTTATTTAATAAATTAAAAATAATTAAAATATTTAAAAAATAAAATACTATTAATAAAATAAAAGTATTTTTTTTATTCAATTTGATGTATTTTGTTTTTCGATTTAATGTATTTTGTTGGATGTTATTAATATAATTTACTATTTTTAAGTATAATTATTTTTATTTAATAGATCCGAAAAAAAAATAGGAGGAAGTTGTTAATAAAATAGAATTAAGTGGCTAATTTATCTAGAGAGTTGTTAAAATAATATCAATTTATCTAAAAAAAGTAGGAGGGAGTTGTTAAAATAGGCTAAATAGCACTCGCGGTCCCTTAACTTAATTTTAGTTAACGTTTTAGTCCTTTTATCTTTTTTTTTTTCCGATTTGGTCCTGTATTTTAATTTTAAGTGACAGTTTGATCTTTTATGTTTTAAAATGTCAACAATGTTATCCTTTTTTTCACAAAATTTCAAAAAATCCATCAAAATTTTCAAATAAAACCCATAAAATTAATTATCATCTTCAATATAATGCAAATTTCATCAAATTCATAACTTAAATCTTTAAATAAACTCATATTTTCATTATTTATTTGATGAATTTGATGTTGTTGGAGATGAAAATATGAGTTTATTTGAATATTTGAGTTATGCATTTGATGAAATTTGCATTATATTGAAGATGATTATTAATGTTACGGGTTTTGTTTGAAAACTTTGATGAATTTTTTGAATTTTTGTCAAAAAAAGGATAGCATTGTTAACATTTTAAAACATAAAAGATCAAATTGTCACTTAAAATTAAAATAAAGGACCAAATTGGAAATAAAAAAAAGATGATAAAGGACTAAAACGTTAACTGAAATTAAGTTAAGGGACCGCAGATGCTATTTAGCCTGTTAAAATAATATAACACGTTATTTGTTTTGGCACATCTACTCAACCGCATTTTTTTTCTTCAATTTAATGTATTTTATTAATAGTATTTTGTTTTTTAAAAAATATTTTTTATTATTTTTAATTTATTAAATAAATAATTATTCAATTGAAATGATAAAAAATTAAGACCGTGTACATGGTCGCAGGGATACGACCTTGTACTGCACCAAATTTTTTTTCCCTTCGATTGGTCGAATGGCGGAGATGCAACCTCTTAAAGGGGAAAAAAGTAGAGCATTTTGGTATTTTTTTTTCATAGCAGGGTATTTTGGTTACTCTTTTTAAAAAAAGAAGATATTATAATAAATTATCCTTGAAAATGATAATATTAATGAGAGTTAGTTGGTGTGAATTGAAAAATATAAGAAAGTCCCACATAGGAGAGATGACACACACTAGTAGTTTTTATAAGGTGGAGATATGACAATTGGGGTGTGTGCCAAGGCGTATCCAAATTTATGAAGAGGTGAGAATGAATGCAAAGCCGCCTGGTTCGGCCGGATGTGGGCTATGTGGTGTATTATATTTTAGTGTCCAGAAAATTAAAAAAAATTATTAATTAATTAATTATTTATTTATTTTTTAATAATGAATGCATGAGCTTTTATCTTATTGATACGTTGAATATGTATTTTCCCTCTACCGAGTCAACTTTCAACATCTAATCCAGTCTTCTTTTCTAATTTTGCGCATCAGTTTGCCCGGTCAAACCCTAGCTATTTTCACATTTTTTGTGGACTCTCAGATCACCGGTCAAAAACCTAGAAAAATTCGGGGTGCACATTTCTGTGAATCTGGTGTGATGGATCGCACTTTTTTCTCTCATCCAGTTGCAGATTTCTTTTATAAATAGAGGGCTCTGCTAAGTTGGAAAGACACATCAAAAGTTCTCCGAAATTTGAGACTTTTCTCTACTTCTCTCTTTCTTTTTTTTCTTCTCTTTCTTACGAGTGGTCATAGTACCATATTACGAGTGGCAGCCATTTGACTGCCATATTGATGGTGTAATTCTAGAACGGTTTTCTACGGCGTAGTAGAACTTCGATATAGTGTGTTTGTTTTATCTTGGAGACTTCGTGATTGATAGTCTGTCTTGTACAATTTGGGCAGTGCCTCAAAACGTCTTAAAGAGAGTGACTTAGTCTGTGACTCAACCAATAATATTTTCAGTGGTATAAATTTATTTTTAAACAGTTTTCTGAACTAAAAAATAACAATAAATAATGCTCTTTAAGTGAAAGTGGGATATATATCTACATGTAGGAGCCATTGTTATAAGTTATTACAGTGTCTGAATCGACCAAGTATGTGTAATTCTAAAATTGCAATGTATTTGTAATTGGTATTTTGTTTGTTTTTTTTTTTTATTTATATTATTTTACTGTAAGTTAAAATGATGATTTTTTTTTTATATATTTTTATTTGTGTTTTTGAGTTAATTTGTTGTTTTAACTAAAATAATTAATGATTTTTTAAATTTTTATGGTAATTTTGTATCCTAAATTGATAATTTAATTCTTTTAGTTAAATTAAATTATATAAAAAATTAATGTCTGAGTTCTTAAATTATTTAAGACGGTTCTGTGTATGTTTTGATTTTTTTATAAAATATTGTATCTCGTATGTTTATCAATATCAATATCCAATACTAATACCCTACTCATAATTATACATCATAAGTTTAAATTTTATATCAAAATTATTAAAATATTTTCAATATCTTTTTTTTTAGATGAATTTTCGTTGAATTTAAGTTATGTAGATTAGTTTGATTAATAAATATGCATTTGATTCCGAGACCCACTTTAAGCTGTAATATAACCACCGAGTGAAGGTTAGTCTAATAGTAATAAAATACACATTTTTTCATAAAATAATTGAGTCATTTGATCATTTTATTTATGTTAAAAAAATATATAAATAAAAGAGAAAGTTACTTTTATAAAATATATAAAACAAAGTGTTTGGTAAATTTGTTGTTGTAATTGTAAAATTATATAAAAGTACATAATTATTTAATTAAAAAAATATGTAAATGTATAAATTTTATTTTTAATAAGCATAAAAATATTATTTTAGAAAAATAAATTGTATCTGATGTTTTTCATATGCAAGGTCAGTTTATTCCTAACATGAGAAACAACAATATTAATTTTTTTTGTTAAGATAATTTTTACCTGTAATATTTAGTGAGTCATTTTACAATTGTAAAATTAATAATAGCATTGTTTTTCGTTTAGTTTACTTCATTCTATTTAGTTTTATTTTGACTTGCCTAGGTCCCTGACATGTGATATAGAATCACTCTATTGTTTTGTTTTAAGATTCTCATATTTTGTTAGATAGTGTTATTTTATATAATTGAACATGACCAACCTTCTACAATAAAATCCTTAATCTACTGACTCAAAAAGAAGAAAAAAAAATTAAACATATTTGGTATTTTCACTAAACAGATAAGAAGAGATAATAATGAATGAATGAGTATTAGAGAAGAAGAAATGTCCAACGAGAGAGTGGATGAGTGAGTAGTTAGTGGGATAGTTGTCTTGTTTTACATAAGGATAAAATAATAATAAAATTAAAATAATAAGGTTACAAATGAGAGAAAATATAAAAAGTTATAAAGTCACATGCTAGTTAAAATAATAGCTAAAAAAAGCTATAAGTCAATGTGAAAAACTTGTTAATCAAACACATCTAATTTGATCAAACAAGCTTATAAGCTATAAGCTAGCTTATTGGTGTTACCAAACAGACACTAAATGTCATAAATACATAATAAAAGCCTTGGAAATGATTTAAGTAGTATTAATTAGATGATACAATTAAAAATAAGTGCATCGAAAATAGAAATGGTCATTATTTTAAGATAATTTATTTTAATAAATGAGTCAATTATTTTAAAACAGATAAAATAGCAGGTTTAAATCATCTTTAGAGTTAATATGTGTAGTGGTTTTCTTTTATATTAAATGATTAAAAACATGATTTCTAAAAGAGAAGATAGGATGTATATTATGAGTGTTTTACATTGAGAATAATTTATAACTCACCAACCTAACAAACAATTGCTTCATTACTATTATTGAAAATTGTAAAATATGGTGCAGAAGATTGAATGATTGTAGTTGCATATAAGCTTCAAATAATTTTACATCTTTGTTAATCTTTTATTTATTTTTATCTAAATTAAATAAATAAATTTTATATAAGTTTTGTTTTATTTTGTATTTTTTTCATAATTTTTAATACAATAAAATCTTGAAGCATAAATATTCAAAAATATTGTCAACTTAGAATTTAAAGATAAAATTTTTGACCTCATTTTTAATAGAGTTGAGCATCCGTCGGGTATGGGTGGAATTGAACTCAAATTTGTAAGTCCATCTAAATCCGAGTCTTCAATTTATAAGTCTAATTCTGACAAATTTTTGCATCGATTGAAGAGAATTTGTAGGTTATGCGGGTGAGTTAGTTTGAGTAATGTGAACTTCTTATTTTTTTTACTGAATTGTTCATTTTTTATTAATTTTTTGTGCTTTTTATTTTCAAATTCATTATTTTAAGACCAAAACATATTGGGATTTCAATATTTTTGTCAATAATTGAGTAGATTTTTTTCAAATAGCCCATTTAATAGACGGGTGGTGTGATGATTAAGTGAGACTGAAAGATTCATTCTAAAAAATTGAGTATTATATCTAAGATAAAATGAATAGATCAAATTCAGATAATTGTATTACTATTTTTTTCACCTGCATTACCACTCAAACTAATATATATTTAGATTTGCGAATATGTGTAATTTATGACCCACTACGATCTACCCATATATCAAATTGGCCATGACTCAAATTCAATCAGGTGAATTGATTTTAAACATCTATAATTTTTTCGTGTCCCAACTAAAACTACTGGATTAAAATTTTGGAATGAATGGATAACTATTTTTAATTGAATAAAATAAATGGACTAAATGCTTAATCCAACATTCAACGGGTAAACGTATAAATCGAAGTCGGATTTTAGTGTTTTTTTTTCTTCCATTAGAGGTAAGGCGTGACGACTGACGACATTGCAGTAGCACGAAAGGATTTCGTTTTGACAATACATTGCACGAAAGGATAAACATTATAAAAATGAAAGCGTTGAGATATACTATATTTTAATTTTAATTTAATGTTTTGCTTGAGCCTATCCGATTTTGATTGGATTTTTATTTTCCGTACACAAAATAATAAATATCACAAAAAATTTATGTATAATCGTAAAGTTATGAGTTTATATTCAGACATCATATACAATATAATAATATATATATTTTTATGATATACAATATAATTTGTTGCGGCACAGAGGCAACTGACGGCTGAGCATGAGTGATGCGGCACGACGAGCGAGAATGAATATTATCCGGCGGCGGCGACTATCAATTTTATTGCTAAGAAAAAAACTATTTATTGATCTAATTTTTTTGTTATAATTTTATGAGTTATTTCATTTAAAGGCATGATATGAGTTTTGTGTTATGTTACAATGGAGGTGAAATTTATTTTACTTGGTGATTGGTTTATAAGCATCAATTATTTATGTGTTTTTTAGTATGTGTGTTGCAAACAAGCCAGCTTAGGTACTGGGGCAATAGCTTAAGAAAATCAAAAGCTTACCATATGAGTTTATTTTTGAGAAAAACTAAACTGCAATCCTTTTTAAAAAAGGATGCAATACAAAGAAGTTAATAAGAAGAAAATTAGAGAAAGATAAGAAAATTGATACATTACTACTGAACTGATTTTTATCAAGTTCAAACTATCTACTTTTCCCTATTTATGCATATTATTCTCTCTCTCTCTCTCTCTCTACTCGATAATCCTCTCCTTTCTTTCCCTTTTTTCTCCTCCCTTTTTTTAGTGTAGATCATTTATAGACTTTTTGGGTGTTGGTTATAAAAGACAAGGAAATAATTGTGAATTGACCACCATTATACTGATTTTTATTACCATTAGTTCATTTCTTTTCGGTTCCTTTTTGTTGGAACCAAGTTGATTTTACATTTAGAGTTTTGATGTTAACAAAAGTATTTTATGAAAACAATATATTTGACTTCAAAGAGTAAGAAAGAAGATTCATGTTTTTGAAGAAAATCTAAAATAAGATTTGATTCAATTTATAATTGAAGAAAATCTAAAATAAGATTTGATTCAATTTATAATTGAAGAAAATCTAAAATAAAGATTTGATTCAAATTTATAATTGAAGAAAATCTAAAATAAGATTTGATTCAAATTTATAATTGAAGAAAATCTAAAATAAGATTTGATTCCAATTTATAATTGATGAAAATCTAAAATAAGATTTGATTCATATTTATAATTGAAGAAAATCTTTGACCAAGTTGAAAAGAAGATATGGTCAAGATTTGATTAAGATTTGAAGAACATTTGAAGAACATTTAGTGAAGATTTGAAGAATATTTGATCTACATTTAATGAAGATTTGAAGAATATTTGATCAACATTTTAATGAAGATTTGAAGAATATTTGATCAACATTTAATGAAGATTTGAAGAATATTTGATATGAAGAATTTACAAAGTCAATCTACACAAAATTGGAACAGAATCACTCTGAAGAATTTACAAAGTCAATCTACACAAAATAGGAACATAATCAATTTGAAGAATTTACAAACTCAATCTAAACAAGATACAATTCAGAATTAAATAAGGACTAAATTGAAGCCCAAATTTTCACTATAAATAGACACTCAAGGCTGAAGGAGAAAAGCATCAAAAAGTAGAAAAGAGTATAAGAACTCAAGCTCAAGATTCCAAATTCATCTTAGAGTTCAAAGAGAGAAACACTTGTTCGAATGAGAAATATTTTCTGAGTGTTCTTTTCTTAGAGTGTGAGAGTATTATTATTATTATTATCAGCTTTGTTAGAAGCAACTACTCAGGTTTCAATCTCTTGTATCCAACCCGATAGTGGTTTAGTTACTTCTTCAATCTGAGATTGTCAGGTTGTTAGGAGAAGACTTGGCTTGTAGGGTCAAGGTGGTTAGTTCCTCAAATGTCTGGGGTTGTCAGGCTGTTTGGGAAGACTGGCTTGGAGGGTTAGGTGCTTTGTAATTCAAGGTTTTTGAATTAGTGGATTAAAGCCTTCTGAATGAGGGGACTGGATGTAGCCAAGTTAGTGATCATTGTATGGTCTAAAACAAGCACCTAGGGCGTGGTATGATAGACTTAGTAACTTCTTGCTTAAAAATAACTTTGAAAGAGGACAAGTAGACCATACACTTTATAGAAAATCAATAGGAGATAACATTCTTATTATTCAAATTTATGTTGATGACATTATTTTTGGATCTACTAATGGCACTCTTTGTCAAGAATTTTCTAAATTGATGCAGCTTGACTTTCAATTGAGTATGATGGGAAAACTTACTTTCTTCTTAGGGATACAAATTCAGCAAGTCAAAAAGGTATATACATTCATCAAACTAAATATACAAAAGAGCTTCTTAGGAAGTTTAAGATGAGTAACTGCAAACCTATGGCTACACCAATGCACCCTACTTGTTCACTTGAAAAAGATGATTCAGGCAAAAAAAAAATCTATAGAGGAATGATAGGATCCCTACTTTACCTTACCGCTTCCAGACCTGACATCATGTTTAGTATATATGTATGTGCAAGATTTCAAGTTGGCCCTAGGGAATCACATTTTAACTGTTGTTAAGAGAATCCTTAGATACCAAAAAGGCACAACCAACCTTACCTTGTTCTACTAGAAATCTGGTAAGTACAAACTTAGTGGATACTGTGATTCTGATTATGTTGGAGATACACTTGAGAGAAAGAGAACCAGTGGCAACTGCACATTTTTAGGTGACAACTTAATATCTTGGTCAAGTAAAAGACAAAACACCATTGCAATGTCAACATCAGAGGTTGAATACATTTCAGCAGCTGGCTGCAGTTCTCAACTACTTTGGATGAAACATCAACTTGAAGACTACAACATCCTAGAATCCAACATTCCCATCTATTGCGATAACACTTCTGCCATTTGTCTAGGAAAAAACCCTATCTTACATTCTAGAGCTAAACACACAGAGATCAAACACCACTTCATTAGGGACTTTGTTCAAAAAGGGGTACTAAACATTCAATTTGTAGACACTGAACACCAATGGGCTGACATATTCACCAAACCACTACCTGAAGATAGGTTTGACTTCATCAAGAAAAACCTAAACCTTACCTTTATACCTGACTGATGTTGTGATCACTTCAAAGTAGTTTAGTTTTACACTAGTTATTATATTTTCTTATATTATGTTATATTTATTTTATTCAAAAAAAAAAAACAAAAA
>JBBPBQ010000004.1:34860928-35022672 GCA_037974755.1 Cicer yamashitae
AAAAAAAAAAAAAAAAAAAAGAAAGAGGTGAAGTTTCACATTCAAGTCTTTTTGTCTGATGACAAAAGGGGGAGAAAGATATTTGATAAAGTGGAGAGAAAAAGATACTAAGGCTTAGGGGGAGCCCTAAGTTAGGGGGAGTCAAAGAAATATAAAGAAAAGTTGTTATAAAATATACAAGTTTTGTCATCATCAAAAAGGGGGAGATTGTTGGAACCAAGTTGATTTTACATTTAGAGTTTTGATGTTAACAAAAGTATTTTATGAGAACAATATATTTGACTTCAAAGAGTATGAAAGAAGATTCATGTTTTTGAAGAAAATCTAAAATAAGATTTGATTCAATTTATAATTGAAGAAAATCTAAAATAAAGATTTGATTCAAATTTATAATTGAAGAAAATCTAAAATAAGATTTGATTCAAATTTATAATTGATAAAAATCTAAAATAAGATTTGATTCAAATTTATAATTGATGAAAATCTAAAATAAGATTTGATTCATATTTATAATTGAAGAAAATCTTTGACTAAGTTGAAAAGAAGACATGGTCAAGATTTGATTAAGAATTGAAGAACATTTGAAGAAGATTTAGTGAAGATTTGAAGAATATTTGATATACATTTAATGAAGATTTGAAGAATATTTGATATGAAGAATTTACAAAGTCAATCTACACAAAATTGGAACAGAATCATTCTGAAGAATTTACAAAGTCAATCTACACAAAATAGGAACAGAATCGATTTGAAGAATTTACAAACTCAATCTAAACAAGATACAATTCAGAATTAAATAAGGACTAAATTGAAGCCCAAATTTTCACTATAAATAGACACTCAAGGCTGAAGGAGAAAAGCATCAAAAAGTAGAAAAGAGTATAAGAACTCAAGCTCAAGATTTCATATTCATCTTAGAGTTCAAAGAGAGAAACACTTGTTCGAATGAGAAATATTTTCTGAGTGTTCTTTTCTTAGAGTGTGAGAGTATTATTATTATTATCAGCTTTGTTAGAAACAACTACTCAGGTTTCAATCTCTTGTATCCAACCCAATAGTGGTTTAGTTCCTTCTTCAATCTGAGGTTGTCAGGTTGTTAGGAGAAGACTTGGCTTGTAGGGTCAAGGTGGTTAGTTCCTCAAAAGTCTGGGGTTGTCAGGCTGTTTGGGAAGACTAGCTTGGAGGGTCAGGTGCTTTGTAATTCAAGGTTTTTGAATTAGTGGATTAAAGCCTTCTGAATGAGGGGACTGGATGTAGCCAAGTTAGTGGTGAACCAGGATAATTCTACGCGTCAAATTATTTATGCTTTCATTGCTTGCTGCCTCTAAATCTTATTACTTCTAATCCAAGTAAGTCACCAAAACCAAACTAATTTTTAATTATTTATAAATTATCAAAAAAGTTATCAACCTTGTGCAAACACAATTCAACCCCCCTTCTCGTGTTCGCACCTTCACTTTTCATTCAATTATTTATATTTTTTAAATATTTTTGCTGATTTTTATTACCTTTAATCCATTTCTTTTCATTTAATTATATACTTTTTATTTTATTTTATTTTTATTTTTAATGTTTTAGAAATGAGTGAAATGTCTGAACAGAAATCAAAGGCAAACAGAGGCAACTAGGAACAAAAGACAATCAGAAACCAAAGGCAACCAGAATCAAAGACAATTAGCAACCAGAAGCACCCATGACTGTCTAAAACTTATAGCCTTAATTATTTATTTTTATTATTATTTATTTTTATTTTATTTTTTATATATTTATTTATTTATTTATTTTAAGGGCATAAAAAATCCAAAAAATAGCGGACAAATTTAGGTGTCAACAACTGCCCCTCTTTACTTAGAATTTACTTGAGAATCAAAGTAAAAGATAAGTAAAAATGACACTTATAATTTTGTCCAAAAAGAATTTTTGTAGGATGGTGCAATTCGTTTTCCCAGCTTCAAGATGCAAGTCGTTTTCTCGCCTTCGGATGCGAGTCGTTTTCTCGACTTCAAGATGCGGGTCGTTTTCTCGACCTTATGTGCGTGTCGTTTTCTCGGCTTCAAGGTGCGAGTCATTTTCTCGCCTTCAGAGTGCAAGTCGTTTTCCCGGCTTTAAGATGCGGGCCACTTTCTCGACTTCGAGTGCGAGTAATTCTCTCGACTTTAAGATGCAGATCATTTTCTCGGCTTCAGTTGCGAGTCGTTTTCAAACCATTGAATAAAATATTCTCTTTGATTATTAGCTTTACTCGACTTACTTCTTTTTCGATGATTATGAACATTAACATCATGCTCTCTGCAAAATAAATAACTAATTTTTCAATGCAAAAAGAAAAAACTAATGTTAAGAATGAAATATTGTAGCAAGTAAAAGATTGTACCTAATGTATTGTTGCACTTCATCACAATTGAATAATATGTAACCATGAGCTTGGTTTTGTGACTTGTGATCAAGAGAAATTAGTTTTTACCCCCCAATTGGATGGCCTATGCTTGGAATGCCATCGTTATTCCGTGTCGTTCTATTCATCCTTGTATCTACACCACTAGATAAATATCTTGAACAAAATGTTAGCGATTCTTTAACCAAATATGCTTTAGCGATAGAACCCTCTGGACGACTCCTATTACGAACAAAAGATTTTAAATCACCCAAATATCTTTCCATATAATACATCCATCGGAATTGAACCGGTCCACCCAATCTAACTTCATTTGCAAGGTGAATTGACAAAGTGTTTCAGCAATTTCTACTTCCAAGTGATCCAAAGTTTTCACCTCTATAACCTTTTGGCATAAACACCGAAAAAAGGAAGAAAGTTGAATCAAAGGGATGGTAACTTGATTAGGGGTAATCCCTCTTATTGCTACTTGCAACAAGTAATGTAGTATAATATGAGCATCATGACTCTTGTACCCATGAATTTTTCCCTCATCAACTTGAACACAAAGAGAAATATTAGAAGCAAGGCCATCGGGAAGTTTTACTGCCTTAAAAACACCACAAAAAATAGATTTCTCATGCTTTGTTAGGGAGAAACATGCTTTAGGGATTTGAGTTTTCTTACCATCATTTGTTGCCTTCAAATGGAGTTTTTTTTTTCTAATCCCCATGTCTTGTAGGTCCAAACGAGCATTTGCATGATCCTTTTTCTTCCCTTCAATCTCCAAGAGAATCCCGATTATATTATCACAAATGTTCTTCTCAATGTGCATTACATCTAAATTATGGCGTAGAGAATTATCCTTCCAATATGGTAATTGCCAAAAGATGGATTTTTTCTTCCATGGACCAAACCTTTTTTTCATTTCTTTCTTTTCACCCAATACATCAGGAATGTCTTGTAAGTCTTTTAAAATTCTTGTTGTATCTAACAAAGAGGGTGGAGACCTATATTTTGGTTTTCCATCAAAAGATACTGCATTTGATCTCCAAACATGATTTGAATCCAAAAAGACTCGATGACCCATATAACACATCTTCTGACTATGTTTTAAGTAAGTTGAAGAAGTCTCGTGATGACAAGTTGGGCAAGCAAACTTCCCTTTAGTGCTCCAACCAGATAACATAACATATGCAGGGAAGTCGTTAACAGTCCACAAAAGAGCTGCACGCATCTGAAATGGTTGATTTCTTGAAATGTCATATGATTCTACACCAACATCCCATAATATTTTTAGCTCCTCAATAAGTGGCTGCATATACATATCAATTGCATTTCCGGGTGATCGTGGTCCAGGAATAAGTAGCGACATCAGACAATTTTTTGCCTTCAAGCATAAATTTGGCAGATAGTTATATATAGTTAATACGATAGGCCATGTGCTATGTGAAAGACTCATAGTCCTAAATGGATTAAACCCATCACTCGCCAACCCAAGCCTAATGTTACGAGTTTCAAGAGCAAAATCTGGATGTTTTGTGTCAAATTCTTTCCATGCTTGGCCATCGGCTGGATGCCTTAACCTACCATCCCTTGAACGCTCTTCAGCATGCCACCTCAACGTGTTCCCTGTCTTTGAACACATAAAGAGTCTCTTCAATCTTGGAATCAAAGGAAAATGTCATAGAACTTTAGCGGGAACCTTGTGAGCGTTTTTAGATTCTTCAAGATCCTTATCAACTTCAGAATACTCAATCCACCTTGATGCTCAACAATGATGACACGAGTCATCTTTCTTGCGCTCTTTCCAAAACAACATGCAATTGTTGGGACATGCATCAATCTTTTTATAGTCTAACCCCAAATCTTTTATCATAGATTTGGTTTTATTGAAAGAGACAGGGTTGTTCAAATCTGGCATAGCCTCTTTCAACAACTCTAAAAGAGCAGTGAACGATGCATTGCTCCACCCATGGATACATTTCAACAAGTACATTCGAATAGTGAATGATAATGTAGAGAATTTTTTACAACCAAGATACAACTCTTGATTTGCATCATCAACGTGTTTGTAAAATTTCATAGCATCTTCATTTGGTCCTTCGTGTACTCCACCTACTGCAGCAACATCTCTAAACATCTCAAACAACAAGCCATCAATATCATCAGATGATGTGTCATCATTAGTATCACCATCAACATCCATAAGACTTTTATCGTCACCATGGTAAATCCATTATGTGTATCCCTTTATAAATCCTTTGCTACACAAATGGTCATACACTATAGCTCTTTTTTCCCAACTATCATTGCAACACAAAGCACATGGGCACAAAATATGGTCTCCTTCAACCATTCCTTTGGTAAATGCAATATCCAAAAGTAATTAACGCCATCTTTGTACCCTTGACTATGTGGAGGCAAGTCCATCCAATCCTTCTTTATCATGTTTGGTTTACTAAAAAGATATTAATTTATTACTATAAGTATATAAGGGAATATGTACTTTAATGAAATATAAGGGGTGTATTGGATCATAATGCATCCCCCTAAAGCTAATAGTCATAAAAAATTGAATTAAGCTAATAACAACAAATATGACATTAGAGATCAGTAACCTATATGACACAAGTCATAATTTTATAATCTTAAGCATCAAAACCAATCAGTAACCTATAACATTAGGGATCAAAATGATATCAATGTCGACAACCATAAAAATAATGAACAAAAAGGAAGACCTAAACAAAGGAGGATTCCAAAACAAACGAAAAACATGATATGAAAAATAGACAAATGCATTGGAATTTTCTGGCAGAGTTGCATATTTTTTAAATAAGATTTTTGAAGTTGACGTGTTTAATTACTTAAGTGGAATAAATTGCAGATTGGGGAGGGAAAATGAAATGAATTTATAACCTATGTAAGAATAATGGTTGGTTCGATTAAGACATTAGTAGTAATCAGTTTCTTACTAGCATTAATAATAAAAATAAAAAATATAAAAAGTTAAGTAATAAGAAAACGAGAGTTTAATCCTCAATAAAATAATAACAATACAAAAGAACGGTTCATCTTCTCCTCTAACAAAATAATATCTATTAGTACTATTTAAACATTGCAAAATAAAAATGATGTTGATAATCATAATAATCTCACTAGTTAACTAAAACTAAATAATTAAATAGCATTAGTTGTAGGGAAAATGATATGAGTTTATAACATCTGAACTTTGATTATTTTTACTTTTTCTTTACAATTAAGTGATAAATTTGACAAAAGTTCTGTTTAGTCTCTCTATGAATTGATGAACAACAAAAACAAAATGTAGGGTTCTTATTTGGACTCATGATATTTTAACCTTCATTACAGAGACCAAATATCTTGTCCCAACAAATAAACAAATGAAACTTCTATTTTATGTTATTATAGAAATTGCATACAAGTTGGAAGGACCATTTTTTTTTTGTTAACAAACAGAAAGACCATTTTCAATGCTAAAAAATATCACTATAAGAGAATATAATGTATAATATATGGTTTCAAATCAATTGAAGATACACAATTTTCAAATGAATCTGCCAGACATGCTTCATGGATCCATGTAATCATCGAAAAAAATATATTGCAGTTTCCTGGATATATGATAATTTCATATTCATACTATGTTATAAAATCAACTCTCAAATTCATAATGTGTTATATGATGTGAAGGACAACTGTACAGAGCAAGAAACAAAAATTAATTTTCAAGATGTGAACGACAAAAAGAAGTTCCAAAGAGAACAAGAAACGAAAAGCAAAATAAAACGAATCAGAGCAAACATGAAAGCAAAAAGAAACACAATAAACAAAGCAGAGAAGATGAACCCTAAACCAAACATTGTACAGAGCAACCCACATAACATAGCAGCAAACAAGCAATCGCGAAAATATGAACAAAGATGCAAACCTGTTAGTACACGAATAGGAGACGAACACCGAAGAATAGGAGAAAAAACGAGTTGAAAACGGCGCAATGTGGTGATGAAGACAGCGATGAAGACGATGCAATGTGGTGATGAAGACGGCGCAATGTGGTGATGAAGACGAAGGGGGTGAATGAAGGAGATATCACGTTGATGGTGATGAATGCGGCGCAATGTGGTGACGAACTAGGGATTTAGTGAAAAAAGCTTGACGGTGATGAGGATTTAGGGATTAAGAGTGCTTGGCCTTTCTTCTGTCCACGTTAATTAGATACTATTTTTATTTTTATTTTTAAACTTACTTTTATTTTATATAATAAAAAAATAATATAATGTTTAAATATTAAATATATATATATATATATTATTAATAATTTATTTGGAGGGAATTATTCCCGCAAAGAAATTCATGAATGTTAAATTTTTAAATAACATTTTATAATTGTAGCCTTTTATTGAAAATAAGGTAACAATCGAAAAATGTTCCTAAACATGTCTAAGAGAACAATTATCAAATATTGCCATAGAGTTATCATAGAGACATTTTAAAGCTGTGCCAAAAAATATTTTAGAGAACGTTTCTTTGGTGTTGCAAAAACAATACTGACAACAGACATAAAATATTGCCTTATCTATTTTTAGACAACATTTTATACATGTTGCTTAAAAAAATGTTGCCAGAGACCATAAATGTTGTAGTGATTTTATTATATATTTTTTTTGTAACACTTGCATTTACAATTCTTTTTTTTATCAAAACTCTAATCTCCTTCTGTTCATTCTCTTTACTCTAATCTGTTAATAATTTTTTGTACCGTTATCAAAAGAGGATGAATGAATTATATGTAATAATAATTAATTTTATTCAAAATGTGATTTTTTTTTATAAAATAAGGTACACATAGATACTCTCTCAAAATCAGCTAAATATCTGTGCATATATGGAACGAAAACAAAATTATATTATCCAATAGGACAGATAGTAAATCACTACTATATGTTCTTATGGATACTTGTCTGACATTCTTGAATTTTTTTAACTTTTTTTTAGATATTTTACATTTAGAATATAAATTATGTTTTAACATAATATAATCTAGTATTTTCTTCGCATAGTTTACCTGTCAATCACACGGGTCCATGCATGCTTTACTTTTTGTTAAAAACCGAAAATTAAAAAGAAATAGAGAAATATCCATGAAGTAGATCAATGATTAAAGTGTTATCTTGTAAAGATAAAATTTATATCCACTTAAGAACGACTATAAATATTAATCGTTGCCACTTTAATTAACTATAAATTCCCCATTCGCCAATTTAAAAAATAGTAATAGTAAAATATTTTATTAAATGACAATATATACATGTATTTTAAGGGCATTGGTCCAGAAATTAAAAAAAAAATGTAATTGTGTAAAAAATTTGTATTCATTATTTTGTAATTAATGTTTTTAAGCTAATCATTACTATGCCTTTATTAAAGTATTTCAAAAAATATTTTCTTAGGATATGTCCACATTATTGTCAGTCATTCAAGCATGTTGTCACAAAACTAATGTTCACAAACATTTTTATCAGTAAAAGCATGTCAAAATTGTCTTTACAAATTGTACAAGAAGCTGAAAAGTTTGTGAAATTAATTAATGCATTTTTCGTGGCTCAATTATTGGAAAGAGAAGTGATAACTATTGAGAAAAAACAACCGCTTGGAAAAATTTATATGATACACTCAAAACACAAAAATATACATTATGAAAATTCAAAAATATGTAGAAAAAATAACCACCATTATTTTTAACAATTAGAGACTCACATTGATAAACTGTTCCAAAAATTAAACTTTTACAAACACACCACAATTTCAATACAACTACGCACTTTAAAGTAAATAGCTAACTAGTTTTTCACAGGACTCTTCAATAATAATAAAAAGAGAACAGAAATGTGATAATAACAACTATGAGTTTAATAATTATATAATGGTATATATGATTGTAAATTTTAATCATGTTTTGTCGGAGTGTAAATAAAATAATATTTTATTACAAATCAAAAAGACCACTCTATCTCATTATAAAAGCTCAAAATAACACGGTTCCTTAACTTAATTTCAGTTAATGTTTTAGTTTTTTATCTTATTTTTTTTTCTTTTGATTTAGTCCTTTATTTTAATTTTAAGTGACAATTTGATCTTTTATGTTTTAAAATGTCAACAATGTTATCCTTTTTTTTTACAAAAATTCATCAAAATTTTCAAATAAAACTCATAAAATTAATTATCATCTTCAATATAATGCAAATTTCATCAAATTCATAACTTATGAATCACAATTAATAGAAACACTAAGATACCAAAATTTTCAATTTGAATCAAAGTTTAAAGTGTTGAATTCTATGTTAAGAGAAAAAATTCATTCAACACTCAAAATCAAGACAAGATTCTAAATCAGAAAATTATAATAACAATTTTTTCTATCAATTTTACACTAAAACAGGAAATGCCACTAACCTCTAACTAAAATAAAAACCAAAGTGCAATGTAATAATATAGAAATTAAAGAGTGACGGAAATATATAGATCATTGAATATCATCAGAGTGTTGTCTTTTTCTAGGGGATACATAACACATCAGAGTCAGACAATTTAGACGCTTGGTGATTGTTAGAGGCAAAGGCAATCACTTACTTGTTAGAGGAAGAGGTAGTCACTTGCTTGTCGTTGTCTTCAGAGACAGAAGAATTAGAACATAGTTGCATTCATCAGAGGCAATTGAGCCAGAGCATTGCTTGCGACACCAGAGTCATCCGAAACTTGTTTGCATTATCAAAGTCAACCGAAGCTTGCTTGAATAGAGTCACCATCGAAGGCGTGCATCACCTAACTTAGAGTGTAGAGCATAAGCGTTGTCTTGGTTTCCTTTGTCTTGGCCCGATCAACAGAGCATATAGATGATCACTAGAGGATACATCACAATATCCTACAAATTCACTTGCTATAGGAACTGCACACTTAATTAAAACATTAGTGCATTAAATTGTTCTCATAATTTTTTTTTGTTATCATCAAAACAAGTAGGGTTTTGGTTCTTCAAATCAACTTGGTTGCAAAAATCTCTCCCTTTTTGATGATGACAAACATCTATTTTTGTGAAAATTTTTGATATTAAATAAAGCAAAAAAATAAAGCATTTTAGCAAAGCTCCCCTTGCTCCTCGTCAGAATATGCATGTAAGCATTTCAGCAAAGCTCCTACTGTTCCCCTTCAAAATATGCATGTTTAATTCATAAGATGAAAAATATTTTGACAGAGTAAAAAATCGTTCCTTAAAAAGTACATCCTCGCCCTTTTGTCATAAGACAAAAAGGAAAACAGTGAGTTGTGAGTGATAAATGAGTTTTAAAAATAGTTTCTCTAAAAAAGATAAATTCTCCCCCTGTCAGAGTATCATAACTTACTAGGAAAATTGTGCATATTGAAGGATTAATTGAATTTAGATTGGCGAGAGGCACAAATAAATTCAATGCCATCAGAATCAGAGCATATATACTTTTAACCATTCACTCTATTTTACCAGAGAGAATCATATAGAGGATTAAACATCATTCTTCTGTAAACATTAAATTAAGATGTTGTTTTATAAAATTGAATATGTCCTTAGCAAGAGGTTTCGTGAAAATATCAGCCCACTAATGATCAGTGTCGACAAATTTAATGTCTAAAATACTTTTCTGGACATAATCCTTTATGAAATGATGTTTAATCTCTATATGTTTTGCTCTTGAGTGTAAAATATGATTTTTGGTTAAACATATAGCTGAAGTATTATCACAAAAGATAGGAATGTTACTTTTATTAATGTTAAAATCTTCTAGTTGATAGTTCATCCACAACACCTGAGTGTTGCAACTAGCTACTGAGATGTATTCTGCTTCTACTATTGATAGAGCAATAATGCTTTGTATTTTCCTCGACTAGGAGATCAAATTCTCACCAAGGAAAGTACAATTTCCACTCGTGCTCTTTCTTTCTAGCTTATCTCCAGCATAGTTAGCATCACAAAAACTTACTAACCGGTACACAAAGGATGGCTTATAACACAAACCAAGATTAGTAGTGCCTTTCAGATATCTAAAGATCCTCTTAACAACTGTTAAGTTGGATATTTTAGGGTCATACTGAAATCTGACACACACATACACAATGATCAGAATATTGGTGTTTTAACTTTTTTGCTAAGGATATCTGCAAGATAGTTTATTTGGTCATTTGGTATCAAAATTTGGTTGGGTCTTGATTTGTTAGTTCTGAAAGGTTTATTGTCTTTCCATATTTTTTGCTTAGGACAAGTTATTCTATTGTGACCTTTCTTATGACAATACGCACAAACAGAATCAGGAATGATAAATCTAGGATTTTCTTTTGGTTCTTCAAAATCTATGCCATGTTTATTGTTTATGGTAACACCATAAATCATACAAGCTTGTTTACTTCCGTCTATGCCATTTGCAAGAAATTCTTGAAAGGCTATTTCATACTTAACATAATTGTAGACTTTATCCTCTGATATTTTTGAAACATTTTCTTTCAAATTCATATTTTCATTTGAAGTTTTTTAAAACATTTTCTTTTAGAGTCTGATTTTCCTCTGAGGTTTTTAAAATATTATCTTTCGGAGTTAAATTTTCAAATTCTGTTTCAAGGGAGCTGCATTTATTTGTTAAGATGTTATGTGCTTTTCTAAGTTACTTAAGTTTTTAAGAAACTTTATAATTTTTGTTGAGAAACTCATTTAACATGTTAATAAAGTCACGAGATAGGTCATATAATACCTCAATTTCTTCATCAACAGATTCAGAGTCAGAGTTAGTGTCAGATTAGAGTCAAAGTCAGGGTGAGTGTTCACCATCAAACCATGTTCGCATGATATTCATCTTCATCAGATGATTCATAAGAGTCACCCCAAGTAGGCATCATATATTTCTTCTTTGACTTGTGGTCTTTCCTCTGGGATTTTCCTTTTTCAAGGTTCAGAAAATATGATTTGATATGCCCAGGTTCCTTGCATCATAGCAGATGATTCTTTGCTTGTCTGATGTTTCACTTCCTTCAATGATATTACGGGATCTTCTCAAATCTTTTTTGGGGACTGATATCTTTCTGCTATTCCACATGAGCTGGATTTTCCATGAGATAAAGGACTACTCATAATCTGATTATATACTTTAGGCTTCCATATTGCTTTCCTTTAAATCTTAAGTTGTTGGCAGGGTCGTATATTTCATATTCTCTCATTGAGATTTGACGACCCAAAACTTTGATTTGTTTTTGGGCTCATCTTCAACCAGTTCAATGTCATGGAATCTGTGTGAACTCATCAGCTCCTCCAGAGGCAGTTTCTTCAGATCCTTAGCCTTTTGAATTGTTGTTATATTTAGTCTCCACTAGCTAGGAAGATTTTTGAGAATCTTCTTCACGTGGTCAGAGGTAGTGTAACTATTTTGGAGAACCTTCAGTTAGAGACCAGAGTTTGGAACCTAGAAAAAATTGTCTCAATGTTTTTATCTTTCTTCCATCTAGAAGAGTTCATACTTCCTGACAAGCAGATTTGCTTTGGCTTCATGCACCTGCTTTTTTCCTACGTAGTTTAGACCTGGAGCATCAAAGATACTCTTAGTTGTTTCCTTGTTGCTGGTGATAACTTTCATCATGAAGGTTCAGGCTTTGTGATGCATCTTGTACTACTTCTTGCATTCATTGTTGAAGTCCTTTATAGATATTTCAACACGATCAACATCTTTAGGAGCCTCAAAGCCATATTCGACTACATCCCAGAGTTCAGGATCATGAGAGATATAGAAGCTTTCGAGCCTGTCTTTCCAATACTCGAATCTTTCTCCATCTAATAGGGGAGGCCTGAAAATGTTTCGACCTGTACCTTTTCCATTGTAGTTAGCCATAAACACAGATTTTTACCCAATAACGATTAAGTGCTCATCTTTGAGATCGAGCTCTAATATTAGTTGAAGGGACAAGAATCACACGAAATGGGGTTTGAATTGTGATCCAGTTTAAATTCTTTTTCGTGTGGCTAAACTAGAGCAAAGTAATTAGAACAAATAAGTAAAAACCGAAAGTAAAGAACACATCAATTTATACTAGTTCACCACCAACGCGATAGCTATGTGCATTCCTTTCCACCTGAAGGAGTCAAACCACTAATTCACCACTGAATTTGAACTTACACTTGAACACCTACTAGTCACACTAATTGTGTTCGATCTTCTCAACCTTCTAGCTTAGTACAGTCAAGCTGTTGAGGAAGATAGCCACTATCGAGACAAGTTACAATGTTCAATCAATGTCTTCCCAACTTCCAGCTTAGTGCCTTCAAGCCATTGAGGAAAATAACCACCACCAGACTTGGTTACAAAGGGGATAACTTTAGGTTTTCTGAATAACTCTTCTTAAGAGGATGTTTACAAGTAATCTTAGAATTTTTGAATTTATAATAAAGTAATTATGCAGAGCGGCTGTATTGCTGTAGTTATTGTGTGTATTATTGTTGTTGTCTTCTTCATGGAGGCAACACATCCTTGTATATATCTTTTTAGGGTTTCTGGCCTTTAGACTCGATTGCACAAAATTAACTTGTATTTAATGAAGTTTCCATTGCAAGTCTCTGTAAATTTGTATCAGATCTTTCAACAAATTTGAAGTGAACTTGTATCAAATATTCTGGGTATCTTGATATAGGCAAATACCAGAGGATATAGCACAATATCCTACAAAATCACTTGCTCTAGGAACTACAAACTTAATTAAAACATTTGTGCATTAAATTATTCTCACAAATAAGTTTTGTTATCACCAAAACAAGTAGTGTTTTGATTTTTCAAATTAACTTGGTTCCAACACCTCTCATACTCGTGAGATCTTTTATGATGGGAGAAATGAGTGATTTTCTTATGTTTTGATCAATGTTTTTTATTATTGATGTTGTTATTAAAAATGAAATGAAAGCACAAATCCCCTTTTCTTTTTGAAACCCGCAAGCAACAATATAAGATGGGATTTTTTTTTTATTTGCTTGATGGGGAAATTAGTGTTATTGTTGTGTTAGTATTGAGTATGTTACTTGAAAAAAAACCCCAATTTAATTGAAAGGGCCAAACCCTAATTTGTGAAACGGGGAAATTGATTTTGTTATGATTAAATGTTATCTCATGAGTTGTTTATAAGTAAATGAGTCTGAAGGAAAATCAGAAACGCCACAAACTTGGTTTGAGTTGTTAAAGTTATGAAAATTTCAATATCTAACTAAGTTGATGTGTTTATGGCCAAAAGTTTAGTTTGGAAATTTAATTGTTTTGAGAAATAAAATAGTTTGATGTTACTCTAAGTGTTGAATTGAGAAAATTAAAATTGATAAAGTTAGTAAGCTTCAAATCAAATTGGTCAGTTGAGATTTTATTTGTAGTATGCCATTCTTAAAGGAAATGATTTTAAAAGCTTCTATGTTGTGATTAATTATAACTTATTGAGCCTAAAAAAGGAATTGAGGCCATTGACTCCGTATTAGCGGTCTGGAGAATTTTAATATATTTTTGTTTGTTTGATGTCAAAAAATTTACAGAAAAAGTACAGGAATAAAATGTCATGGCAATTTTTTTTAGAAAACTTAAAAAAAATAGTATTAGTTATGATTTTGTTATCTCAAAAATTTGAAATATTGTGATTTTAAAAATATTTGGAGTTAAAGTTTAGAATAAACAAATTTTATAGATTGAAGATAGAAAGTTTTTATTTGAATTAAGTTTTGGGAAGTCGAAAAATAGTTCATTTTGTTCAATTAGAGAAAGAGATGTATGTCATATTGATTTGGAAAAAAAAAAATACTTGACATTCAATTGGTAGTGGGAATAAAGGGACGGTGATACTTTTCCTTTAGGTACCGGGTTCGATTTTCCTGGAAGGCAAAAACTCGCTATTTTCATTGGGTGGAAGGGAGGGGTCCAGAAGAGTGGATTATCGGTGTTGCTTGTGACAAAGTTAAGATCAAATTTGAAGCACAATGAAGCACAATCATCATACCTCTAGGAACTATTCGCAATCAATCCTATGAAAAAAATTTGAACAACTTTGAACAAATTTCTGATATATTCTCTAAGTTATTTTTCATATTTCAAGTACTTGAAATACATTTTCATATCATTGAGGTGTGTTAGAAGTCTGTAGCAAAAATCTTAGGGTGGGATTTGTACATTTTCTGACAATAGTGGAAAAATCTCTTGTAGTGTGCAAGAGGATAGGATGTACCCTTCGTCATAAAGGGAACCAGGATAATATTGCTGTGTCCATTAATTTTCTGCCATTTACTTTTTGCCATACACTGTCCTAATAAAAAAAAAATCGATCACTAAATCTCTGAAAACAAGAAAATTTCTAAATACCTAATTCACCCCCCTCTTAGGTGCACCTCTGTTCTTACATATAAGAGGTAGCATTCTGGAACATGTTGAATTATTTGAGCTAACGGAACATGAGGTTTAGAGGCAGGCTTGAACAGTAGCTTCGAATTTTAAATTCATACAAAAAGTAGACTTCATCAGAGGCATGCATAAATACTGTTCATTAGAGGCATGCATAAATACTGTTCATCAGAGACATGCTAACAGGAAGCACATTTTAGTCTTCAGAGGCAGACGCACATAATCATAAGAGGCAAATCTTAAGGGGCAGATGTGTGCACACAATAGCACGTGCGTTGACTGGGTTTGACTTTGCTTCCTCGGGTCGTTTTCTTTGGACATTTCCTCTAGTTGTTTCCTCGCGTCGCTTCCTTTGGTCATTTGCTTTGGTCGATTCTTTTTGATTTATTTTTCAAAACCTTGATTTCAACAATCTCCCATTTGCTCCTGAAATATGCTTCTGATTTCTTCTTATGATGTTGTTTATTTTGATTTCCCTGGTCTAATTCCTACACACTTAATGAAACCATTAGTGCAATAAATTGTTATCCAAAATACATTTGTTAACATCAAAACTACATAGAGGTCATGTTCAAGGGAACGACTTGGTTCCAACAATGGTTGATGTTTTGATAATAACAAAAACAAAAAAGGAAGAACAATTATCCCCTAACTGTTTTTGCTAGGTATGCAGTTTAAGTAGAAAGGCAAAGAGGTATATTAATGACTATCCACTCTAAAGTAGCATAACTTTCATGTATATTAGAGATCTACTAATGGAGCAAGTTGTAATATAGCAAAAGAATTACTACAAAGATAAGCGCAACAAAGTATGAGTTCCGATTTAAGATATATCATCTGATAATTGGACGAAGACAAAGGTACAACAGGACCTCGCTTCACTTCGTTTCTCTAAGTTTGATACACGAGCAACGTTGTGTCCCAAATGCCTTTGGAAACACAAGAAATGCCTTGGTTCAGTTGCCTTTGATGATTGCAGATATGTTAGTTACCTTCAATGAATGCGAATATGTCTTGGATCGTCTGCTTCTGATGAATTCAACAAGCCTCTGATTGTATGCCTTTGCTGAATTCAGAAAGCGTATGTTCGATTGCCTTTGATAAGTATGATAAGCACGTGATTGGCTCTACCTCTAATTAATGACATCAAGTGTCTGATCGTCTGACTCTAAGTTACTATGTATCATATGAAAGAAGTCAATGCTCTGAAAAAGTCAACGCTATGATGAAAGTCATCGCTCGTAAGAAGACAAAGCATTTGTGCATCCTCTGATGAACATTATGAATCTGCTACTTGTATGAAGATCTTAAGACATGCTATGACCATCGTATCCTTTGTTTCTCCTTTCATTTGTAATGGATTTAGGCCAGATTGTGTAGAGTAAGATGGTCTATATTAATATGGCACTATGGCAGTATACTTCTGATTCGGATGGGTTTGGTTACCGACGATCTAGAATATTTCACCTGCATCCACCCACCTATAACTGTACAAACCTGTTGACTTTGTCCGCCAAACCCGTTGACCCGATTTAACTCACCCATTTGCACGCAGGCCATGTTGATCCGACGGTTTTGGGCTGGTTTGGATTTCTTGTCCACCCCTAATTGTAACCAATAGCATTAATTTGATATTGAATCAGATCCAAATGAGTGGCTGCTTGCTACACCTTTAAATGTACGTTACCAAAAACAGGATTGTTCCATTACTTAAGTTTGGATTTAAGATTTTTTAACTTAATTTTGAGCTATCACTAGCATATGAAAACCTGTGTGCTGAATGTTTCATCATTGGTTGATAAGATTGCTACACTTAGGGTTGGCCTAACACTTAGAGTTCACTCAGGTTCCATTAGATTGAACTAGTTGAAGATGAGCCCAAGAAGAAGTCAAAATCCCTGCCTCTCAAATCCTAAAGAAAAAAGACAAGTTCTAAGGCTCTGCAAGCACCTGAAGTCCTAGTGGAAAGCGCATGGGAAGATCAGAGTGAACATTTAAGTGAAGAAGAGCTGCTCTTTTTCTCAAGAAAAATCCAGTGCATGTGGAACAACAAAAATAAATCCTTTCCCAAAAGAGATTTTATACAATCACAAAATAGAAGAGAAGGAAGTGAAAATCTAGACAAAATAAATCTCATCTGCTATGAATACAATTGAACCAGATCATTTCAAATTAGAATGTCCTAAAATTGAGAAAGGAAAGTCCTGTTGGAACCAATAAGGTTTTCCTCTTGTGATTTTAATGTTAACAACGGTATTTTATGAGAACAATTTGTTTGGACTAAAGGCTTCATTAAGTGTGCATCAATTAGAACAAGAAAATAAGAGGAAGGTACCATAGGAAATGACCAGAGGATAAGATCAGAGTAACACAAAAATATACGCGTTTGCCTTTGAACATATTCCTAAAAGCAATGTGCCTATGAAGGTTACGACGATTGCCTCTGATATTTGGCTATGAAGTTTGGGTCTGAAGATTGCCTCTGATAACAAGGTCTTAACATTGGCTCTCAAGACTAGCTCTGAAATTGAGTTTGAAGATTGAATTTGAAGCATGCCTTTGAATCCCTTGCGTGCTTTTGATGTGCATAAACTCAACATGCCTCTAAAGAATTTATATCAAGCTATCATTAACTCTGAAGAGATTGTTAAAGCCATGCATTCAAAGCTCAAATTCCGCTAATACAAAGTTGCAACACACTCAAAATGTTGCCTATGGTATGCAGCCTCTAATGTTGCACTTACTCTGATGATTCAACAATGTGATTTGCACAAAGTCACTAATTCTAAGTTACACAATTCTGCCTCTAACTTTTGTTATCCAAGAAACACAACATCTCACTCCATCAAGGAAGTCAATGGCTTTGATGGAAAGTCAACGACTCTGATTGAAAGAATTCACTCTAAAGAAAAGACTTAGCCGAATCATATTTATCGAATATTCAAGAACAATCCCGAATCAATTCTCTATCTAATCAATCATGAGTATAAAGGAAGATTCGCGTGAATAAGTTTTTGAACACAATCTAGAATTACATACGACTCAAAATTATAATTGAAGGAAATCTTTGATCAAGGTGAAAAGAAGATATGGCCAAAATATTGTTCACAAGAAGATATGGTCAACATATTGTTCTCACGAATATATGGCCAATATATTTTTCACAAGAAGATATGGTCAAAATGATGTTCACAAGAAGATATGGTCAACATATTGTTCACAAGAAGATATGGACAAAATATTGTTCACAACAAGATATGGTTAAAATATTGTTCACAAGAAGATATGGTTAAAATATTGTTCACAAGAAGATGCGGTTAAAATATTGTTCACAAGAAGATATAGTAAAAAATATTGTTCACAAGAAGATATGGTAAAAAATATTATTCACAAGAAGATATGGTCAAAATATTATTCACAAGAAGTTATGCTTAGAATTTGTTCACAAGAAGATATACTCAGAATTTGTTCACAAGAAGATATGCTTAAAATTTGCTCACAAGAAGATATGCTCATAATTTGTTCACAGGAAGATGCACTCAGATCTATTCATAAGGAGATACACTCATAATTATTCACAATAAGATACACTCAAAATTATTCATAAGAAGATATACTCATAATTTGTTCACAAGAAGATACATTAAGAATTTGTTCACAAGAAAGATATGATCCTGATTTTACATTGAAAAAAGTGAAGCTCTAATCTATTATATAAATAGATACTAAAGACTGAGAAAGAAAGTATGAACTGATAAACTTAGAAATCCATACAATTCAGAAAAAAATTTGAGAGCTCATATTTCCTAAGTATTCGAAGTTCTAGAGAAGTCAATGGTAACAGTTTACTTAGTAGATGCAAAACACAATTTGTTCAAAACTTGTGTAACCCAACCCGATAGTGGCTTTAGTGTATCTCAAGAAATCTGCGGTTTTGAGGTTGTGTTGAGAAGACTTGACTTGTAGGGTCAAGGTGTAGTTGTTTTCAACAATCTGTTGTTTTCAAGTTATATGGAGAAGGCTTGACTTGTAGGGTCAAGATGTTTGTTTGCCTCAAAAAGTATGTAGGTGTCAGGTTGTTTTGAGAAGGCTAACTTGTAAGGTTAGGTGTTGTGTCATTCAAGGATTTGAGTTAGTGGTTAAATCCTTCTAAGTGAAGGGACTGGATGTAGCTACCAAGTCGGTGGTGAACCAAGCCTGATTGCTACTACCTCTGTTTTAGTTAAAATCACCAACCCGAACTAGTTCTTGAATAAATAATAAAAAAGAATCCAACTTAGACAAACACAATTCAACTCATTTTCTCGTGTTTTTAGGCTGAACACTTTACAATGTTTGAGGAAAGATCCAAGGATTCAACATGTCTGGATTCGGTGAAGAAGCCTCTGGTGGAAACATCAACAGACCACCTCTGTTTGATGGAGAAAGATTTGAGTACTGGAAGGATAGACTTATATGCTTCTTTATCTCACAAGATCCTGAGTTTTGGGACTTTGTGGAAGGTGGCTACGTTGCTCCAACAAATACCGATGGCACTGAAATTCCAAGGAAATAAATGGATACTGAAAAGAAGAAGATGTATAAGATGCATCACAAGTTTAGAACATTCATGATAAAATGCAATCACTTTTTAGGAATTTGACAAATGCATTGACAAAGAAACAACAAAGAACATCTATGACAATCTGGTTTTAACTTATGAAGAAAGCAATCAAATTCAAGAAGCAAAGGCATTGAAACAATGATTTTCTGATTCCAGACTCTAGTCTCAAGATTAAAGGTTCTTGAAAAGAGTTATACTACTGATGGAGACCTAAGATTACAACCATTCAACAATCTAAGGATCTAAATACTCTTAAATTTGAAAACCTGATTATACATGGGAAACATCAAAGGAAAGACTCCTAACCCAGTCAAGTCTGAATGTCCAAATCCACAAAAAGGGAAACATCGTAGGAAAGACTCCTAACCCAAGAAGAAGGTTCTGATGCCTACATGGGTTGATTTTTATGAATCCTATGATGATGAAGAGCTAGAAGATTTGGCTCTGATGGCTTATACTAACTCTAACTATGAATCCAATACTGATCATAATTCTTACTCTGATTCTGAATCTGGAAGTGAATCAATAGATGTAGAAGTTAAGGTACTTTTTGACTTAACCCGATCTGAATTAATTAAAGTCATAAATAATTTCTTAAATAAAAACCACAATTTGTTTTTAAAACTGAAAGCACTTAGGAAAGTAAATGCAAACCTAAATGAAGAAATTAATGTTTTAAACAATGAAGAAGCATGTATGCTTCTATGACTTTATGTATTGTTTGCTCCAAGAAAGGTCACTCCAAAATATCTTGTCCCATGTTAAACACAAGGAAAGACAAGAAACCTTTCAAGACTAACAAACTAGGACCCAAACATATTTGGGTACCTAAGAACAAAATAACCTATATAAGATAAATCTGTTTAGCTTAGAGAGACAAGATGTTAGGTGTCTCATGTCAGTAAATGAAGAAAACATAATTTGGCACAAAAGGTTAGGTCATGCAAACCTAAGATTATCTCAAAATGGAATAAACTTCAACTTGTTAGAGGTCTACCTAAGCTTAGCTACAAAACAAAAATTTTGTGTGAAACTTGTCGAAAGGGAAAACAAACTAAGAACTTAGTCTTTACCTCTAAACCCCTTGAGCTCTTGCATATAGATCTCTTTGGGCCAATGAAAACAACCTCAGTAAATGGAAATAAATATGGCTTTATAATAGTAAGCGATTACACTAGGTGGACTTGGGTAAAATTCTTAAGAAATAAAGATGACTGCCACAAAGTGTGTATTGCATTTTGCAAACAAGTCATGAATGAAAAATGTCTTAGGATTATAACAATTTGAAGCGATCATGTAGGAGAATTTGAAAACAAGTCCTTTGAAAGTTTTTGTGATGAGAGTGGAATCTCACACAACTTCTCCTCTACTAGAACACCACAACAAAATGGAGTTGTAGAAAGAAAGAATAGATCCCTTCAATAAATGGCTAGAACCATGTTGAATGAGATGGATGATGCAAAACATTTTTGGGCAGAGGAAATTAACACTGCATGATATATTTAGAATATAATTTTAATTAGGCCAATATTGAATACAACACCATATGAATTATGGAAGAATAAGAACCTAATATATCTTACTTTATGCAATTTGGTTGTATTTTTTTGAAACCAAGTTGGTTTTCCACTTAGAGTTTTGATGTTAACAAAAGTATTTTATGAGAACAATAAATTTGCACTAATGGCTTCATTAAGTGTGTAGAAATTAGAGCAGGAAAATCAGAGGAAACCACAAGAGGAAACGACTAGAGGAAACCACCAAAGGTTACCATCAAAGGAAGTAAAATGGTTAGAAGAAACTAAATCAAATCCGTGGGCTGGAAAAGTTCGCGCATTTACCACTAATAGCATGCTTTTGGTAGTTCGGCGTACTTCTAGTAGCTCAGCATTTTTCAGCGTCTGCGTCTGAAGATTGAAGCGTGCTTTTAGTTAGCATGCCTCTGAAGAATTATGCGCCTCTGAATATTCAACATGTCTATGGAGTTTTTGTGCCTCTGATGAACAGAAATTTCAGCATGTCTCTGATGAACAGTAATTGTAGCATGCCTCCGATGAACAATAACTGTAGCAAGTATCTGATGAACAATAAATGTACGAAACATCAACTGGAAGATTACAAGATTCTTGAGAGTAACATTCCAATATTCTTTTAAATACTTTGACTCCCCATATTATCAAATATCTTTCTCCCCCTTTTGTCATCAGACAAAAAGACTTGAAAGTGAAATCTGCGTTTTTTTTTTATTTTCCTTTTTTTTTTTTTATAAATATAATGAAAATGACATAAACATAAAACCTAAAATTTATCAAAAGTATGAAACTAAACTACTCCAAGTTTGGTACAACATCAGTTAGGTAAAAAAATGAGTTTAGGTTTTTCTTGATGAAGTCAAACCTATCTTCAGCCCGTGGTTTGTTGAATCTGTCAGCCCATTGATGTTTGGTGTCTACAAACTAGATATTAATCTCACCTTTATGAACAAAATCCCTATGAAATGGTGTTTAATTTCTATGTGTTTAGCTCTAGAATGAAGTATAGAGTTTTTGGTTAGGCAAATGGCAGAAGTGTTGTCACAACTAATGAGAATATTGGTTTCTATGATTTTGTAGTCTTCTAGTTGATGTTTAATCCAAATTAGTTGAGAGCTACAACCAACTGCTGAAATGTACTCACCTTCTACTGTTGACATGACAATTGAGCTTTGCTCTTACTTGACCAAGAGATTAAGTTGTCACCTAGAAATATGAAGTTCCCACTTATGCTTTTTCTCTCAAGTTTAGCTCCAACATAATCAAAATCACAATACTCAGTTTGTACTCAGAAGACTTCTTATAGAACAAGGTAATGTTGGTAGTTCCTTTTACGTATCTAAGGATTCTCTTAACATCAGTTAAAGGTGATTCTATAGGGTTTGCTTGAAATCTTGCACATAGACATACACTAAACATAATGTCACGTTTGAAAGTAGTAAGGTAACGTAAGGTACATTGGTGTCGCCATAGGTTTGCAATCACTCATCTTAAACTTCTTGAGAAGCTCTTTTGTATATTTAGTTTGTTGAATGTATATACCTTTTTGACTTTGCTGATTTTGTATCCCTAAGAAGAACTTAAGTTCTTCCATCGTACTCATTTGAAATTCAAGTTGCACCAATTTAGAATTATTGGAAGAGAGTGCCATTAGTAGACCCAAAAATAATGTCATCAATATAAATTTATATAATAAGAATGTCATCTCCTATTGATTTTCTAAAAAGTGTATTATCTACTTGTCCTCTTTCAAAGTTATTTTTAAGCAAGAAGTTACTAAGTCTATCTTACCATGCCTTAGGTGCTTGTTTTAGACCAAACATAAATTTTCTAAGTTTAAACACATGATTTGGAAATTCAAAACTTTCAAAACATGGGGGCTGTTTAACATAGTCTTCTTCACTTATATAACCATTTAGAAAGAACTTTTAACAGCCATTTGAAATAATGTAATGTTATTATTTGTAGCAAATGAATGTAGGATATGAATAACTTATAACCTAGCCACTATAGCAAATGTCTCAGTGTAATCAATACCCTTTTGTTGATTCTAGCCTTGTGCGACAAATCTTTCCTTATTTATAACCACTTCACTTTTGTCATTTAGCTTGTTTATGAAAATCCACTTGGTTCCAATAATGTTCTTTTTTGTTTTAGGTACTAGATCCCAAGCATCATTCCTCTTGAATTCATATAACTCTTCTTGCATTGCAAGATTCCATTCGTCATTTACCAATGCTTCATCAGTAGAGGTATGCTCAATTGATGAGAGTATGTCAAACCAAGTGGTATCTTTTAATGATGATCTAGTCCTCTAAAGGTCACTTGCACTTCCAATGATTAGAGTTTCAGGATGAGAATACTTGTACTTCCATCCAGATCTTTCTTCTGACTTATCTTGACTGTTTCTGACTTGATCAGATTCATCCTTTAAAGATTTGTCATCTTCTTCTTATTTTCTTGTATCCTCTAATTTTTTAGGTTCTTCTGGTTTGTATGCATCTGCTTCCTTTGGTTTTGGTAAACCTGCACTATCATGATCTTGCTTTAACTTTTCAAGGTCAAGTTGTTTGTCATCAAACTCAACATGTAAGGATTCTTCCACAATTTGAGTTTCCCTATTAAGCACTCTATAAGCCTTAGATCTGCTAGAGTATCCAATGATGAAACACTTTTGAGATCTAGAATCAAATTTACCAAGGTTATCTTTAGCGTTCAACATATAACAAGTGCTGCCAAATTGTTTAAATTAACAGATGTTAGGCTTTTTACCTTTACACAATTCATATGGTGTTTTATTCAATATAGACCTAATTAAGACTCTATTTTGAATATAACATGCAATGTTAATTGCTTCAGCCCAAAAGTGTTTTTCCACATTCATCTCATTTTACATGGTTTTGGCCATTTCCTGGAGTGATCTATTTTTTCTTTCTACCATTCCATTTTGTTGGGATGTTCTACGAGAGGGGAATTGTTAGAGATTCCATTCTCATCACAAAAAAATTCAAAGAACTTGTTTTCAAATTCTCCTCGATGATCACTTCTAATTGTTACAATCTTACGACCCTTTTCATTCATTATTTGTTTGCAAACTGTCATAAACACTTTGTGAAATTCAACCTTAATTTTTAAGAAATTTTACCCATGTCCACCTAGTGTAATCATATACTATAACAAAGCCATATTTCTTTCCACTTAGAGAGGTTGTTTTCACTGGCCCAAAGAGATCTATATGTAAGAGCTCAAGGGGGTTTGAGGTAAGACACTTAACCTCTTCATTTGCTGACATAAGACACTTAACCTCTTGTTTCTCTAGACTAAACAAATTTATCTTATAAATGTGGTATTTCCTCTAACCAATAAAGAGTACAGATCCAGCCATCTGACTAATTGCCTTGCATGTTTTTGATTAAATACCATAATTATTGTAACTTAACTGACTAATACTTAATAAATTATGCTTAAGACCTTTAACAAACAAGACATCTTTAATAGAAGGGGAAAGACCATTACCAACAGTACCTTGACCAATGATCTAGCCTCTTTGCTTTCCTCCAAAATTCCTTGTGCCTAATTTGCTCAACGTTAGTTCTTGGAACATAGACTTTTCTTTCGTCATGTGTCTCAAGCATCCATTGTTCAGGTACCATGATAGGTGTTTGAACTTGATCGCTGAGGACATCTCCAACATAGATAATTTTGATCTTAAGTACCCAAATTTGGTTGGGTCTTGGTCTGTTAGTCTTGAAAGGTTTCTTGTCTTTCCTTGTATTTAACATGGGACAAACACATTATCAAACATCTTATTCACCTTTTTCATCAGACAAAAAGACTTGAAAGTGAAACTTGCCTTTTATTTTTATTATTTTTAATTTGCCATTTTTTTTAATATAATGAAAGTAACATAAACATAAAATTTATCTTAAGTATGAAACTAAACTAAACTACTCTAAGGTTGGCACATCATCAGTTAGGTAAAAGAATCATGTTTAGGTTTTTCTTGATGAAGTCAAACCTATCTTCAGCTAGTGGTTTGGTGAATATGCCAACCCATTGATGTTTGGTGTCGACAAACGAGATATTAAGGACACCTTTTTGAACAAAGTCCCTAATGAAATGGTGTTTTATTTCTATGTGTTTAGCTCTAAAGTGAAGTATATGGTTTTTAGTTAGGGAATGTTGGTTTCTCAGATTTTGTAGTATTCTAGTTGATGTATCATCCAAAATAGTGGTGAGCTACAACCAGCTGCAAAAATGTACTCAGCTTCTTTTGTTGACATGGCAATGTTGATTTGTCTCTTACTTGACCAAGAGATTAAGTTCTCTCCTAGAAATGTGCAGTTTCCACTTATGGTTTTTTTTCCTCATGTTTATCTCCAACATAATCAAAATCACAATACCCGTTTAGTTTGTACTCAAAAGAGTTCTTGTTGAACATCGTAATGTTGGTTGTGCCTTTTAGGTATCAAAGGATTCTCTTAACAGTAGTTAAATATGATTCCCTTGGGTCAGCTTGAAATCTTGTACATACACATACACTAAACATGATGTCAGCTCTGGAAGTGGTAAGGTAAAGTAGGGATCCTATCATTCCTCTATAGGTTTTCTAGTCAATTTTTTTGACCTTATTCATCTTTTTCAAGTGAACAAGTAGGGTGCATTGGTGTAGCCATAGATTTGCAATCACTCATTTTAAATGTCTTTAGAATCTCTTTTGTACAATTACTTTGATGAATATATATACCTTTTTGACTTTGCTGATTTTGTATCCCCAAGAAGAACTTAAATTCTCTAATCCTACTCATTTGAAATTCAAGTTGCATCAATTTAAAAAATTATTGGCACAGACTGCCATTAGTGGATCCAAAATAATGTCATCAACATAAATTTGAATGAAAAGAAAGTCATCTCCTATTGATTTTCTAAAAAAGTGTATTATCTAATTGTCCTATTTAAAAGTTATTTTTAATCAAGAAGTTAATACGTCTATCATACCATGCTTTCGGTGCTTGTTTTAGACCATACATAGATTTCCTATGTTAAAAAGCATGATTTGGAAATTCAGAACATTCAAAACTTGGGGGTTGTTTTACATAGACTTCTTCACTTATATAACCATTTAGAAAAACACTTTTAACATGATTTTGAAATAATGTAATGTTATTATATGCAGCAAAAGAAAGTAGGATACGAATTGCTTATAACCTGGCAACTGTAGCAAATGTCTTAGTGTAATCAATGCCCTTTTGCTGACTATAGCCTTGTGTGACAAGTCTTGCCTTGCTTTTAACCACTTGACTTTTTCATTTAGCTTGTTTCTGAAAACCCATTTGGTTCCAATAATGTTTTTCTTTGTTCTAGGTACTAGATCCCAAATATCATTCCTCTTGAATTTATGTAACTCTTCTTGCATTGCAAAAAACTATCCATCATTTGCCAAACCAAGTGGCATCTTCTGACTTATCTTGGCTGTTTCTAACTTGATCGAATTCATCCTCTGAATATTTTGAAGGTGCAAACACGAGAAAAGGGGTTGAATTGTGTTTACCAAAGTTGATAACTTTTTGCTAATTAAATGAAGGCTAGTTGGTTTTTATGAATTACTTAGATAAGAATCAATCGTGGTTCACCACAAACTTGGCTACATCCAGACCCCTCATTCAGAAGGATTTAATCCACTAATTCAAATACCTTGAATTACAAATCACCTGCCCCTCCAAGCCAATCTTCTGAAACAACCTGACAACCCCAGACTTTTGAGAAACACAAACACCTTGACTCTACAGACCAACTCTTTTCCACACAAATTGACAACCCTAGATTGCTAAAGGCACACTAACACCTTGACCCTACAAGCCAAGTCTTCTCCACACAACCTACTAACCCAAGATTGTTGAAGGCACACTAACACCTTGACCCTACAAGCCAAGTCTTCTCCACACATCCTGACAACCCCAGATTATTAAAGGCACACTAACACCACTATCGGGTTTGATTACAAAGGTTTGAAACTTGAGTAGTTGCTTCTAATAAACTAATTATAACAATGACTATCACACTGTAAGAGAAACACTTAGAAAATAATTCTTATTCGAACAAGTGTTTCTTTCTATGAACTCTAAGAAAATAATTCTTATTCGAACAAGTGTTTCTTTCGAACAAGTGTTTCTTTCTATGAACTCTAAGATGAACTCTTATTCAACCTTTAGCATCTATTTATAGATAAAATTAGGGCTACAATTTAGTCCTTGTGTAATTCTGATTTGTATCTTCATTCCTAGCTTGGTCAACAATGATCTTGCACAAAAAAAATTCTGAACAATATGCTTTTTGATAATATATTCTTTAGCCAATTCTTTGTTTCTGAATCCAATCTGAGCAGTTCTTCTTGGTTGATTATGTTCGTATTTATTTCGGATTGAGTTTGTAAATTCTTTAAATTGATTATGTTCGTATTTTGTTCAGATTGAGTTTGTAAATTCTTCAGATTGCTACTGTTCATGTTTTATTAAGATTGCTTTCGCAAATTCTTTAGATGAAACTTCCTTCGTATGGCTTACTTTGATATGGGCGGGAACATAGTGTTGGGGCGGTTCTTGGACTTTCACAGGTAGGAATTTGACAAAGTCAAATTCTGTATTTTGTCCTTTGTCAAAATCTGAAACATATCATTGCAAATAATAAATGTATCTTTTTGTGAGTCTTTCTTCTTGAAAACAATTCTTGATCATATTTTCTTGTAGATATTTTTTGATCAAATCTTGTTGTAAATAATTCATATCTTGTGATAAATCTTGATCAAATCTTGATGTAAATAATTCATATCTTCTTGTAGATAAATCTTGATCAAATCTTCTTGTAAATAATTCATATCTTCTTGTGATAAATCTTGATCAAATCTCATTATAAATAATTCATATCTTTTTGCAGATAAGATGTTGATCCTATCTTCTTCAAATCTTGACCATATCTTCTTTCAACTTGGTCAAAGATTTTCTTCAATTATAAATATGAATCAAATCTAATTTTAGATTGTCTTCATAAACATGAATCTTCTTTCATACTCTATGAAATCAAATATTTTGTTCTTATAGAATACTTTTGTGAACATCAAAACATAAAGTATAAAACCGACTTGGTTCCAACAAATTTCTCTCTTGGCAAAGATTAGTTAGATTTAATAGATTTTTGTCACGCTGACTATGCTGGATATAGGCTAGAAAGGAAGAACACTAGTAGAAACTGTATATTACTTGGTGACAATCTGATCTCCTGGTCAAGCAAAAGACAAAGCTCTATAACTTTGTCTACAACAGAGGTAGAGTATATCTTAGCATCTAATTGCAGCACTCAACTGTTGTGGATGAAGCATCAACTAGAAGATTTCAAAATTTATGAGATAACACTTCAGCAATATGTTTAACCAAAAACTCTATTCTACATTTTAGGGTAAGATTTATAGAGATTAAACATCACTTTATTAGGGATTATGTCTAGAAGGGTATTTTAGACATTAAATTTATCGACACTGATCATCAATGGGTTGATATTTTCACAAAACCCCATGCTTAGGATAAATTCAGTCTTATAAAGGAACATCTAAAGATAATGTTTATCAAAGGATGATTTTAAATCTTTTACATGCCTTGCCTTTGGTAAAACAAACTAATTGGTTAAACATATGAGTGCTCTACCTCCAATGACATTGAATTTACATGTGCCTCGAGTTTATTTTTGTAAGATGTTATACTCTTACACGTGTCTCACACGTGCATTTTTTTATAAAAATAAAGATCAACCGTTTTGGCTCTTAAACATTTTTGTACTCATTATCACTCACGATTCTAACAACTTCCACACTTTTGTTCTTTGCGAACAGTTTAACTTCTCGCTCTACCTTAAACTCTCTTATTTCAATGGTGTCAAGCTCTTCCTAAATCCCCTTAATTGCCAATGCTTCCTACGTTCCAATGCTTCAATGCAACCTCGATCAACTTGACATTCTCCAAAAATTTAAAGTCGATCTCGCAAACCTAGTTGAGAACAATTTCAACTTCATCGATGACCTAGTTGCGGTAGGCTGGTTTGAGTACTTTAACCTAGAACAAGATGTTGTTTTGGACATCCTAGTAAAAGAGTAAGGTTTCCTGTACAAACATCGACGCAAGGTTTCTAGTACCGTGCTAGATCTTCCTATCAAAATCATTCAGCAATCCCTAGCCGCGATCACAAGATGTCCAAATGAATGGATGATGTTGGAAAATGCATAAGAGTCAAGGGTTGGCACCTTCAGAATCAACAAGGAAGTCTTCGAAGACTCGTTTTCTCTTCAAAATGCATATTGGGTGTGTGGTGCCCAAGGGTGGGTCGGTGGACCATGTTAGTAAAGACCAGAAACGTCTTATGTGGAACATCTCTCAATGAATCAAGACAAACCTTCCCCACATCATCTAGGAGCACATGGGGTCCTGCATCATCAACTCTAGAATAAGAAAAATCAAGACTATTCCTTACCCAGACTGATAATTGTTGTACTCATGCATATGTCCCTTATTCAGGCTCTAGAGGAAGTTGGAGGTTTTGTTAAAGAGGAACACCTAGTATCATCCTCTGCTCTCACTTTCAACATATCCAATCTTATCAAGATGGGGCTGGTGTCCCCCAAGCACTATATTCGACCCAGTAGTGACGCCATAAGAACAACGAATCAAGGAAATGTATTTTGGGCTGCACATTAAGAGGTTGATGATTCGATCACTCTCATATTCGCAGAAGACAACAAAGAAGATGATCTAGAATATTTGTGAATGTGTCAATTTGGCCAAGTTGTTGCCCTAATGTGTTTGCCTATGCCTCATGTTGAACAGGTTTTTGCGAAGAAACAGAAAAAGTAGCTTCGTATATAAGCATTGAAAATGATGAGGAAGTCACAACACGACAACTCCTCTTCGAAGCACCCTATTCCTCTCCTCATCCCTGAACCTGAACCAACCCCTCCCTTTCTCTCTCCCCAACCAACCAACAACATTCCTCCTTTCTCTGACCCTACACCCATCACCCCTCCCACTTCTAACTCAGGTACCTAGCTGAGCACTTTACTTCACTCGAATATAAAATTCATCCCTTCCTTCACAAGCCTCGTATATACGCTCAAACATTTACCCTTTCCACTACCTTACCATAATCTTCTCCCTCCTCCACTATAGTACCCGACCCCACCTCATCGCATTCTCCACATCCCTCTCACATAGAAGCGGTGCATGTTGCACCAGCTCTTGTCAACCTAGTTTCTAACACATCACCAGAAGACTCCTCTAACTTTTCCCTCCTTATCTTCCCCTATAACTCTGCTATATCCACCACCCCTCGAACAATCGTCCCCTCCACCCAATCTGTTTCATCTGGATTCCCTGACCTCTATACATTAATTACCTCCCATCCTTACCAAATCTCTCATACTAGAAATCTTAATGCTCAAAGTCTGGATCCTAATGATGTTTCAACCCAATGGAACAAAGTCCTATCCTTTGTCACAAATTGGATTCAAGACAATAGAGATCATGGCATGCACCTAGCTTTGGAGAACTCTGCAGCTTTCAGACAAACAACTGAAATCATCTACTTATGGATAGTACATGTTCAGACAGCCAATAGCCATCGGTCCAAAAAGCTCCTATCAATAGGCTTATCAGGGTCATCCAAGGATGCGCCTTCTCCTCTTGATGATATCCTTTTGGAACCTTTAGTCGTTGCTCCAATGATGCCTCTGCATGCCTCTTTGCATCTCCTATTGGCCCTATGTTGGATTCCTCACAATTTGTTAAGAAGGAAGACTTTGATCGTCTGGCTGCTTAGACTGAGGCGTTTATGGAAAAGATTGCCAAAAATCAAGAGGATATTCTGAATACCCTTAATTTTCTGTCTCTTTTTTTCCTTTCTTTTCATCTGATGACAAATGAGGGAAAATGTTTTTTTTTTTTTTGAGAAATCATAAGCAATAAATTTTTTTTGTAAACTTGTGTCATGAATGCACAATGACCTTCTCTATTAGAATAGAAAGTCTGAAGAAACAAATTTGTAAATACTCTCTGCGGGAGCTAATTTAGAAAAACTCAAACTTTTTTTTGTAACCTAGCCCAGTAACAGGTGCTTTCCTCAACAGCTTGACTGTACAAACCTAGAAGGTTGGGAAAATTAAACACAGTCAGTTACTTGCCTGAAGCTGCTTTTTTGGAGATCTTAAGAAATGCTTTGACCATGACACCCTTTACTTCCCAACTATTTTAAACAAGATATGTTGATTCATAACAAGATCAATTTTTGGAAAGTTTCTTTGGCAAATCAATTCCACAAAGATACGATATGAAACATCATGAATTATGTTGATTTCTCGCAATCCGGACGACGGCCAAAAACTCTAATCGTTCTCTATAACAGGTGTGCCTCCCTCAACAAAGAAAGACACAAGGTACAAGCAATAAGCAACAAGCACATATGTACTTTTGATCAATATCACTCTGTTTCATGCTAGTGCTAAGAAAGTCTACAGTAACAAATTTGTAAACACTCTTTGGGGGAGCTAATTAAGAAAAACTCAAAAACTTTTTTGTTGTAACCTTTCCCAATAGTGGCTGTTTTCCTCAATAGCTTGACTGTACTAAGCTCGAAGGTTGAGAAAATTGAACACGGTCAGTGTGACTAGTAGGTATTCAAGTGTAAGTTTGATTTAAGGGTAAACTAGTGGATTAAATACTTCAAGTTTAAGGGACTACACGTAGCTACCATGTTAGTGGCGAGCCAGGATAAATCATGTCTCTGTGCTCCATTTTTGTTCACTTGCACTAATTTCTTTACGTTAGTAGCCACGCAAAAAAGTCTTTGATAACACAATTCAAACCCCCCTTTTCTTGTGTTGTCTTCATTCTACAAGCTTGGTCGTACTTAGCTAGAAGGATAAGAAGACTTAAAGACAATCTCTTTGACTAGATAGTGTTCAGTGGACTTGTGATATAGTTGGTGATTGGTGGATTAACTCATTCACGATGAAGGGACTGGACGTAGCTACAGTGTTAGTGGTGAACTAGGATAATTCGATTTGTGTTTCTCTCCTTATATTTATACTTATCGTTTTATTTATTCTTGCTTTCAATATCACTGGTTTTTAATTGAGTTATCTTTTTAAACCAAACACAATTCAAACCCTCATTTCTTGTGTTTTTCGCTCTACAATTTGCATAAAAGCTCGGTCTCAAGGCTGAGCATTTAACTGTGATTGAGTACATATCTTTTTTTTTTTTTATCATGACTAACTCTAGTGAAGAAGCTACATGTGGAAATGTTAACAGTCCTACTTTGTTTGATGGGGAGAGATTTGAATATTGGAAATACCGGTTGAGAAGTTTCTACATCTCACATGATCCTAAACTTCGGGACATAGTCGAAGACAGCTGTGAAGCTCCTAAAGATGTTGTTGGTGTTGAAATATCTAAAATGCATCTTAATGCTTATCAAAAGAAACAATATAAGATGCATCGTGGAGCCATTACTTTTATGATGAATGTTATCACCTTCAAATAGATCTAAAAAGCTACAATAAAGAAACAGCAAAAAACATCTTCTACGTTGTAGTCTCAACTAAGAAGGAAATAAATAAGTACAGGAAGCTAATGCAAATCTGCTTGTTAGGAAGTACGATCTTTTCCAGATGGAAGAAGATGAAGATATTGAGTAAATGTTTTCTAGATTCCAAACTCTAGTCTCTGGACTAAATGTCGCGTCCCATTTGTCTGCGAAAAATGAGTCGCCACCAATTTTATTTTTTTAAAAGGGAAAATTAGATAAAACCTAAAATAAAATTCTTGAATCAAAAAAATGGATTTGGGAGTCGATTATGAACAGGGAAAGTAATATTATCCACATCGTCCGTTAAAACGGTTACCCTATAATTAATTGTATACAAATTATTTATTTATTTATTTAATTATTTATTTATTTTATCCCCTAAAAGATTTTAAGAAAAGAAAATAAATTATTTACATTAATAAAAGAAGGAAATTTTTTTTTATTAATTTGGTTTGACAAGGGAAAACCTTGCTCCTACGTATCCCCAGGTGCAATAGGGAAATCAAAACACACGTAGTTCTTGGGTAGAAAATATTTATGTGTTGTCCGATTTTTATTATTACTCTATTTTAATTATTTTTTATTATAATAATTATTATATATGTATCTAAAAATAAAAATGTAATAATAATAATAATAATAAAGAAAAAAAAAAGGTGAGATGTCTTTTCACGGACTGTATTTTTTTATTTTTGTTTTAAAGAAAAATTGATTTTTGTTATAAAGCAACGTTACGTGGCGGTATGTGAACGAAACATATGGATGCGACAGTGAAGCAGCCTGTTAAAGGATTTGCTCGTGCGTTGTCGGGTCTGTTGCGACACAAAGGCCACCAACAATTGAGGGTGAGTGATGTGGCGCAGCGAGCGATGATAAATTTCATCCGGCGGCAGCGACCATTAATTCTAATCCTAAGGGAAAATCTATTTATTCGTTGTTATGATTTTTTTTTGTTATTTGATAATGACTTCATATGAGTTTTCTATTATATTACAATAGGGTGAAATTTGTTTTCTTGGTGATTGGTTTATACACATCGATTTGTTATATTTTTTTTAGTATTTTGTGTTGCAAAGAAAACAATTTTAGGAACAGACAACTTTAGAAAAATGAAAACTTAACATATGAGTTTATTTTTGCATAAACAGAAAAAAAGAAGGATAAAAGAACATTTTTTTAAAGGATGCAATTCAAAGACTAATAAGAAGGAAATCAGAGAAACAATAAGAAAGTGATACCTTACTACTGAATTGGTTTTTTTGCTGGACTAATTTTCCCAAGACCAAATTCTCTGCTCCTCCCTTCTTCTACTCTTACTATCGATTATTTATAGGCTTTTTGGGTGTAGTTTACAAAAGACAAAGGAATAATTGCCAATTGACAAAAGACAAAGGTATGAGTCGTTTTCCCGGCTTCAACATGCAGGTTGTTTTCTCGGCTTCGGGTGCGAGTCGTTTTCTCGGCTTCAACATTCGGGTTGTTTTCTCGGCTTCAGGTGCGATTTGTTTTCTCGGCTTCAACATGCGTGTCGTCTTCTCGGCTTCGGGTGCAAGTCGTTTTCCCGGCTTCTACATGCGGGTCGTTTTCTCGGCTTTGGGTGCGAGTCGTTTTCTCGGCTTCAACATGCGGGTCGTTTTCTCGGCTTCGGGTGCGAGTTTTTTTCCTGGCTTCAACATGCGGGTCGTTTTCTCGGCTTCGGGTGCGAGTCGTTTTCCCAGCTTCAACATGTAGGTCGTTTTCTTGGCTTTAGGTGCGAGTTGTTTTCCCGGCTTCAACATGCGGGTCGTTTTCTCGGCTTTAGGTGCGAGTCGTTTTCCCAGCATCAACATGCGGGTCATTTTCTCGGCTTTAAATTTATGTAATGTCATGAATCAATGAATGAATGAATATGTTGGTTTTTATTAATATTTTTATTGGACACGACCATTAAAATCATGGATGAAAAAGGCACTTATACATTTTTCTTGAACTTGATATCTTTGATTTCTCATTTGTCCTTTTCTCTTTTTCCCTTTTTTTTTTGAAGAAGAATTACTGTTGTAATCTTAAGCTAGATCTCATATTGTAGTCTGCCTTGTACTTTAAACAACCTCTACTATATCAGACTTTATCGCAACTCATTATATCAAGGTGTGGTATATGTTTTACTTTCTAGTATATGATAATCATAAAAATGCATTCGGGAAAGAATGCTAAATTATAAAGATGATAAAAGGATATATCAATATATTGAGGTTCAATGTTCATCGTAAAAAAAAGAATATACATAAGATAAAACAAAAGAAATGGGTGGTAGATTGTACTAACTTCTCGTGCCATAGTTTGATCGATACTGTTGGTCTTGTCCTTTTGAGTATATATTATTTGTCTTTGTTTGTTGTTGTTGTTCCCTAATTTTTGCCTAGGCCGCCCTTTCAGATTTTCGACCTAGCGGGTATTCATTATTATTTTTATTTTTATTTTTATTTTTTACCTGAATTTTTGCCTAGGTCGCCTTTTCAGGTTTTCAACCTAGTGGGTATTCTTTTTTGTACCCTAATTTTTGCCTAGGTTGCCCTTTCAGGTTTTCAACCTAGCGGGTATTCATTTTGTACCCTAATTTTTGCCTAGGTCACCCTTTTAGGTTTTCATCCTAGCGGGTATTCATTATTTAAGTATGATACTTTTTTAGAGCATCTGAGTTTACAGGGAGGACTAAATCTTTTCCATCCATATTCGTGAGAATGAAAGCTCCAGCTAAGAAAGCTTTCTTCACGACGTATGGGCCTTCATAGTTAGGGGTCCATTTCCCACGATAATCCTTTTGAATGGGTAAGATCTTTTTTAGCACTAAGTCTCCCTCCCGGAATTCTCGAGGACGTACTTTTTTCTCGTACGCTCTTTTCAATCTTTTCTGATATAATTGCCTATGGCATAAGGCCGCCAACCTTTTTTCTTCTATTAAATTCAATTGATCGAAACGGGTTTGTACTCATTCCAACTCCTCTAGTTTGGCTTCCATTAATACTCTTAGTGAGGGGATTTCTACTTCAATGGGTAGCACAGCCTCCATCCCATATACTAGGGAAAAAGGGGTTGCCCCAGTTGAAGTGCATATCAAAGTGCGATACCCGTGTAGTGCAAACGACAACATCTCATGGCAATCTTTGTATGTTACAGCCATTTTCTGAATAATTTTTTTGATTTTTTTATTTGCTGCTTCAACTGCACCATTCATTTTCGGTCTGTACGGGGACGAGTTGGTGGTGTTGAATTTTAAAAGTGGCACACAATTCATCCATCATTTTGTTATTCAGATTTGTGGCATTGTCGGTAATGATCTTGCTTGGTAGGCCATAACGACATATTAACTCCCTTTTATGAATTTGACTACCACATTTCTGGTTACATTGGCGTACGAAGCAGCCTCTACCCATTTGGTAAAGTAATCGATTGCCACCAAGATGAAGCGATGTCCATTTGATGCTTTCGGTTCAATCATTCCGATGACTTCTAAGCCCCACATTAAGAATGGCTAGGGCGCTGAAAGGGTGTTCAGGGGCATTGGTGGGGCGTGGATATTATCAGCATATATTTGACACGTATGGCATTTCTTTACATAATTAAAACAATCTTTTTCTAGGGTGAGCCAGTAATACTCGGCCCGAAGGATCTTTCTAGACATGGTGTGGCCGTTCATATGGATCCCATAAGAGCCATCGTGGACATCTTGTAGAATTTCTTTCACCTCATTGATATCAACGCATCTAAGGAGTACCATATCATGATTCCTCTTATACAAAATATTTTCGTTCACAAAAAAGCTCGTGGCTAACCGTCTCAGAATTCTTTTCTCATTCTCTAATATTCCCGGAGGATATTCTCTATTTATAAGATAATGTTTGATGTCGTGATACCACGGTTTCCCGTCAGTTTCTTCTTCCATTAAGTGGCAGTAGGCAGGATGATCTCGACTGTCCAATGTAATGGATGGGATTTCATCGTTTTGACTTATTTGGAACATCGAGGATAAAGTAGCCAAAGCATCAGCCAATTGATTGTTTTCTCGAGGGACACGGTGAAAGGGGATTTTTTCAAATTGTAAAGACAATTCTTTTATGTAGGTAAAATAAGGTATTAACTTCTTAACTCGAGTTTCCCATTCTTGGTTAAGCTGATTAATGACCAGAGCTGAATCTCCATACACTTCTAGCACTTTCGCTTTTGATTCCAAAGCCGCCATAATTCCCATGGTATGTATGAACTGTTTTTTAGGAGATATTAAGACAACCCCAATCCCATGCCCCATTATGTTTGAGGCCCCGTCGTACAACAAGGTCCATTTTCCATTATCGCATTCTTCAAACATAACCATGATGCTTTCGTTTGGAAATTCACATTGCATTGACTTATAATCATCCACAGGTTGATTAGCTAGATAATCTGCTAAGGCACTCCCTTTGATGGCTTTCTAAGTAACATAGGTAACATCCTATTCTGATAACATCACCTGTCAGGGAGCAATTCGCCCTGTGAGAGCAGGCTTTTCAAAAATGTACTTGATTGGATCCATTTTGGATATCAAGTAAGTCGTGTGGCAAAGCATGTATTGTCTCAAGCGATGGGCTGCCCAGGCTAAGGTACAACTAGTACGTTATAAGATTGTATATCTTGTTTCAACCTCTGTAAATTTTTTACTTAGATACTAAATTGCATGCTCATTTTTTCCTGTTTCATCGTGTTGCCCCAACACACATCCCATGGCCCTGTCGAGAACTGTAAGATTCATAATCAAGGGTTGGCCCAGAACTAGGGGGACTAGAATTGGAGGCTTTTGCAAATATTGTCGGATTTTTTCAAATGCATTTTGACATTCTTCGTTCCACACAACTGTTTGATTTTTCCGTAAAAGTTTAAAGATTGGTTCACAAGTGGCAGTTAGTTGTGATATCAATCTTGAAATATAATTTAGTCTCCCATGAAGACCGCAAACTTCTCTTTCGGTACTCGGGGGAGGCATTTCTGAAATTGTCCGAATCTTATCGGGGTCAACCTCTATTCCTTTCTGACTAACCACAAATCCCAATAATTTGCCCGACCTCACGCCGAAAGTGCACTTGGAAGGATTAAGCTTTAGCTTAAACTTTTTAAGTCTTTCGAAGAGTTTCTTTAGATCAATAACATGTTTTTCTTCTGTTTGTGACTTAGCAATCATGTCGTCTACATAAACTTCTACCTCTTTATGTATCATGTCATGGAACAGGGTTACCATAGCTCTTTGGTAGGTCGCCCCAGCATTCTTCAGACCAAAAGGCATTACTTTGTAACAAAATGTTCCCCAAGGGGTGATGAAAATCGTTTTTTCCATATCTTCAACTGCCATCTTAATTTAATTATACCCAGAGAAACCATCCATAAAAGAAAAGAGTGAATGGCAAGCTGTATTGTCAACCAGAATATCGATGTGAGGTAACGGAAAATCATCTTTAGGACTGGCTTTGTTAAGGTCCCTATAGTCGACACACATTTCATCAAATTGTTTTTTTTACTTCTTCCCTGATTTTTAATGACATATCGAGCTTCATTCGCCTTAATTTTTGTTTGACTGGAGAAAAATCGGGTTTTAAGGGCAATTTATGCTCCACTATGCTAGTATCCAATCCAGGCATATCCTGATATGACCAGGCAAAAACATCTTTGTATTCATGTAGGAGTTGGATTAGTTCGTGATACACTTCTTTCTTTAAGATGGTGCCGACTTTAATTTCTTTCTTTATTTCTTCTGTCCCTAGATTAATCATATCCGTCGGTTCCTCACAGGGCATGATACCCTTAACTTCCCGTTCTACCGCTCTTAACAACTCTAGAGGAGGTTCATAATCTTCTTCGTTATCTTTTTCTATCTAACTAACAAGATTGTCAAAATTATGCGGCGAGATCTTAGTACAGTCACCTATGAATGGACTATTCCCAAATCTGAAGGATTCAAGGCTAGGATAAAGGGGGAAAAAAAAGCACAATTTTGGCGAATGAATGTTAAAATATGAGAACGGTAAGAAAGAACAATAAGAAAATAAAATGAGAATGCATTTATTGAAATTCAAAGTACTCGGAAAACAAAATTGTGTCCATCCTAAATATAATGAAGTATCTTAAGGTCTTAGTAAAAGTAATAATGCTTGTAGAATTACATGGGAATTGCATTAAATATTATAGGCGACTTGACTAATTTCCAATTCTTGATTTCTACTCCTGCACCACACGGACGGATCCAATCAGCTTTATCAACGAAAATGTCATCTCCAGCTGCTGCAATATGGATCTCACTTGTTAGTCTTGCATTTTGGAAACTTTGTTGGATGTCACAGATGGGAATCCTTTCAGTTCTAGGCTCTCGATTCTCGATCCGAGCTAATCTCTTTTCTTTTTTTTCTTTGACCAATCTTCGTTTGTCAGCCTTGGTGGGTTTGTAGCCTAAACCCCACTTATCCCTATTCTCAAGAAGTTCCACCAGTTCTTTGAGCCCTTCTTCATCCTTCCCCAACCCGTGCCATGGATGGTGTCCTCTGCTCAACATGAACTTAGCCACCATAATAGCAGTGTTTGACATGTGTGGTTCTATAGGTGTCGTCTTGACGTAAGCGGTGTCCATGATTTCTAGTGTTTGGAAGGCGGTTTCTAGAGTTTCTTCTGCCGTGTCAACATAAGGTGTGGTGGACAACTTACTCACCAACAAGTCTTCTTCTCCTGACATGATTACCAATTGGTCATTTACCATATACTTTAGCTTTTGATGTAAGGTTGATGGCACTACGCCGGCAGAATGGATCCATGGCCTTCACAACAAGCAACTATAGGAGGGTACAATGTCCATCACGTGAAACGTGATTTCAAATGTGACCAAGCCTATTTGAACTGGGAGTTCGTTTTCTCCCATTACTTCTCTACGACTCCCATCGAAAGCTCTAACAACCATGGGGCTTGATCTGATATATGTACCATCACAAGGTAGTTTTACTAGTGTCGATTTTGATATGACATTTAGCAAGGAGCCATTGTCAATGAGGACTCTCGATATTATATGGTCGAGACACATTACTGATATGTGTAGTGCTTTATTATGCCCTCTCCCTAAGGTTGGCAGCTCATCATCTGTGAAGGTTAGGTGGTTGTTGGAAATGATGTTATTTATGATGCCTCCAAATTTGTCCAAGGTGATGTCCTGAGTGACATGGGCCTCGTTTAGTATTTTCATCAATAGCTTCCGGTGGGACTCAAAATTCATCAGTAGGGACAACAATGAAATCCTTGCAGGAGTATGGTTGAGCTGGTCGACTATTTTGTATTCACTTTGTTGGATGATTTTGAGAAACTCACGAGCTTCATCATTAGAAACATCTTTCTCATTTTCTACTTTCTCATTTTCAACTTCTTCTGTTTCAATTACTTTCTTTTTCCCTTTATCTTTGTATGTCTTCTCAAACGCCACTATTATTTCTTTCTGTGATGTTTTCGGGGATTATATCCGACCACTTCTAGTCATCCCTCATATCCTTGAAACGTTCGTGACAGCGGTGGTTTTTGAACTAGAAACATCTTCATTCTTCTGTTCAGCCAGATGTACCTCTACATTATAGTTCCAAGGTACCGCTTTATAGTCTTTATATGGAAAAGGGCTTGGTATCCGAACTATTAAGGTCCTCAGATCACTAGGGGCATTCATAGTTTCCTCCTTAGTGAAGTGAATGACTAATGGCTTTGGGATGGTTATGCCAAGTTTTTCTTCTGATTGGGTTGCGATCATATCATCATCCTTTTCCCAACGACCTATTTGAACAATGCCTGTGTTTATCAATTTTTGAAGTTCTTTATTGAACTCATTGCATTCTTCCATGGAATGATCTTCATTGAAGTGGAAATTGCATCTTGCTTTCCCATCGGCGTTTCCTCGGATTAACCCAAATTTTCATAACTCAGAGAAAATTAGTCCTATCGGGGTCTTAATTCTCTCGACCTCCCTTATTAATTTGTGATTTTCTTCGATAGCATTCACTATTTGTCCACCATGGACTTGTAGGGGATTGTTTTTAACGCTAGGCTCGTTTTCTTTGAAATTCAACCATCCAACTTTAAGCAAATTGTGCACCTTAAATTTTAAAGCTAGGCAATTTTCAGTAGAGTGTCCTACAGCCCAAGAGTGGTAATCACATGCGGCGTTCGAGTCATATCCTTTGGGGTAGGGTGGTTCTATAGGTTTCGCTGGACATAGTGCAACCATAGAACTGCTAACCAGATCGGTAATAATTATGCATAAGTCATAGGGATTGGGTCGAAATGTACGAACTTCCTCCCACGATAGTTTCTTCCCCGATTTTCATAGGAATCTTGATTCCCTTGTAAGTTTTGACTTAGGGTACTTGAGGATTGTGAGGTTGCAGCGGCGTAGGGGCGATGCACAAAAGAAGGATTAGTTGGGTTTGACGCCACAAAATGGCTTTCTCCCTCCTTTTTCTTATTCGCACCTACGAGCGGCATTTTTATGTTATTTAATCCGGGATAGCCGGAAGCAATCTTTCCACATTCCAATCCTATTTCTACTCTTTCGCCTATGATGACAAGATCTGAAAAATTTGACGAGACGTTTCCTATCATTTTGTCATAAAACGGAGGTTGAAGAGTGTTTATGAACATGGTCACCATTTCTTTTTCTGATATGGGGGTTCAGCCTGGGAAGCTAGCTCTCTCCATTGTTGGGCATATTCCTTGAATGTTTCATTGTCTCGTTTTGTCATATTTTGCAGCTGCATTCTATCAGGAGCCATGTTAAGATTATATTTGTATTGTTTCAAAAAGGCATCCACCAAATCTTTCCAAGAGCCGATATGAGCTCGCTCAAGGTGCATATACCAACTCAAGGAAGCTCCTGTCAAACTGTCTTGAAAGAAGTGGACTAGCAGTTTTTTGTCATGGGCGTAAAAACCCATTTTTCAACAATACATAATAAGATGGTTCTTGGGGCATGTAGTTCCTTTGTATTTGTCGAATTCAGGCAACTTGAATTTTGGAGGTATTATAACATCAGAAACGAGGCATAGGTCTGATGCATCAAATCCATAATTGTTTCCCCCTTCGATAACTCTCAAGAGTTCTTCCAAGGCTTGCCATTTTTCTTGGGATTGATTGCTCTTGAGCGGTCGAGGTTCATGATGTATGTTGCACATCACCGGCGTAGCTTCGGTAGCTTTTCATTGCGACAAAGAGCCAGGAAATCCCGAAGTAAGGGGTGAAGGTTGCACTTGAGGGAACTCGCTAGTACTACGTTGTGGATTTGTAGCCACGACCAGCGGATTGTTGTTGGGGAGATGAATGTCTATGGGTGTGGTATAACCTGGCGGCAGACCATAAGGTGGAAATTTTTGTGCCTTCCCTTCTTGATAATTAGTATAAAGGTGTGGAGCGACGCCCGTTGGGTGAACCACAGTGTTTTGGGTCATCCCCTCGTCTACCAAAGGATTCCCATCATTTCTATTTCCAAGTGCTTGTAGAATCTCCAAGATCCTGGTCATTTGCCCTTTGAGCTGGTTCACGTTTTCTCTTATTTCTGTTTACTCTAGCTGGGATCGTGTCTGATAACGGTGTCATAGCACCAGTTTTTTTATTTGTTCGGTTATTTTTTCTGTGAAAGAATATGGCATGAGTATGCAACGTGATGTATGAAAATGTAATGACGCATGAATGGTAAAGACCTTTTTATTGCTTGTTTGTGAATATCTTAACCAATAATAAAGAGAGAAGCATGGGATCAAAAGTGGAGCCAAATTTAATTCATTGAGAAAAAACAAAATACAAGTTTTACTACGAATGAGAAAACAAACTAAACTTAACAAAAACGAAAGTAGTAACATAAACACGAAATTTGAAAATTTAATGAGAAATCATTTTTTTCATTTGCTCAATTAAACTTTTACAATGTTAAATAAAAATGGAGATCTCTTGAGGGGTAGAGAGAGGATTAACCATCCCGTCAGCATCTCTTAATAACGGTGGAATATCTCCGATAGCAGAAGCGGTCCATCCAAAACATTCCTTCTTGAACAAGTCTCTCGATAATGTCTTTTTGTGTATGCATCTCGTCTTCTTTTCTTAAAAGTTCTACCATGATCTTGCTTTCACATTCCGCTTTTACCCTCTCTATTTGTTGCTTTAGATTTGCTTCTTGTCGACGGATGTCTTCGTGTTTTTCCCTAGATTTCTTTAGTAACTTTTTAAGCCTGAGACCTTCAATCACTGCATCATCCCTTTCCTGACGTCTTAGTCTCAACTCTTCATTCGCACCCCGCAAACAGATCCGAGTTCTATCCTTGATTTCTTCCTCTCTTGCTCTTTTATGTACTTTCTCAAGGATAAAGGATTGTTTGGTATTCTTATACTCCATATCTCTATAAGCCTGGTGAGCTCTCTCCAATTCTTGTTGTAATTTTTCAATTTCATGTCCTTTTAGAGCTAAGTCACTTCGTTTATATCCTGACTCCGGGAGTACCACTAGACCGTTCTTTCGTTGAGATTTTCTAGAATGTTGGCCCATTCCTTTTTGTTCTTAGTTCTTAATTGATGTATGTCTTGGAAAATATGTTTGACAAACCAAAGATATAGTATTGGCGAGCAACAATGGATTAGGCCCCCTCTTTCTCATGACGTAAGTCGAGCGTGCAGTAAATGTCAGCCAGAACTACCGGTATTGGGTTCTCCCCTCTATGCTTGTAGGCCAAAAAGACGTCTACCGCCGTAAAATCCACAAAGTCCTTAACACTTGGAAATAAAACAATTCCATATATAATTAAGGCGAGCACATCCATGAAAGTGTCCCATTTTCCATCTCTCGCTAAGTTTATTGCTTTCTCTTCAAGATATTTTATTGGGAATTCGATCAAATTATCTTTGTTGGTTCTATTGTCTTCTATCTCCTTTATAGGGATATCAAGTGTTTCAGCAATTGTTTTCAGTGAGGGGTAGTGTTCCATGTACTGGTAAGGTTTGCTCCCCTTCATCGGATATTCCATTATTCGTTCGAACTCCTCCAACGTTGGGGCCAACTGAAAGTCCTTAAAGGTGAAACACCTGAAATGAGGGTCATAGAATTGGGCCAATGCTGTAAGGGCATCCACTTGCACAATAACTTCAAGTAAATCTAGAATTTTGCCAAATTTCCCCATAAAGATTACACGTTCTACTTTTTTCAACTTCCGAGCAAGATTTTTAAGGTTGCTTACATCTGGTTTGAGAACTCTCAATGGCAAGGTCTTTCTTAATGGAGTAATGTTTGAGCAACCATTTGATCCCATGTTTCCTGTGGTTAAAGTTATTCACAACAAGCCTTAATTTTTATGGTTTTGAAGATGATATGATAATGACTTTTTTTTCAAAAGTGACCATGATGAAGAATATGATGCAAAAAAAATGATGATGAGGAGAGTGAAAAAAAAACTTGGGTATACTAGAAGGTAAAAGTGAACATGACATAGGGTAGGTTTTTCGTATGTACATGAGATTTACACGATTCTTTTCTTTTTATGTTTTTTTTTTCATGTGAACATTTACTATGGGTAGCTCTATAGTTCTAAATAGGTTCCTAGAGCACACAACTCAATTCTAAAATATTAAACCAGTTAATAGGTAAACTATTAAAATGGCAATATTATAGAAAATGTCAACTCTAGGTGAGACTTTCATGACAACCAAACAGGATGTACATCCAAAAGATTATCATTACACAGTCTCTAACTTATCTTAGGTTGCACTCAGCCTGGGTATAGAGCCCACTCATAAGTGTGTGAGTCGTGTTAGAGTAGTGTATAGAAAAATAAATAAAGTAAAATAAAAAAAATCATCACAATGAAAATAAATTAACAACACACATATAATTATATTCACAATATAACAAAACAAATAAAACAATAGGGGTAATATAAATAAAACAATAAATAAGAAATAACTATATACACTTAATTAGATTGGCCTTGACTCTCAAAAATCCCCAGCGGAGTCGCCAGCTGTCGCGTCCCGTTTGTCCGCGAAAAAGGAGTCGCCACCAATTTTATTTTTTTAAAAGGGAAAATTAGATAAAACCTAAAATAAAATTCTTGAACCAAAAAAACGGATTCAGGAGTCGATTACGAATAGGGAAAGTAATATTACCCACATCGTCTGTTAAAACGGTTACCCTATAATAAATTGTATACAAATTATTTATTTATTTAATTATTTATTTTATCTCCTAAAAGATTTAAAAAAAATTATTTACATTAATAAAAGAAGGAATTTGTTTTTATTAATTTGGTTTGACAAGGGAAAAACTTGCTCCTACGTATCCCCGGGTACAATAGGGAAATCAAAACACACGTAGTTCTTGAGTATAAAATATTTATGTGTTGTCCGATTTTTATTATTACTCTATTTTAATTATTTTTTATTATAATAATTATTATATATGTATCTAAAAGTAAAAATGTAATAATAATAATAATAATAATAATAATAATAATAATAATAATAATAACGAAAAAAAAGAGGTGAGATGTGAACGAAACAGATGGACGCGACAGTGAAGCACCTTGTTAAAGGATTTGCTCGTGTGTTGTCGTACCTGTCGCGACACAAAGGCCACCAACAATTGGGGGTGAGTGATGTGGCGTGGCGAGCGAGGATGAATTTCATCCGGCGGCACCCATCATTAATTCTAATCTTAAGGGAAAAACTATTTATTCGTTGTTATGATTCTTTTTTGTTATTTGATAAAGACGTGATATGAGTTTTCTGTTATATTACAATAGGGTGAAATTTGTTTTCTTGGTGATTGGTTTATAAACATCGATTAGTTATATTTTTTTTAGTATTTTTTGTTGCAAAGAAAACAATTTTAGGAACAGACAACTTTACAAAAATGAAAACTTAACATATGAGTTTATTTTTGCATAAACAGAAAAAGAGAAGGATAAAAGAACATTTTTTAAAAGGATGCAATACAAAGACTAATAAGAAGGAAATCAGAGAAACAATAAGAAAGTGATACCTTACTACTGAATTGGTTTTTTTGCTGAACTGATTTTCCCAAGACCAAATTCTCTGCTTCTCTTTTAACTATTATTCTCTCAGTTTTATTTTTGTGCTCTCAATAGTCCTGCCTTCTTCTACTCTTACTATCGATTATTTATAGGCTTTTCGGGTGTAGGTTACAAAAGACAAGGAAATAATTGCCAATTGATCACCATTTTATTACTATTAATCTCTTTCTTTTCGGTTTCCTTTCATTAAATTGATTATCATTATACCGATTTTTATGACCATCAATCCATTTCTTTTCGTTATTTTTTTTCATTCAATTGATCATCATTATACCGATTTTTATGACCATCAATCAATTTCTTTTCGGTTTCTTTTCATTCAATTATGTACCTTTATTTATTTTTTATTTTTTTATTTTTTAGAAGAGAGTCTGAACAGGAGTTAGAGGCAAACAAGAACTGGGAACACCTATGATTGTCTAAAGTTTATAGCCCTAATTATTTAATTTTATTTTTATATTTCTTCACATTTATATATACATTTATTATTATTATTATTATTATTATTATTATTATGATTATTATTTCTTTCTTTAATAAAAAGTAAAAATAAATAAATAAATAGATAAATAACTAAATAAAAAGCGAACAAAATTAGGTGTCAACACTAAAGATTCTCCAAAATAGTTACACAACTTTTTATCATGTCAAGAAGATCCTTAGAAGTCTTCTTAGAAAGCAGAGACCAAAAGTTACCGTAACTCAAGAGGCTATAGACTATAACCAATTTCCTTTGGAAGAGCTGATGAGCTCACTCATATCCCATTAGATTAAACTAGTTGAAGATGAACCAAAAAAGAAATCAAAGTCTTTGGCTCTCAAATCCAATGGAAACTCCAAGGCTCTCCATGTTAAGGAAGACTTAGACGAAAGTGAATTAGAAGATCATATTCAAAGTGAAGACTCAGATGATGAATAGCTATCATTCATTTCAAAGAAAAACTAGTGCATGTGGAACAACAGGAAAATATCATTTCCCAAAAAGGATTTCGAACGATCCACAAAGAACTGAGAAAAAAAAAACAAAATTAGAAAAGAAAATCATCTTCTATGAATGCAAAGAACCAGGACATTTCAAATTAGAGTATCCTAAGCTTAAGATAGAAAATTCTCAAAGAAAAGACTTCAATATAAAGCATAAGAGTCTAATTGCTACCTTGGATGACTCTGACAAATATGAAGAACATTTAAACATGAATCTGATGGAAGATGTTTTTTCTGACTCTAACAATGAATCTGTTGATGAGATAATTGAGGTATTATGTTAAATGAGTTTTTGAAAAAGAATCACAGTGTCTTCTCAAAATTAAAAAACCTTAGAAAAGCTCATTCCTTCTTATCAAATAACTATAATTCCCTTGAAAAATATTTTGAAAACATACAAAAGGACAAACTAACTCTTAAAGATAATATCTCAAAAACCTCAGAAGTAAGTGTATGTAATTTTGCTATGTATGAAAAGGCCTTTCAAGAATTTCTAACGAATGGCATAGGGAGAAGCAAACAAGCTGCCATGATCTATGGTGTTAGCAGAAACAATAGAAAAGACATTAGCTTTAAGGATCCAAAGGAAACTCCAAGTTTTAACTTAAAGAATGGTTATGATAAGAAACCTTGTCCTGTGTTGAAAACATGGAAAGACAAGATACCTTTAAGAAGTAAGAAACTAGGACCCAATCAAATGTGAGATCCTAAGAACAAAATAATCTATCTAGAAAATATCATTATTAACAAACTTGAAAAACCTGTCATGGTACCTAGACAATGGATGCTCATGACACATGATGGGAGAAAAGTCTATGTTCCAAAACTTGACCCTCAAAGAAGCAGAATTTGTAGGATTTGGAGGAAATTAGAAGGGTAAGATCATAGGGTGTGGCACAGTAGGTAACGGTTCCCTTCCTTCTATTAAAAATGTTCTACTAGTAAAAGGACTAATGAATAAATTTCTACACATAAGTCAATTAATTAACAGTGGTTATGATGTTGTCTTCAATCAAAAGTCATGTGAGCTAATTAGTCAAACAAATGGATCTATACTTTTTACTTGTTAGAGGAAAAACAATATTTACAAAATAAAGTTATCAGATTTGGAAAAACAAGAAGTGAATAACTCGTGTTAAATACGAAGAGTATTGAGAATATACGATCATTATATACGAAGAGTATTGATAGACATGTTGAATATAAATAGACAGTAATACTAACGGGCTGGAATACTTACAACCCATGTAATCTAATTATTTACATTCTAATATAATATTTTAACACTCCCGCTCAAGCTGGAGCATATAAATCAAATGCACCCAGCTTGTTACATATATAACTAATTCTAGGACCTCATAATGACTTTGTAAAAACATCTGCCAACTGATCATTGAAATTGACAAAGCTAGTGATGATGTCACCCGATTCGATCTTTTCTCTAACAAAATGACAGTCTATCTCAATATGCTTGGTCCTCTCATGAAAAACAAGATTTGAGGCAATGTGCAATGCATCTTGATTATCACATATTAGTGTCATTGTGCTGGTCTCTTCAAATTGAAGTTCTTTCAGTAACTGTTTCAATCAGATGAGTTCACATGTTACTAGTGCCATGGCCTTGTATTCTGCCTCAGCGCTAGATCTTGCAACATCATTTTGTTTCTTACTTTTCCAAGATATTAAATTTCCTCCGACAAGTACACAATACCCGAAAGTGGATCGTCTATCTGTGGGTGAGCCTGCCCAATCGGCATCTGAGTATGTCCTTTATCTTCATAAATCAGACCTTTTCCAGGTGCACTTTTGATGTATTTAAGAATTCGGATTACAGCATCCATATGTTCTTGGCAAGGAGAATTTAAGAACTGGCTTACCACGCTGACAGCGAAGGAAATGTCAGGACGAGTAACTGTGAGATAGTTTAATTTTCTAACCAATCTCCTATATCTTCCTGAATCTGATAGAGGCTCCCCCTGATTAGGTAGGAGTTTGACATTTGGATCCATAGGAGTATCAACTGGCTTGGCATTTAATAGTCATGTTTCTTCAAGAATGTCCATATCATATTTTCTTTGTGAAATTACAAGGCCATCCTTGGGTTGGGCTACCTCAATACCCAAAAAATAACGGAGTTTACCATCATGCTTAAAAGCTCCTCCTCAGAATATGCTTCAGATTTTTGAACCAACATAAAATCTAAAATAATTATCCCCCTTTGTAACCACAAAAAGGTATGGGGAATAAAAATGAGATGTATACTACACATAGAAAACAATGAGTAGACTCCAGTTTTAAGAAACATAACATTTTCTAAAAAACTCCCCCTGAATATTTTGAAATTGATATCCTTCAAAATTCCAAAATACAAGTAAGATAAGATGAATGTGAACAAGATCATGCTTACTAGAAAAAGATAGATCCATTTTCTTTTTAAAAAAAAAACTAGAGAGAGTGAGCGCATATACGGAAGCAAAAATAAGATGATAGATGTACCTTTTTAATGTTTCCAAAGGTTATAGACACTCCAAATTTTTGTAAGGAGAGGAGGCACCATACTTTTCCATTCATGTCTATTGAGCATGCCTTGTCCATGTATCAATGTTCTTTCTTGATTGTTGGATGATGTTCCTACATCATAAGTTAGTAATGACTTTGGTACCGATATTTGTTTGGGTCCTTGATGATTAGTATATCTTCTTTTAGAAGACTTTTTAAAACTTGATCTCTTTTTCAAATAGCAAGTTGATTCATGATGACCAACTTTGAGAAAGTAGGAGCATTTAATTGTTGATCTTGGAATTGATTTCGAAATCTGGGTTGTAAGGGGTTTTAATCTTGATTTTGAAGATGTTCCAGATCGATCTATTTTTTTCAGACTTTTTGGAGAAAGTTCTGCTTTTGTTCCACAACGTTCTTCGTTTTGAGAACAACATGAAGTTCGTTCTTTGTTTAGAGAACAACCTGAAGATCGTTCTTCGTTTTGCAGATTTTTCAAAACTGCTTCAGCTTTACTTGCAGAACGATCTTCGCTTTTAAAAAACCTTTTGCTTTTAACCTTTTCATATATTTTCGTTTTTTGAGTTTTATCAAAACCAAGACCAGCTTTATCAAATATTCTCACTTGAGATCCCATGATTTTCTGAAAAGTCTCAGTAGCTTTAATGAAGTTTGTTAATTCATTTTGAAGAATTTCAAATTCAGCCTTGAGAAAATCATTCTCCGTTTGAGGTGAAGATCGTTCTTGACTTTCAAAATTTTCAGATTCAAAATTTTTGAGTTGAGACTCTTTCAGATTTTGAATGATCTCTTTAAGTTTATCATTCATAGCTTGAACTTTCTGTTTCTCTTCTTTTTCCTTATGAAATTTTTCTTTAAAGGAACTACATTTTTTAATGACTAAGTTTGAATCATTAAGCAAATTATCAAATTCAGTTTCCATTTGTTTACATACAAGACATGGTTGAGAATTTGTTACCTCTGTATCTTCAATGTTTTCCATCAAACACAGGTTTTCTTCTTCAGGTTCATCTGTTTCTGATTCATCAGAATAATCCCAGGTTGCCATCATTGATTTCTTCTTGAAGGGAAACTTCTTTGGCACCTTTTTGTTTAATGGACATTCAGTTTTGTAATGTCCTTGTTTGTTGCATCCAAAACATGTGATTTGACTTTTGTCTCCCTCTATTTTGAAGTTTTCCTTTTTATTTGAAAATCCCTTTTTGATTTGATCCCTTCTTTCCACCATTCTCTGTATCTTTCTTGTAAGACGAACTATTTCTTCATCAACATCTTCTTGTTCGATTTCTTCTAAGTCCTCGTCTATTTGTAATGGCGGACTTTCTTGAGATGCTTTCAAAGCTATTGCTTTGCCCCTTTTGATTGGTCTGTCTTCTTGTAGCAGCATTTCATGTGCTCATAATGTTCCAATCAGTTCCTCCAGTCCGAGTACGTCAAGATTTTTGGCCTAGCTTATGGCTGTCACCATTGGTCTCCATATTATTGGAAGACATCTCATGATCTTTCTGACTCTGTCTTGTAATGAGTATTATTTCCCTAAGGAGCGCATTTCATTTACAATCGTTGTGAATCTTGAGTACATCTCATCAATGGTTTCTCCTTCATTCATTTCAAAGAGTTCAAACTTTCTTATGTCTATATCAATCCTTGTTTCTTTCACATGGCTTGTTCCTTCATGATAAGTTTGTAATGTGTTCCATACCTCTTTAACAGCTTTGCATTCATCAACTCTTTCGCTTTCTTCCCTGCTTAAAGCACAAGATAAAAATAATTGAGCTTTTGAGTTTAGAAGTACCTTAGATTTTTCTTCTGCTGTACAATCTACTTCTTTCTTTTCAGCAGAGGTTGAATCATTTTGGTCGACTCTTGGTATGAAATCTCCATGTGTAATGATGCGCCACATTCCTATATCTTGAGATTTCAGGAACAACTACATTTTGCTTTTCCAGAAGTAGTAGTTTGTGCCATCAAAGTAAGGTGGTCTGTATGATGACCCTCCTTCAGCAATGTACATATCTTTTGACATTTTTGTTCTAGATGTTTTTCTCTAACACTTGTTAGGTGTTCAACTTTAGAAACCAAGCTCTGATGCCAATTGAAGTAACAATGTCAATTATAAGGAAGGGGGGTTTGAATTATAATTGCCCCTTTTAAAAAAATTCCTGTTTGAAACAAAAAGTTTTACTCAAGATCGATCTTGGTTATAACGAAGAACGATCTTGGTTAGTGGAAAAACAGCAATATCAATTTTATCAATATAAAAGCTGATTGTAATGCATGTAATAAATAGAGATAGAGGTAGAGAGATCACTCAAGCATGTATCCTGGTTCACCCAACCCGGGTTACGTCCAGTCCTCACAACCGTGAGATTTTCCACTACGTGCTCAAGGCAAGATTGTTCTTGGTTGTCACAAAACTTTTCACAAATCAATCTTGATCTTTACACAATTTCCACCTTTCTACCTTAGAAAGGATTTCCACATATTTACCTTACACTATTTCAGAAAGGACTTTGCGAACTACCTTTTACAACAATAAAGGATTTTTACACACTTCTCAAGCTATGTTAACACAATAGCCTTGAGTTACAAAGTAGTGATTTTAAGAATGTTTAGAATATGAGTATTTGCTCAACTCTTGTTTGAGAAATAGATTCTATAAGTTAGAACTTAGTTGTTACTGATTTTAACACAACAAAAAGAATAGAGCTGCAAGCTAGAGAATGATATTGAGAGAACTCTAATATGCTTGAATGATTGATGCTTTGCTTGGCACTTTGAGTTGTGATTTGTTCTTCATCTTGATGCTGTATTTATAGGCTTCAAGAGAGGTTAGGACAGCTCATATATCCGTTGAAATGAGGCCAACTGTCATAAGAAAGTAGGTAGAATGAAACAGACCAAAAGCAAGAGTGAACAAGCTGAATCCAAGATCATTCTTGCCATCCAAGATCGTTCCTCAGTTTAGTTGAAGGTGATCTGACTTGTACTCGATCTTGTCAGTTTTCTGAGATGACTTGCTTACTTTAAGTCAATGTGCATTCTTTGATTTGAAAGTACAACTGTAGTGTACTTTACATCCTGTACCTTTGTACTTGCATTTGTTCCAAATGAAGAATGATCTTGCTTTTATATTTCTTCATGAAGCATGTCTTGATTCTTAGAATTATGGACTCACTCTGTTTTAGATTTATCCTTGCTTATCCTTGATGAAGATATAAGATGAATAAAGCTTCTAGGATGCAATCTTTTACACAAAATTGATCATTCTTGATTCTGATGGAAGTGAAGATCGATCTTCGTTTTACAGATGTATGGCAAGATCGATCTTCATTTTGCTGTTTTTGCTTTCTTGATTTTAATGAGATCTGTTTTGAATTGCTTGGTACCTATCTTGTTTTAACACACTTAAATACACAAGTTAAATACCAAAACACTTAGAATCATAATTATAATTCTTAATTAACTTTTTGTTTGTTTTCATCAAAACATTAAACATAATCATAATTATTGTTTGTCTCAATAGTTATAACAATGTCATCCAAATAAACAATAAGATAAATGCACCCTTGGGCTGAGTGATGATAAAATACAAAGTGACCGACTTCACTACGAATCATACCAAACTCTTGTACTACCGAGCTGAATCTGCCAAGCCAAGCTCTAGGAGACTGTTTAAGACCATACAGACCTGTGTAGCCGACAAACCATGGTGGAGGACTCCTTCTGTGCAAAAAAGCATTTTTAATGTCAAGTTGATGAAGAGGCCAATGTCGAATTGCTGCAATGGAGAAAAACAGTATGAGTATATCGCTGTAATCCAACCCAAAAATCTGAGTATATCCCTTGGCTACCAGACGAGCCTTAAATCGATCAATCTTACCATCAGGGCCAACCTTCACTGTATAGAACCAACGACACCCGACTAAAGACTTCCCATGAGGTAAAGAAACCAATTCCCAAGTACCACTGCTTTGTAGAGCACACATCTCATCAATCATTGCTTGCCTCCACTCAGGGTGGGATAATGCTTCACCTGTAGTTTTCGGAATAGAAACAGAAGACAAAGAGGACAAGCAAGTGTAATGCAAAGGAGAAAAACGATGATAACACAAATCAATATAATGAGGAGATGGATTACGGGTTGTGAGAATATCCTTAAGAAGAGCAATGGGAAGGTCATGCTCAGGTGGCAGGGCCGGATCCGGAGGTGGCATCGGAGGAGAGTCTGTAATGGGAACAGGAACATGCACAACAGAGGGTAAGCGACGACGTTGATGTGTTTGTAGTGGTCGTGGAGGTTGGGGGGCAGACTTGACAGGTTCGATAGGAATAAGAATGGGTGGAATAGGGATAATTACCTGAGGAGGTTCGGGATTAATGTTCTAATGGGGCTCAATAGCTATATGATTAGATTTAAAATATGGTACAGACTCGAAAAATGTAACATCGGCTGATGTAACGTAGCGGTGTAGTGTAGGAGAATAATAACAATAGCCCTTTTGGGATTAATGATAATCGAGAAAGACACACTTGAGTGATCAAGCTGACAATTTGTCCAAACTAGGAGATAAATTATGGACAAAACACGTGGACCCAAAGACACAAGGTGGTAGTGGGTGAAGAGGGGTATGGGGAAAGAGGACCGAATGAGGGATATTGCCATCAGAGACAGAAGACGGCATACGATTGATAAGGTAGCATGTCGTTATGACTGCATCCCCCCAAAAACGGAATGGAACATTGCCATGGATAAGTAAGGTTCGTGTGGTTTCAATGAGATGCCAATTTTTGCGTTCGGCTACCTTGTTTTGCTGGGGTGTATGAGGACATGATGTTTGCTGTAGAATACCATTGGAAGCCATAAAATTTTGAAATTGATGGGACAAATATTCCCGAGCATTATCACTTCTTAAGGTACGAATAGAAACTCCAAATTGAGTTTTAATTTCTTGATAAAATTGCTCAAAAATGGAAAACAATTCAGCTTTATTTTTCATTAAAAATAACCACGTACAACGAGAGTAATCATTAATAAAAGTAACAAAATACTTAGACTCTAAAGTAGACACAGTACGAGAGGGACCCAAAACGTCAGAGTGAACTAAAGCAAAGGGAGATGATACTCTTTTATTGACTTGATCAGGAAAATTACTTTGGGTGTGTTTCCCTAACTGACACAACTCACAATGTAAAGTAGACAACTTACACAAACTAGGCACCAGTTTTTGCAGTTTGGTAAGACTTGGGTGTCCTAGTTGATCATGGATAGTATAATGGGACTCTGTGGCAGAGCACATCTTGAGACTCACATCCGACGCTAATCGTCCGTCCCGAACTCCGGTCCTGCAAGGTAACATTATCATTAGTGAAATTAATAATACAGTCATGGGACCGAGTCAATCGACTAACTGAAAGTAAATTAAAAGGGCATCCAGGTACATAGAGAACAGATGCAACTGAGATGGAAGGGAGAATTTGGACAGTGCCAACTCCTTGAGACCAGGTTTGAGTGCCATTGGCAGAAGTTATAGTAGGTAAAAAACCAGAATTGAGAGTGAAGAAAAGAGACCTTTATTATCAATGACATGATCAAACGCACCAGAATCAAGAACCCAAGGGCCAAGAGAAGATGAGTGAGAGAGGTAAACAGATGAGTTAACAGTGTGTGCAACCGGAGTAGGAGAACTAGAGTTCGGATGACTCTGAACCCATCGAAGGAAATCTTCATAATTTTCCAGGGAGCCTTGTGGAGATGGTGTAGTCTGAATAGTGGCAAAAGGATCAAGCTGAGTTGCATTTATCGAAGGCGGAGGCTTACCATGCAACTTCCAACAGCGATCAATAGTGTGTCCAAGCCGATTACAATGCTCACATTTGGGACGAGGCTTAGAGTTGGATGGTCCTCCATGAGTGCGATTTTGATTATGTCCCTAAGATGCAAGGGCAGCAGTGTCACCCGGAGCTGAAGTAATAGAATGCTTAACTGGATGTTTTGCTGGTACTCGAAGGAGGATCGCTGAGGTAGTAGACATATTCAGAACCGTAACAGACCCCATAATTTGATCACGAGTTGCAGAGTACTCCTGGGGTAGGCCATAGAGTGCAAGGAGCATGAAGAAGGTGCTGCGTTGATCCATCTCTTTCTTCTGTTCAATTGGATTACTTGCAGCAGTAGGAGAAGCTCATTAAAATCATGAAGTTGAGTGTCGTTAGTATAGAGTGCCTTTGCAGTAATGATATTCAACAAGCAGTGACAAACTCCATAGAGACGTTGAGTGTCGTTAGTATAGAGTGCCTTTGCTTGACTCCAAACTGATTCGCACGTGAGATGTGGACGGGAAATCGGTTTAACATCTGGATGAAGTGTAGACTTAATGACACTACACAACTAAGCATCTATCTGTTTCCATTTTGGTGTTTTAGTCATAACCACCTTTTCAGGCTTTTGAGCGAGATGGTCCTCGTAACCTTGACCAAGCATCCATAGTTTGATGTCGGCGGCCTAACTATCATAATTTGACCCATTCAATTTTTCAACAGAGAAAGGAGAAGTGAAGTGAGAAGTGATGTAGTTTAATGAAATGTTTATGTTCTTGTTTCCTTGATTAAGTAGATATTTTTCGTAGTTTTGCGTTGTTTATTTGTTTTAGTGTAGTGCTGAATTTTGGTGAGAAATCAACATGACCTATGTGGAGTATTTCAGCCATATCTAGAGTGTTAGATGTCCAATTGAAGTCAACCCAAGTGCAAATAAAAGCTAAGATCCATATCTACAACCTTTATTCAGACACCAAAACCCAATTCGGACTCCAAATAGGAGAAAAATGCTCTAAACGCTAGGCAAAAGATGTTATGCGCTTGAAGCGCGCCCGGAGTGCGCCCAACGCACGCCAGAAGCGCATTTCGCGCTGATGCCACTACCATTGCGCGCCTGGAGTGCGCCTGAACCGTGTGACGCGCAGAAGAACACTTTAAAACTCTTTTTTCTCACTTTTTAGGTATTTTTTAACTATTGGGAAGTTGGGAGACATGTGCCCTAGCAGAGAAACTCAAAGACAGCTGTTGCTAACACCATTGGAGAAGTTTTATCAAGAATCATTCATGAAGCTTTCTTGTAATTCCTTTCTAATCTCTATCTTTTTCTATCTCTGTCATAAGTAACTAAACCCTATTGGTTAGGAATGAGTGTAACAAGATGAAACCCTTTTTTTTGTGATTTGATTTCTAGTTATATGAATGAGTTTATTAAATTATGTTTCTCATCTCTGTGCTTAATGCATTTTATTGCTTGATCAACATTTAAATGTTCTATGATTCGTATTTTGAAACGGAAGTGGACTTTACGTATGCTTGAGATGAGAATTCATGAATTTGTAGTCTAGGGATAGATGCAGGTCATGAAACCAATTAAATTAGTTGCAAAGGCAATAGTGTAATAAGAGAATTCTTGTACGGTAAGGCGTAATTCTAATCTTAAATCCACTAAGGAATTAGGGGTTACTTTGGAATTAAAGGTTCTGTCACTAAGACATTAAGGCAAGAATAATAACGAGAATTCGGTAATAATTCAATAAATGAATTTAGTAACTAGGATCGAATTAGACACCAAGGTCGGATTCGAAGTGAAACTTATCCCTGACATTTTTCTCATTATAAAGGATCAATTTTATTACTGTTGTTAATTTTAAATATTATTTCAATCAATTCAGAAACTTTTTGTTCAATTTAGTAATCAAATATAATTCAATAGTAAAACACAATCCTTGAGTTCAACACTCGGTACTACCGTTTTATTATTACTTGCAACGATTCAGTACACTTGTTGAAACACTATAAAAAATGCTCTTTATTTCAGACTGAGACGTCATGGTCAGTATAGAGTGCTAGAAAACGCGTCGGAACCGGGAAAACAAGGGCTGTTTGAACTGGAACTCATATATACGTAACTCGAAACTGAAAACTGAGGGCAGATATGGAAGCAGGAGGCCGTGGTGAGTGCCACGGAAGAAGCGGCGCCGTGAACGGCTACCGAACGCGCCCTCACGCGCGGTGGTTGCTGGCAACGCGTGGATTTCACGCACGTGGAGGTTGGTGGCGCGTGGGGGCGGGTGAGGGATTTTCTGATGACGCGTTTGAAAGGGTAGGCCGATCTAAGGTATACGACGCTGCAGCGGCAGTGACGACAGAGCGTGGACGGATGGAAAAAAAATCGTCGGACACAGCAGCAGCAGTGACGACAGAGAGTGGACGGATGGACAAAAAATTTAGGAATCAACGTATCAAAGGCAGGGGGAGTAGGAAACCGGAGTTGAGAACATGGTTTGTCGGAAAAAAAATATTCACCGGAGACAGTGGGTCCACTGGGTAGTTGACGATTAGGGTTGTCTCTCAACAGGCTCTAGATACCAAGTTAAATACGAAGAGTATTGAGAGACATGTTGAATAACCCGTGTGTTTCAACTACACAACGGAAGTTCTTTATATAGACAAACATAATGACAAGAATACAAATAGACAGTAATACTAACGGGCCGGAATACTTACAACCTATCTAATCTAATTATTTACATTCTAATATAATATTTTAACAAAAACAATTGATCTCACAAAAAAGGTTGGGAAATGCCAACTTGATATTATTCTAAAATGAAAAGAGTTGACCTAGTTAGAGGTATGCCAAATCTAAGATTATAGTCAAATGTTCTTTTTGAGGCATGTCATAAAGGAAACAGACTAAATCATCATTTGCTTCAAAGGATGTTGTTTCCACTTCTCGACCACTTCAACTTTTACACCTTGATTTTTTGATCCAGTAAAAATTGCCTCTGTTAGTGGTTAAAAGTATGAAGTCGTTATTGTTGATGACTATTCCAAGTAGATATGGGTAAATTTCCTTCAATAGTAAACACAAAACTCTTACTATTTACTCTTGCCCTAATTCAAATAAAGACACCTTAGATGAGATGTTTGAGGCAACCCTCACTGAAAATCTTATAGCACTTAGGTATAGATCAAACCCATATCCTCTCAATAAAAACCTACCCAAAAAACTAGTCCAACCTCACATATCCCTTCCACACCTACATCTGACTCTCATCACATATGCTTGTGGATTCTATCCACACAACAACTAAGATTGGAGTTCAAATTGTAAATGATTTAGTCATTGAAACATCTAAATATGACTCACTTGTTTCTAACTTCATTCATCCTTAATTTGAACCTAATACTTACATTCCCCTAGACGTAGCCCCTTTTATCGTTCTAGCTTCTTAAACCTTGACTCATTCATCACCTCTTTCACTACTAAAATTAACAACATTAGGAACATGAATGCTCAAAGTTTGGATCCTAAGTCTCCAATCAGTGGGACATTGTTTTTTCCTTTGTCACAACCTGGATTAGGGAAAACATGAATTAGAGCTCTACTGCTTTCAAACATACTCCTGAGATCCTTTACCTTTGGGTCTTGTATTTTTAGAAAGCTCATGGAGACTAGACCATAAATCAAATGGCTGCTACATCAGAAAGTCGATAGAGTGAAGATAACTTTCCTATGAGCTATGTTCATATGGAATCACTAGTGGATGCTCCCTTGGCACATTTGATGTTTCCTCTGATAATTCCACATGTTGAGTTACCCCCCTTGGATGTTCCTGCTACTGTTGCTTCAGATTCTATAGAGTCTGCCTCTGAAGACCTTTCTACAGTGCCTTCTACACATGTGTTTGACACATCTCAGTTTGTAAAGAAGGAAGACTTTGATTAACTAGAAGCTAAAATTGAGGCATTCATGGAACAAACAACCATGAATTGGGAGTCCATTCAGAATACCAGAGAACTGATCTTTCCTTTTGTTATTGGTTTTCATTCTTTGTTCTACAAGAAATCTCCTAAGTACAAACTAAGTGGATATGGTGATTCTGATTATGTTGGAGATGAACTTGAGAGAAAGAGCACTAATGGCAATTGCACCTTTCTAGGTGAAAACTTAATATCTTGGTCAAGTAAGAGACAAAACACCATTTCCATGTCAACGACAGAGGCTGAGTACATTTTAACAGCCAGCTACAGTTCTCAACTACTTTGGATTAAACATCAACTTGAAGACTACAAAATCCTAGAATCCAACATTCTCATCTATTGGGATAACACTTCTGCGATTTTCCTAATCAAAAACCATATCCTATATTCTAGAGGTAAGCACATAGAGTACAAACATCACTTCATTAGAGACTTTGTTCAAAAAGGGGTACTAAACATTCAGTTCGTAGACACTGAACACCAAAGGACTGACATATTAACCAAACCACTAGCTAAAGATAGGTTTGACTTCATCATGAAAAACCTAAACCTTACCTTCATTATGGATGTTGTGATAACTTCAAAGTAGTCTAGCTTTACATTAGCTTTTATTAGTTTTTATATTTTTCTTGTAATATCTTATACTCATGTTATTAAAAAAAAAACAAATTAAAAAAATAATAATTAAAAAAAGGGGAGAAAAGATATTTGATAAAGTGGGGACAAAAGAGAAAAGGATACTTAACCTTTGGGGGAGTTAAAGAAATTTGTTATAAAAAGTACAAGTTTAGTCATCATCAAAAAGGGAGAGATTGTTGGAACCAAATTGGTTTTATACTTAGAGTTATGATGTTAACGAAAGTATTTTATGAGAACAATATATTTGATTGAAGAAGATTCATATTTTTGAGGAAAAACTAAAATAAGATTTGATTCAGATTTTTGATTGAAGAAAATCTTTCACCAAGCTAAAAAGAAGATATGGTCAAATGTTTTTGAAGAAAATCTAAAATAAGATTTGATTTAGATTTATGATTGAAGAAAATCTTTGACCAAGATGAAAAGAAGATAAGGTCAAATGTTTTTGAAGAAAATCTAACATAAGATTTGATTCTGATTTATGATTGAATAAAATCTTTGACCGAGTTGAAAAGAATATATGGTCAAGACTTGAAGAATATTTGATCAAGATTTATCACAACAAAATATGAGCAGTATCAATCTGAAGAATTTACAAACTCAATCTGAACAAAATACGAAAAGAATCGATCTGAAGAATTTACAAATTCAATCTGAACAAAAGATGAACATAATCAATATGAAGAATTTACAAAATCAATCTGAACAGAATCAATATGAAGAATTTACAAACACAATCTGAACTAAATACGGACATAATCAATCTGAACAAAATCAATCTAGAAAAACTGCTCAAATTGGATTCAGAAATAATGAATTGGCTAAAGAACATATTATCAAAAAGCATCTTGTTCCGAATTATTTTTGAATAAGATCATTGTTGACCAAGCTAGCAATGAAGATACAATTAAAAATTAAACAAGGAATAAATTGAAGCTCTAATTTTATCTATAAATAAATACTCAAGGCTAAAGAAGAAGATTATTCGAAATCAAAAAATAGTAGAAGAACTCATAAGCTCAAAATTTAAATTCATCTTAGAGTTCAAAAAGAGAAACACTTGTTCAATTTAGAAATATTTTTTAAGTGTTTTTTCTTAGGGTGTGAGAGTTATTATTATTATCAGCTTTGTTAGAAGCAAACACTTAAAATTCCAATCTTTTGTATCCAACCTGATAATGGTTTAGTTCCTTCTTCAATCTCGGGTTGTCAGGCTGTTAGGAGAAGACTTGGCTTGTAGGGTCAAGGTGGTTACATCCTCAAAAGTGTGGGGTTTTCAAGCTATTTGGGAATACTGGTTTGGAGTGTTAGGTGCTTTGTAATTCAAGGTATTTGATTAGTGGATTAAAGCCTTCTGAATGAGGGGACTGAATGTAGCCAAGTTCGTGGTGAACTTGGATAAATCTATGTGTCCAATTATTTATGCATTCATTGTTTGCTGCCTCTGAACTCGATTGCTTCTTGTCTAGGTAATTCATAAAAATCAACCAACCTTCATCAAATTAGCAAAAAGTTATCAACTTTGTCAAATACAATTCAATTCTCCGCTTCTCGTGTTTGCACCTTCAAATGTCATCGGTGCTCGATCTCAAAGCTGAGCCCTTTACAGTGTTTGATGAAAGATCCAAGGGTTCAACATGTCTAGATTTAGTGAATCAACGGCTGAAGAAATTGACTTATTTTCTAACTTAACTCTATCAGATTTATTTACTACTATCTTATGTAATGATGTTTAATCTCTATATGTTTCGCTCTTGAATGTAAAATAAAGTTTTTGGTTAAACATACGGTTGAAGTATTATTACAAAGATAGTCACGTTACTCTCATAAATGTTGAAATCTTTCTAGTTGATGTTTCATCCCCAGCAGCTGAGTGTCGCAACTAGCTGTTGAGATATACTCTACTTCTGTTGTAGATAGAGCAATAGTCCATTGTCTTTTGCTTGACAAGGAGATTAGATTTTCACCAAGGAATGTGCAATTTCCTCTAATGCTCTTCCTTTCTAGCATATCTCCAGCATAGTTAGCATCATAGAAACCTACTAACCTGTACTCAAAGGATGGCTTATAACACAGACCAACGTTAGTAGTGCCTTTTAGATATCTAAAAATCCTCTTAACAATTATTAAGTGAGATTCTTTAGGGTCAGACTAAAATCTAGCAGAAGCATACACATTAAACAAAATATTAGGTCTAGAGGAAATTAAGTAAAGAAGAAAACCTATCCTTCCTATATATATCTTTATATCTACCATTTTATCTAACTCAACTTTGTCAAGAGAACAAGTTGGATGCATAGGTGTAGACATTGGCTTACAGTCATCCATTTTAAACTTTTTAAGTAGTTCTCTTGTGTATTTGGTCTGGTGAATGAGTACACCCTCTAGGCTTTGATGAATTTGATTTCGAAGAAAGAATTTTTATTCTCCCATCATGCTCATTTCAAATTCATCTAGTCCTTTCACTAAGAATGATTTAATTCACTAATTCAACAACTTGAATTACAAAGCACCTGACCTTTCCAGCAAGTCTTCTCAAGCAGTGTGACAACCCCCGACTTTTGAGGAACACACACACCTTGACTCTACCAGCTAAGTCTTCTCCACACAATCTGACAACTCCATATTGTTGAAAGCACACTAATGCCACTATCGGGTTTGAATACAATGGTTTCAAACTTGAGTAGTTGCTTCTAACAATCTAATTATAACAATGACTATCACACGCTAAGAAAACCACTTGGAAAATATTTCTCATTTGAACAAGTGTTTCTCTCTTTGGAATCCAAGATGAATTTGTAATTCTGAGCTTGGGTTATTCTCCTCTTTTCTGATTTTAAGATGATCTTCTTCTTCAGCCATGAGTATCTATTTTTAGATAAAATTAGGGCTTCAATTTAGTCCCTATTTAATTCAGAATTGTATCTTCATTCCTTGCTTGGTCCACAATGATCTTATTCAAAAATAATTCAAAACAAGATGTTTTTTGATAATATGTTCTTTAGCCAATTCTTTATTTCTGAATCCAATCCGAGCAGTTCTTCTAGATTGATTATGTTTGTATTTTGTTAAGATTGAGTTTATAAATTCTTCAGATTGATATTTTCGTATTTTGTTAAGATTGCTTTTGCAAATTCTTCATATGAAACTTCCTTCATATTGATTGCTTTGATCTAGGCGGGAACATAGTATTGGACCGGTTCTTAAGGTTGCACAAGTACAAATATAACTAAGTCCCATTTAGTATTTTGTCCTTTGTCAAAATATGAATCATATCTTTGCAAATAATAAATGTATCTTTTTGTGTGTTTCTTCTTGTAAATTATTCTTGATCATATCTTCTTGTAAATAATTCATATCTTCTTGTAGATAAATCTTGATCAAATTTTCTTGTAAATAATTCATATCTTCTTGTAATAAATCTTGATCAAATCTTCTTGTAAAAAATTCATATCTTCTTGTGATAAATATTGACCAAATTTTCTTGTAAATAATTCATATCTTCTTGTGATAAATCTTGATCAAATCTTCTTGTATATAATTCATATCTTCTTGTGATAAATATTGATCAAATCTTCATGTAATTAATTCATATCTTCTTGTAGATAAGATGTTGATCCTATCTTCTTCAAATCTTGAGCGTAACTTCTTTTCAACTTGGTCAAAGATTTTTTTCAATTATAAATCTGAATCAAATCTTATTTTAGTATGTGTTCAAAAACATGAATCTTTTTTCATACTTTGTGAAGTCAAATATATTGTTCTCATAAAATACTTGTGTTAACATCAAAACTCTAAGTATAAAACCAACTTGGTTTGAACAGTAGGTTTGATTTCAGATAGTATTCCAAATATAAGTGTTTCCTTGAGAGCAAATTTTGTTTTTAAAAGATCATTTGTGTTTCCTATGATTAGAGAAACAGGATGAAAGCATTTGTATTTCCTTCCAGTTTGTATTTTTGATGCTTTTGATTTGAGTTGTTAGGCATATCTTCTTATTCATTTTGGATAGACTTCATTGATTCCTCTAATTTATCTGGCTCCTCTTATATATTTGGTTCCTCTGAAACTTGTAGATCTGCAAAGTCTACGTCTAGCTTTGACTTTTTATTGTCAAGCTTTTTGTCATCAAACTTGACATGGATTGATCCTCAACAATCAATGTTTCTTTGTTGTATACTCTATAGGCTTTATAAATTTCAAAGTATCCCAAAAATATGCACTTTTGAGTTTTCAAAATATAGCATATACAACCAAACTTGCCAAGATTTTCTTTGGTTTTAAAAATTTAGCATATACAACCTAACTGATAAAAATATGAAATGTTGAGTTTTACTTCTTTCCACAATTCATAAGGAGTCTTATTGAGAATAGTTCTAATATAGATTTTATTCTGACTATTGTAGAACGAAAAGAACACAAGAAAAGGGGGTTTGAATTGTGTTTTATAACTTTTGTGTTGATATACTCAAATTAAAAAAGATAATGCAGAAATGTGTAAAACAAAGTGGAAAGACACAACAAATTATCTTGGTTCACCACAACCATAGTAGCTACATCCATTCCCTTCAACTTGAAGGATTTAATCCACTAAATTGTCACTGAATCTGACTTACACTTGAACACGTACTAGTCACACTGACTGTGTTCAATCTTTTCAACCTTCTATCTTAGTACAGTCAAGTTGTTGAGGAAGGTAGCCGCTATTGGGCTAGGTTACAATAAAAAGGTATTGAGGTTTATCTGAATAAGCTCGTGCATAGAGTGTTTACAATTTTTGCTTCAGAAAAATTCTCTTAGCACTAAAAAGAAAATAACAACAATACAAATATGATTGTAGCTTGTTGCTTGTAAGTTGTGTATTGTTCGTTGTTGTTATGTCTTTCTTCGATAAGGAAGGCACGTGCTTTATAGAGTACAATTAAAGTGTAGACTTTTTCATAGCGTTGACTTTTTCTTAGAATGGAACTTCAAAGTCAGACGATCAGACACTTGATATGATTGTCAGAGGCAGAAGCACAAGAATTCTTGTCACGCTTGTCGGAGGTAGAGGCAGCAGAATTCTTGTCACGCTTTATAAAAGGTGGACTATTAGAATTCACGTTTGAGTTCTTCAGAGGCAAAAGCATTGTGGCAATTCTTTGCGCTATATAGGCACTGCAACCCAATGTTGATTCGCATATCAGACTCATCGAAAAGAAGGCAATATGTGTTGTAATTCTTGTCTTCGTCCATATATCAGAGGATACATTGAGAGTCCGTTGACCGAGTATGTTAATTCGAACCTGCACACTAAATATTCAACGTTAGAGTAGCAAATTGTTCCCATAAACGATTTTGTTATCATCAAAACAAGTGACAAGCTTATTTGTTTAAATCAACTTGGTTCCAACAATACAGTGTTCACTGCTTCTGCCCAAAAGTTTTTCACAACATTCATTTCGTGAATCATGGTACGTGCCATCTCCTAAAGTTATCTGTTTTTCCTTTCTACAACACTATTCTGTTGAGGTGTTCTAGGAGACGAAAAGTTATGTAAAAAACCATTCTCTTCACATAAGTTTTCAAAAAAATTATTTTCAAATCCTCCCTATGATCACTACAAATCTTTGTTATGAAGAAACGTTTTTCATTTTGCACTTGTTTAAAGAAGGTAGTGAAAATCTTATGTGACTCATACTTGTGTTTTAGAAATTTTACCCATATCCAACTGGAATATTCATCGACAATAACAAGTCAATACTATTTATCCACGGCCAAATAAATTAAGATGTAAAAGTTCAAGTGGTCTAGAAGTGGAAACCACGTTTTTAGAAGAAAAAGAAAATTGTGTTTATTTCCCTTTCTGGCATGTCTCACAAAGAACATCTGATTTGTACTTAAGATTTGGCAAGCCTCTAATTAATTCAAGTCTTTCCAATTTTGAGATTATCCTCAAATTGGCATGTCTTATTCTTTTGTGCCAGACCTGTTGTTCCTCGCTTACAGACATAAGACACTTGACATCTTGTATATTTAAATTGGATAAGTTTATTTTGTAAATGTTTTTTTTCCTTTGACCAATAAATAGTATGGATCTATCTATTTGACTTATTGCCTTACAAGACTTTTGATTGAAGAAAACATCATAACCACAGTTGCTTAATTGACTTATGCTCAGTAAGTTATGCATTAGTTTTTTTACAAGTAAAACATACTTAATAGAGGGAAGAGAACCATTTCATATTGTGTCATGCCCGATGATATTTCCATTTTGATCACCTCCAAAGCCTACGAATCCTTTGTTCTTGAGGGTCATGTCTTGGAACATAGACTTTTCTCTCGTCATGTGTCGTGAGCATCCACTTTTAGGTACCTTGACAAGTGTTTTAACTTTAATGATAAGGATATCTATAAGATAGATTATTTTATTCTTCGCTACCCAAATTTGGTTGGGTTGTGGTTTGTTAGTTCTAAAGGTATCTTGTTTTTCCATGTTTTCTGCATATGAAAAGTTATTCTATTGTGATCTTGCTTTTGGCAGTATGTGAAACCAGCATGAGGAAAAGTAAATCTAGGATGTTCTTTTGATTATTCAAAGCCTATGCCACATTTATTGTTTCTACTAACACCATAGATCATAGAATCTTGTTTAGTTTTGTCTATGTCGTTTGCAAGAAATTCTCGAAAGGCTAATTCATACTTAACAAAATTGTAGATTTTATCCTCTAATGTTTTTGAAATATTTTCGTTCAGAGTCAGATTTTCCTTTTTTAGGTTTCCGAACTCCTTTCCAAGGGAACTACATTTGTTTGTTAAGATGTCATGAGCTTTTATGAGAGACTTATGTTTTGAAGAAACCTTATGATTCTTGTTGATAAACTCATTTAACATATTTAGGATTTCACTACGAGAAAGGACAGAGAATACCTAAATTTCTTCATTCGTTGATTCAGAGTTAGATTCAGAATCAGAGTCAAAGTAACTATCTTCCATCAGAGCTATGTTTGCATGCTCTTCAAGTTCATCACAGTCATCCCAAGTAGCCATAAGACCTTTCTTCTTTGTCTTAAAGTAATTCCTTTGGGATTTTTCTTTCTCATGTTATGGACATTCTGATATGAAATGACCTGGTTCCTTGCATTCATAGTAAGTGAGCTTTCTTTTGTCTAGCTTTTCACTTTTTTCCCTACTATGTTAAGATCTTCTGAAACCACTTTTGGGAAATGACTTATTTATGTTGTTCCACATGCACTGGATTTTTCTTGAGATAAAGGAAAGCTCTTCATCATCTGAGTCTTCACTCTGACTTTCCAATTTGCTTTCCCCTCAGTCTTCAATTGCTTGCAGAGCCTTAGAATTCGTTTTTTTCCTTAGGATTTGTAGCAAGGACTTTGACTTCTTTTTGGGCTCATCTTCAACCAGTTAAAACTCATGGGATCAGAGTGAACTCATCAGCTCTTCCAAAGAAAGTTGGTTTAGATCCTTAGCCTCTTGAATAGTTGTTACCTTTGGTCTCCACTTTTTGAGAAGACTTCAAAGGATCTTCTTGATGTGGTCGACGGTAGTGTAGCTCTTTTAGAGAACCTTTAGTCCAGAAATAAGAGTTTGAAATCTAGAGAACATTTTCTCGATGTCTTCACCTTTTTCCATCTGAAATAGTTCATACTTTCTAAAAAGTAGATTTGCTTTGGCTTTATGTACCTGCTTGTTTACTTCATAGTTAAGAATCAAAGCATCAAATATATTCTTAGCTATTTCTTTGTTCCTGCCTTTTTAAAACTCTTTGAGTTTGTATTTTTTCTTTTAATCAGCGTAAAAATTCTTTCTAGATATTTTAACACCAATAACATCTTTTGGAGCCTCATAGCGATCTTTGACTATGTCCCAGAATTCAGGATCGGGATAGATGTAGAGGCTTCTGAGTTTGTCTTTCTAGTACTCGAATCTTTCTCCATCAAACAAAGGAGGCTTAATAACATTTCCACATGTAACATCTTCCCCATAATGAGTCATAATAACATATCTTTACTCAAACACGGTTAAGTGCTCAACTTTGAGACCGAGTTTTTTTACCAATTGTAGAACAGGAAACACAAGAAGTGTGGGGTTTGAATTGTATTTCTTTTTAACAACTTTTTAACGTGACTAAGCTATAGTAAGGAACACAGGATAGATAAACAGAAACAGAGAAGAACAACACATAAGATTTATCCTGGTTTACCACCAACATGGTATGTACGTCTAGTCCCTTCAACTTGAAGGATTTAATCCACTAGTTCCCCATAGAATTACATTTTAGCTGAACACCTACTAGTCAAATTGATTATGTTTAAGTCTTCTCAATCTTTAAGTTGTTGAGGAAGGAAACCACTACTAGGCTAGGTTACAAGAGAATAGGTTTAGGTTTTCTAAAAAGGCTCTCATAGAAGAGTGTTTAAAAATTTGTTCTCTCAAAAACATATCTCAGCACTTAAGTAAAATAAAATATTAAGAGCAAGATTGCGGAGGAGGTTGTATGTACTAATAGCTTGTGCATTTCTTCTTTTTCTAGTGAGAAACACACATCTTTTTATACAGATCGTTTACGGTTTCTAGTTGTTGTCCTGATTGAATGAAATCAGCATAAGTCATAAAGTTTTGTATCATATCTTTTGAGATTGATTTGGCATAGAAAATATTCCAAAACAGATCTTTGTAATTGATTCAGCATATCTTGGTATGAAGACGGGGAAGCAAAGGATACGATGATCAAAGCATGTCTCATAGACCTTCAGACAAGTAACAGATTCAAGATATTCATCAAAGGATACCCAAAGGCTTTGTCTTCTTTGGACCATTGACTTTTATTAGAGTGTTGATTTCTTTTAGAGCACAAATCATAAATCAGAGTCAGAAGACCAGATACTTTATGTCATGATGTGATTATCAGAGGTAGACAATCACTTCCTTTCAAGCTTATCAGAGACAAATGAATAAAGCATAACTGCATTCATCAAAGGCAACTAAAACAGAGTATATCATGTATTTTTAGAATCACCAGACCCAACCATTGATTGCATTGTTGAAGTCAACCAAAATAGTGTGTTGCTTGCATCACTAGAGGCGCGTGTTAGAGTGCTTTCACCAAACATAGAAAAGCGGAGTGCAGCAAAGTCTTGTTGTTCCTTTGTCTTAGTCCAATCATCAAAGGATATGGCATAAGAACCTAAAAAATTCACTTGATTTGAGAACTACACACTTAATCAAAACGTTAGTGTTGGAACCAAGTTGATTTATACTTAGAGTTTTAATGATAACAAAAGTATTTTATGAGAACCATATATTTGACTTCAAAGAGTATGAAACAAGATTCATGTATTTGAAGAAAATCTAAAATAAGATTTAATTCAAATTTATAATTGAAGAAAGTTTAAAATAAGACTTAATTCAAATTTATAATTGAAGAAAATCTAAAATAAGATTTGATTCAAATTTATAATTGATGAAAATCTAAAATAAGATTTCATTCATATTTATTATTGAAGAAAATCTTTGACCAAATTGAAAAGAAGATATGGTCAACATTTGAAGAAGATTTGATCATCATTTAAAGAAGATTTGATGAAGATTTGAAGAAAATTTGATCAAGATTTATCTACAACAAAATATGAACAGAATCAATCTGAAAAATTTTCAAACCCAATCTGAACAAAATACGAACATAATCAATCTGGGGAATTTACAATCTCAATCTAAACAAAAAAGCAACAGAATTAATTTGAAGAATTTACAAACGCAATATGAACAAAATACAATTTAGAATTAAACAAGGACAAAATTGAAGCCCAAATTTTAACTATAAATAGATACTCAAGGCTGAAGAAGAAAATCATCGAAAAGCAGAAAATAGTAGTCTTAGAGTTCAAAGAGAGAAACACTTGTTCAAGTTAGAAATATTTTCTGAGTATTCTTTTCTTAGAGTGTGATAGTTATTATTATTATCAACTTTTTAGAAGCAATTGCTTAAGTTCCAATCTTTTGTATTAAACCCGATAGTAGTTTAGTTCCTTTTTCAATCTGGGATTGTCAGGTTGTTAGGAGAAGACTTAACTTGTAGGGTCAAGGTGGTAAGTTCCTCCAAAGTCTGGGGTTGTCAGGCTATTTGAATTAGTGGATTAAAGTCTTCTGAATGAGGGTACTAGATGTAGCCAAGTTTATGGTGAACCAGGATAAATCTATGTGTTAAATTATTTATGCTTTCATTGCTTGCTGCCTCATAATCCGATTGCTTATACTCCAAGTAAGTCACCAAAACCAAACTAGTTTTTTATTTATTTATAAATTATCAAAAAGTTACCAACTTTGGCAAACACAATTCAAACCCCCGTCTTGTGTTTGCACCTTGAATTGGTATCAAACCTTGGTCTCAAGGCTGAGCACTTTACAGTGTTTGAGAAAACATCTAAGGGTTCAATATGTCTGGATTCAGTGAAGTAATTGCTGGAGGAAACATCAACAGACCACCTCTGTTTGATGGAGAACGTTTTGAGTACTGGAAGGACAGGCTGAGAAATTTCTATATTTCACAAGATCATGAACTTTGGGACTTGGTGGAAGATGGTTATATTGCTCCGAAGAATACTGATGGTATTGAAATTCCAAGAAAAAAGATGAATGTTGATCAGAAGAAGATGTACAAGATGCATCATAAGTCCAGAACATTAATGATAAATGCAATCACCTTCAAGGAATTTGACAAGTGCACTAACAAGGAGACAACAAAGAGTATTTATGATAGTCTGATTTTGACCTATGAAGGAAGCAAGCAAGTTCAAGAAGCAAAGGCCAACCTCCTAGTCAATAAATATGAGTTGTTCAAGATGGAAGAAAATGAAGAAATTGAAACAATGTTTTCCAGATTCCAGACTTTTGTCTTAGGATTAAAGGTACTTGAAAAGAGTTATACTACTACTGATCATGTGAAGAAGATACTAAGGAGTCTGAAAAGCAAGTGGAGACCTAAGATCACTGCCATTCAAGAAGCAAAGGATCTGAATACTCTTAAGCTGAAAGAATTAATCAGCTCTTTCCGATCACATGAAATTGAGCTTGTAGAGGATGAGCCCGAGAAGAAGCAACCAACCTTGGCTTTGAAATCCAAGTAGAAGAAAGTTCTAAAGGCAACAGCAAAATCAAAGTATGATGATTCAAATGATCAGAATGAAGACTCAAAGGAAGAGGAATTGGCGTTTATGTGTAGAAAAGTTTACAGCCAATCCAACAAAGGAAAGGATGATAAATATCACCCCAAAAAATCATCATCTGCTATGGATGCAATGAACCTGGACATATCGGGTCAGAATGTCCAAATATGGAGAAAGGGAAACATCATAGGAAAAATTCTAGACCTAAGAAGAAGAGTCTGATGGTTACATGGGATGATTCTAATGAATCCTATAATGATGAAGAACACACATTTGGCTCTGATAGTTTATACCAACTCTGCCTCTATCCAACACAGATTCTGAATCTGGAAGTGAATCAACATATGAAGAAATTGAGGTGTCTTCTGAATTTACTCGATCTGATTTAATTACTGCTATAAATAATTATTTAAATAAGATTCACAAATTGTCTTTAAAATTGAAAACACTTAGGAAAGAAAATACAAATCTAACTGAAAAAGTTAATGCTTTAAAGAATCAAAGTGTTGAAATTAAAATAGAAAATGCAACTCTTAAAATTAATAATACTGAACTAAAAATAAAAAACACAACTCTGAAAACTGATATTATTGAACATAAAACAGAAAATGCTCTGAAAACTGATATTACTGAACTTAAAACAGAGAATGCAAATCTAAAAATTGATATTACTGAACTTAAGGCTGAAAATCAAACTCGCAAAAGTAATTATATTACAACATCAATTGAAAATATCACATGTAATCCTGATAAGCATGAAGAAGTATTTCCAGATTTTCTTGATAATGGTATAGAAAGAAGCAAGTATTCATCTATGATTTGTGGTGTCAGTAGGAAGGCTAAAAGAGGAATAGGATTTCAAGAAAAAGTAATTGAATCTAAGTTTGTTCCCTCTGATGATTTATGTACTATTTGCTATAAGAAAGGTCACACTAAAATATCTTGTCCTATGCTAACCACATGGAAAGACAAGACACCTTTAAGAACTAATAAACTAGGACCCAAACATATTAGGGTACCAAAGGATAAAATTGTTTATGTTGCAGATGTTCTAAGCAACCAAATTGAAACACCAGTCATGGTGCCTGGTCAATGGATGCTTGCAATATATGAAGGGAAAAAGGTATATGTTCCAAGACTTAACAAACAGAAGCCAACTGAATCTGGTGGAAGAAGGATTGGTCAACACAGTACCTATTAGAACTAGAACCAACTGAAGAATCGGAAATATCAGAAAAATCTGGAGTATCGACATAATCGAAACTGACAAAGAAATCACACATATCAACAAAATCAAAACTGGCAGAGAAATCACACATATCAACCGAACTCAAACTACCAAAAGAATTAAAATTACCATCAATTCCCAAATTACTAGAGGAACCTGATATATCAACAGAAACAGAAGTGTCAAATTAACAATCAGAATCAAGAGACTTCTTTGAACACTCCAATCAAATTCATCAAGACTACAAACCTGGACGGGAATTCAAATCCCTTCATCTAGACCCTCTAATTACAGAATATGCAAATTCAAAATCTAAAAACCATTAAAAGAAGATATAAGAGGGTTTTTAGAGTGAAATTGAAACTGTTGACATATAGGTTATATCTTTCTTTAAATTTTATTATTGTCTGATATTATGTTTACTGTGATAACAAGAAGCTTGATCTTAAAACTCAAAGCTATATAAGTATTTTGTAGGTTCTCAAAAATTTAGAGGAACAAGGAGATCCACAAAATCTAAACACCTCAGTAGAAAGAGCATACAAGTTTGGTTTTCAGAAGCAAGCAGAAACCACCAGAAACAAAACTGATGCTTTGGCTGTATTGATTTCATTCTTCAATTATCTTGTTTATATTATGTTAAATGACAAACAGCTTGACCTTAAAAAGTCAAAACAACTTGAGCATATTGCAGGTTTACCAGAACTAGAGGAAGCAGATGCAAAACAACCAAAAGATGACAAATCTTCAGAGGATGAATCTAATCAAGTTAGAAATACTCAAGATAAGTCAGAAGGAAGATCTGGATGGAAGTACAAGTCATATAATCCTGAAACTCTAATCATTGAAGGTGCAAGTGATCCTTTGCGGACCACACCATCACTAAAAGATGCCACTTTGTTTGGCTTACTCTCATCAATTGAGCCTATCTCTATTGATGAAGCATTGGTTGATGATGGCTGGATTCTTGCAATACAAGAAGAGTTAAATGAATTTAAGAGGAATGATTTTTGGGATCTATTACCTAGACCAAAAAAGAACATTATTGGAACCAAGTGGGTTTTCAAAAATAAGATAAATGAAAAAGGTGAAGTGGTCATAAACAAGGCAAGACTTGTCGCACAAGGCTACAGTCAACAAGAGGACATTGATTACACTGAGACATTTGCTCCAATAGCCAGGTTAGAAGCTATTTGTATCCTACTTTCTTTTGCTGCAAATAATAACATTACATTATTTCAAATGGATGTTAAAAGTGTTTTTCTAAATGGTTATATAAGGGAAGAAGTCTATGTTAAACAACCTCCAGGTTTTGAAAGTTCTGAATTTCCAAATCATGTTTTTAAACTACGAAATCTCTGTATGGTCTAAAACAAACACCTAGGACATGGTATGATAGACTTGGTAACTTCTTACTTAAAAATAACTTTCAAAGAGGATAAGTAGATAATACACTTTTTAGAAAATAAATAGGAGATGACATTCTTATTATTCAAATTTATGTTGATGACATTATTTTTGGATCTTGTAATGGCGCTCTTTGCCAAGGATTTTCTAAATTGATGCAACTTGAATTTCAAATATGATAGGAGAACTTAAGTTCTTCATAGGGATACAAATTCAGCAAAATCAAAAAGGTATATACATTCATCAAACTAAATATACAAAAGAGCTTCTTGGGAAGTTTAAGATGAGTGATTGCAAACCTATGGCTACACCAATGCACCATACTTGTTCACTTGAAAAAGATGATTTTGGTGGAAAAGTTGACCAAAAAACCTATAGAGGAATGATAGCATCCCTACTTTACCTTACCACTTCCAGACCTGACATCATGTTTGGTGTATGTGTATGTGCAAGATTTCAAGCTGACCCTAAGAAATCACAAGTAACTTCTGTTAAGAGAATCGTTAGATACCTAAAAGGCACTACCAACCTTACCTTGTTCTACAAGAAATCTCCTAAGTACAATTCAACAGCTGGCTACAGTTCTCAACTACTTTGGATGAAACATCAACTTGAAGACTACAAAATCCTAGAATCCAACATTCGCATCTATTGCGATAACACTTCTTCAATTTGTCTAACCAAAAACCTTATCTTACATTCGAGAGCTAAACACATAGAGATCAAACACCACTTCATTAGGGACTTTGTACAAAAAGGGGTACTAAACATTCAGTTTGTAGACACAGAACACCAATGGGTAGACATATTCACCAAACCAATACCTAACGATAGGTTTGACTTCATTAAGAAAAACCTAAACCATACCTTCTTACCTAACTAATGTTGTGATAACTTTAAAGTAGTTTTCTTTTACATTAGTTTTTATACTTTCTTGTAATATGTTATATTCATGTTATTCAAAAAAAAAAAAAAACAAAAACCAAAAACCAAAATATCAAAATATCAAAAATATTTGATAAAGTGGAGAGAAAGTGATACTTAGACTTAGGGGGAGCCCTAAGTTAGGGGGAGTCAAAGAAATACAAAGAAATGTTGTTATCAAAAATACAACTTTTGTCATCAACAAAAACAGGGAGATTATTGGAACCAAGTTGATTTTATACTTAGGGTTTTGATGATAACAAAAGTATTTTATGAGAACAATATATTTGACTTCAAAGAGTATGATAGAAGATTCATGTATTTGAAGAAAACCTAAAATAAGATTTGAATCAAATTTATAATTGAAGAAAGTCTAAAATAAGACTTAATTCAAATTTATAATTGAAAAAATCTAAAATAAGATTTGATTCAAATTTATAATTGATGAAAATCTAAAACAAGATTTGATTCATATTTATAATTGAAGAAAATCTTTGACCAAGTTGAAAAAAAGATATGGTCAAGATTTGAAGAAGATTTGATGAAGATTTGAAGAAAATTTGATCAAAATTTATCTACAACAAAATATGAACAGAATCAACGCAATCCGAACGAAATACGAACATAATCAATCAGAATAATTTACAATCTCAATCTAAACAAAAAAGGAACACAATCTATTTGAAAAATTTACAAACACAATCTGAACAAAATACAATTCAAAATTAAACAAGCACTAAATTGAAGCCCAAATTTTAACTATAAATAGATACTCAAGGCTGAAGAAGAAAATCATCGAAAAACAGAAAATAGTAGTCTTAGAGTTCAAAGAGAGAAACACTTGTTCAAGTTAGAAATATTTTCTGAGTATTCTTTTCTTAGAGTGTGAGAGTTATTATTATTATCAGCTTTTTAGAAGCAACTACTCAAGTTCCAATCTTTTGTATCCAACCCGATAGTAGTTTAGTTCCTTCTTCAATCTGGGGTAGTCAGGTTGTTAGGAGAAGACTTGGCTTGTAGGGTCAAGGTGGTTAGTTCCTCATAAGTCTGGGGTTGTCATGCTATTTAGGAAGACTGGCTTAGAGGGTCAGGTGCTTTGTAATTCAAGGTATTTAAATAAGTGGATTAAAGTCTTTTGAATAAGGGGATTGGATGTAGCCAAGTTAATGGTGAATCAGGATAAATCTACCTGTCAAATCATTTATGCTTTCATTGCTAGCAGCATCTAAATCTGATTGCTTCTACTTCAAGTAAGTCATCAAAACCGAACTAGTTTTTTATTTATTTATAAATTATCAAAAAGTTATCAAAAACTGAACACAATTCAACATATATATAGATGTGTGTGTGTGTGTTTGTTTCTTTCTTTTTTGTCTTTTAATTATATAGTTGTATAGTAATTACAGTTCGACCCTTGCACCTACCTCTCTTAGGCCAATCCTAATTTAGTTGGGTGGTACCTGCCAAATTTTCAATACCAACTAATGATTAGAATGGTACAAAATTCAGGGTGTAAGCATGCTACAGTCGTGTCTCATGGGATCAGTAGAAGCTGGCTAGGTTGATACTCGGTTACCTATCATTCTTTTAATTGATGTTATTAGTATCTTCACCCTACTTTTGAGCATATGCCTCTCTTTCTACATTTCTAGGTTGGCCAAGATGTCTAATAGAATGGTACTGAACAAAGTCCCCAAGCATCAAGGTTGGAAGGCTTAAACGCATAGGATTACAAGGTGCCTACAAGATGAGTGTTGAACACATCCCCCCAAACATTAAGACTAAAGGGTATTGGCGCTTACGGTGATTGAGTTTAAGGTGCTGAAATACACAAGAAAGAGGGGGTTGAATAGTTTTGATCATTTCGAAAATTATTTTCTTTAATGATTTGAAAATGTGTTCTTTATCAAAACATTAAACTTTGATTATAAATCATTTTCAACATAAAAGTTAAACCATAAATAACTCATCAAATAAAAGAGATAAGATAGAAAAAAGGACACAAGGATTTTATACTAGTTCACAAGAAACTGTTACTACCTCTAGTCCTTCTCTTAGAGAGAGATTTTACCTCATTACAGTCGACGACTTAATCCATTATTTATCCAATAGCATACAAGTATTCTTTACTTTGACTCATAAGGCTTTGTGTATTATTTTCTCTACCTCTTAAGGCTTTGAGTATTCTTTACTCTGCCTCTCCAAGCCAAATCACTAGAATCATTTCTAGTCTTTTCAACATTCTAGCAATTGTCGTTCAGGATTACAAGTATTCTTACACCTCTTCAAGTACCTCTTTTGAATTAAAGAATGGTTGCCACTATCAAGCTTGAGTACATTGGTTCAAGTATGTGTCTCAATTGACACATAATCTTTCTATGGATTTTTACTCTCATAGAGAGGATAATAGAATTCAATCCTATATCAATTCAAGTGTATAAAACAACTTGATTGATTTACATCAATTCTTAATAACTCTCATCAGAGAGGAGTTTTCATTCAATCTTTCTTTTGATATGTTCAAGTATTTTTAATAATCTTATTTGAACATTGCCTTTTTATTTTAATACTTAAATCATTTATGAAAATGTTCTTCAATTTATCAATTTCTTATTCTCAATATAAGTTCATTTTTAGGATAGTTCTTTTTTTCCTGGATGATGAAGATTATCATTAACATCATTATTTTTTTGAAATGTTTGGTTTATATACTAAAGAACATATCTGTTGGGAATAGTGTCATTGGAAATCTTGACACGTTGCCATAGTACACTGGCCCTTTGAAGGATATGTACTATTCGTAGTACTATTCCAGACTTTTGTTGTACTAGTTAGGTAGTTGTATTGTATTGATCGAAGGATGTACAACGTTCATATCTTGACGCTTCATGTTCTAGTACCACATCATATGTACTCTTCATTAGACGCACAAAATTCTTATTCATAGAACTTTGGTCTTCGGACGATCAACAATTCTTTGTTGATTTCAATGTTTACTTGTTGACTCAAAGGCATTAGCTTAATCATATGATAGCTTTACCATAGGAATGTTTCTTCATACAAACATTCCAAAGTCATTTACTTCGTCAAGGGATTTGACTTTTACTAGACTGTTGATTATTCCAAAGGCTTCTCACAGTTTTTTCTTCTTAGAGGCTTGATTAGAGGATCAACAAAAATCTTGAATTATAGTTGACTTTTGTTAAAGATAGATGATCACAATAGCGCATTTTTCCTTTGTGATCAGAGGAACACTCGTTGACTGATTTGCTATGTCTTATACGTTTGACTCGGAGTATAGACTATCAGATGCTTATTGAAAAGCTTCTTGTTCAATTAATCGTTGTTACTAGACGACGATTCACTTTATAATATTCTCAATAACCTTTTTATATATTATGACTTACTCTATAACTAAACATAATTAATCGTTCATTAGATAATAATATTATTTGAGATAATAACACTCATATTATTATTTCTAACTTACTCGTAATCCATAATACCTTAAAATAGATAATCATTAATATAATTTTATCTTCTAACTTAATCTGCACACTAGCAAAAGCAGTTAGGGGAAAATTTTGCTATTATTTTTGTTATCATCAAAATATCAATAAGATGATTATAGTTAAAACCACTTTTGCACTAACATGAACTGTCAAATAGATTGATACCGACACAACCCTACAAGCATAAAGGTCGAAAGGGTGTAGGGGTTTAGGTTGACCAAGTTGGTTCAACAATGTGCATGTGTTTATGGTTTTTAAATGTTGTTTCTCTAGAACTGACATACATTTTTTTATAGTAAAATGTTAGTAAAATAGTAGTTAAATTTGTTTTTCCGAATTTGAATTTAGGACCTCTTTCTTATAACACCTTTGACATCCCTTTGCTAACCACCCGAACTACCTATGTGGGACCAACTGATAGACATTGATTTCATTTATTAGGCCGGTGGATACATACATACATATATATATATATATATATATATTGCCAAGGAACAATCAGACTTTTACTTACTAACCCAAACGGATTTACACAGGAGGCATGTCAGCAGTTTTATGTGTTAGTGGTCTATAGTAACAATTGTGTTGATAAACTCTTTACTACTGCTACTACTACTACTACTACTACTACTACTACTACTACTACTAGAAAGACTCTGGTGTACCCATTAATTTATAGTTGAAGTTTTTACTTAACTAAGTCCCGTGGTTTTTATTCTCTCAATTTGAGGGAAGTTTTCCATGTTATAAGTTGTATTTCTCTCATATTTAATTTTCTGCCAATTGTTATTGCTTTGTGGAATTGTATTTTCTATTTGGTCATTTATTTGCATAGGTGCGGGAAAAATATTCCACATTATTGAGACAATTATCTCTGGATTTTTTGGCAACAAAGTGGCATCTAGAGCTCGGTTAATTTGATTTGTGCATTTAAACAAAGGGGAAAATAATGGTCTGAATATGATTAAACTCAACTCTTCTAATTACATACTTTGGAAGACTCTCATGGAAGACATGCAATACAGTAAAGATTTGTATGATCCTATTAAGGGTGACACTACTAAACCCACAGATAAATCTGAATAAGATGAATAGAAAGGCAATGGTGTTGATCAGACAGTGGTTGGATCTGAGTGTATATCCATATTTTGAAATTGAAATAGATGCTAACAAGATGTGGGCGAAATTAAAAGAGTTGTATGAACGAAAGAATGTGCAAAATAAAGCATTCTTGACTCAGAAGCTGGTCAATATGAAATACAAGGATGGGGATTCAATGGCAGAGCATATGAGTATCTTTCAAAATACAGTGAATCAGTTGACAACAACAGATATTAAATTAGATGATGGGTTGCAAGCGCTGTTATTGTTGAATCCTTGCCTGATAATTGGGAAGTCCTTGATTTGACGTTGACCAATTCAACTCCGAGTGGAAAGTTGAAAATGTCAACAGTTAAAGAGAGCATGTTGAATGAAGAAGCTCTAAAAAAGGAATGTGGTTTAATTGGTTCTTCCTCAAAGTCAGAAGCACTAGTTAAAGAGTCACGGGGGAGAAGTCAATTTAGATACTTCCATAGACGTGACAACTCTGAAAGTCGTAGCAAATCAAGAAGTAAGTCGAGGACTAGAAAAGAAGTGATATGCTACCATTGTGACAAAACAGGTCACATAAAAAGAAATTGCAGGTTCCTTAAGAGAGATCAATCAAGGGAAAGAGATGAAGACAAAGAGAAGAAAAATGATACAGATACAGCAACAGTTGCATCTCTTAGTAATGTCTACATTATTTAATATGATAATTCCATAAACCTTGCATGTCAGGGTTCAACTTGGATTATTGATTCAGGTGCCTCATATCATGTTACTCCTAGGCGTGATTTCTTCTTATCTTACAATGTTGGTGATTTTGGTACGGTAAAAATGGGAGATCAAGGAGTATGTAAAATTATCGGTATGGGAGATGTTTGGGTTGAAACTGGGATTGGTTGCAAGCTTCAAGTGAAGAATGTTAAACATGTTCCTGATACTCGTCTCAATTTGATTACAGTGAAAGCCTTGGATATTGAGGGTTATCACACTTACTTTGGTGGTGGTGGTATATGTAAAATCACTAAAGGGACTCTAGTGGTTGCAAAGGAGAAAAATTATACTTCTCTCTATAGGATGCCTATGAAACTATGCAAGGAAGAAGTGAATGCAATTGAAGACGCCTCTTATGATTTATGGAATATGCGCCTTGGTCACTTGAGTGAGAAATGACTCAACATACTTGCAAACAAAAGTTTTCTTCCTATGAAAGGTACGTCTCTAAAAACTTACACTCATTGTTTTGCTGGAAAACAACATAGAGTGTCTTTTCATAATACTGGTCCTCATAGGAGGATAAATATTTTTGATTTAGTTCATATTGATGTTTGCATGATAGATAGTAAATCTCTTGGTGATGCATTGTATTTTGTTACTTTTATTGACGATAACTCTAGAAAAGTGTGGGCTTTTCCTTTGAAATCTAAAGACTAGGTACTTGGAGTCATTAAGCATTTTCATGCAAGTGTTGAAAGAGAAAAGGGAAGCAAATTGAAATATGTTTGATTAGATAGCGGTGGTGAATACGGAGGTCCGTTTGAAGAGTATTGTAGAGAACACGAGATCAGGCTTGAGAAAACAGTTTCAAAGACACCTCAGCATAATGGTGTTGCAGAGAGAATGAATCGTACGATTAATGATATAATCAGATGTATGCTCTCTCATGCAAAATTATCAAAATCCGTTTGGGGTGAAGCAATGAAAACTACAGTGGATTTGATTAATCATTCTCCTTCTATTCCATGTGAAGGTGATGTTCCAAATAAAGTGTGGACAAAGAAAGATGTCTCTTACCGTCATTTGAGAGTTTTTGGCTGCAAATGTTTTGTTCACGTTCCAAGAGATGAATGGTTCAAGCTTGATAGTAAATCCAAACAGTTTTTATTTGTCAAGGATAGTGGTGAATAATTTGGTTATAGATTGTGGGATCTGGTTGACAAGAAAATTATCAGAAGTCGAGATGTGATATTTCTTGAAGACCAAACTATTGAAGATTTTGACAAAGCTGAAAACAGAAATCAAAATCCAAAAGTTACATTGATGTTGCGCTTAAGCCCCCTGCAGAAACTTTTGTTGATGGGGGAGATGTATAGGTAGATGATGAGAATATAACTAATGATCATGTACCTCACTATGATTAGCAGGTTCTAGCTAAGCCTCCAGTTGAATTTGAGTTTAGAAGATCTACTAGAGAACGTCAACCTTCTCAAAGATATCTTCCACAAAAGTATGTGATGATCACTAATAGTGGAGAGCCAGAGTACTATCAAGAAGCTATTACAAATGTTGATAAAGAAAAGTGGTTGAAGGCCATGCAAGAAAAGATAAATTGTTTACATGAGAATCACACATTTGATTTGGTAAAGTTGCCTAAGGGAAAAAAAAGCACTCAAGAACAAATGGATATACAAGATAAAGGCAGAAGAGAATAGTTTTCAACCAAGATATAAAGCAAGATTGGTTGTGAAAGGTTTTAATCAGAGAAAAGGTATTGACTTTGAAGAATTTTTTTCACCTGTGGTGAAGATGTCCTTTATATGAGTTGTGCTTCAGTTAGCAGCTAGTTTAAACCTAGAAGTTGAACAACTTGATGTAAAACTGCATTCCTTCATGGCAATTTGGAGGAAGAGATCTATATGGAACAACCAGAGGGTTTCGAAGTCAAAGGTAAAGAGTAGTTTGTGTATAAATTGAAGAAAAGCTTGTATGAACTCAAGCAAACACCTCGACAATGGTACAAGAAATTTGATTCTTTCATGAAGAAACATGGGTACGATAAAACTACTTCTGACCATTGTGTGTTTGTCAAGAAATTCTCTGATGGTGATTATATTATTATCTTCTTGTGTGTGGATGACATGTTGATTGTTGGTCATGACACTAAGAAGATGCAATCTCTAACGAAAGATTTGAACAAGTCCTTTGCAATGAAAGACTTGGGTCCTGCAAAGAAAATTTTGGGCATGAGAATTACTCGTGACAGGAAGAATGATAAATTGTGGTTGTCTCAACAAAATTACATTGAAAAGGTGTTAGAGAGGTTTAACATGAGCAATTGCAAATCTGTTAGTACTCCACTTGCCACTCATTTCAAATTGAATTCTGATCAATGTCCTACAAGTGAGAATGACAAAGAAGAGATGAAGAAGGTTCATTATGCATCCGCAGTTGGTAGTTTAATGTATGTTATGGTATACACAAGGCCATATATTGCTCATGTAGTTGGAGTTGTCAATCGATTTCTCCATAATCCTGGTAAAGATCATTGCCAAGCAGTGAAGTGGATTCTGATATACCTAAGAGGCATTTCCAAAGTGTGTTTATGTTATGGAGGTGGTGAACCTATGTTGGATGGCTACACAGATGCAGATATGGCAGGTGATCTTGATTCTAGAATATCTACTTCTAGTTATATAATGACGTTTGTAAAGGGAGATGTGTCTTGGCAATCAAGGTTACAAAAGTGCATTGCTTTATCCCCTACTCAAGCTGCGTACATTGTAGCAACTAAAGCTTCCAAAGAACTCTTGTGGATGAAGAAATTCCTGTTAAGACAAACTCTCAAATTAAGTTTTGATGAAAATAAACAAAGGTTAATTAAGAATGTTAATTATGATTCTAAATGTTATGTTAATTTAATATGTGCTCTTGAGTGTTTTTATTCAAAGATAGGAACCAAGCAAAGCAAAGAAATCAGATGAAAAACTAAACAGAACATTCTTGACTATAAGCTATAAAAAACGGAGAATGTTCTGCAGAATCAGGACTGATCGTCACAGCCACTTGACCAATCAATCTCCACTATTTTAAAAGAGCTTTTGCCTCTAATCTTTATACTAATTTCATCAGTATATCGCAAGGAATAAGTAGGAATCATACTTGTTAAAAAAGGCTTTCGAATCTCTAAGTTAAAAGGTCATGATTCAAGCAAAATAAAACAGGTTGTAACTTTCTCCAGCCTGAACAGTCAAGAAAGTTAAACCAAGACTGAACCTCAAGATTCATCATCAATCTCCAGATTGTTCAGAACACTAACAGACCAGATTGATCATCAATCTTTGTTTCTGAAGAATCAGTCTCCATTTCTGCAGAATCAATTTCCTTATTTCTGTAGAAGTTGTTCATTACTTTCCAAACTGTTTTGGACAAAATCAAGTCTCCAGATCAAAGATATATCATCAACAAATATATCTGAAGCTTAATGGATCATTAAACACGCAGGCAATCTAATCATATATGAATAAAACAGCCCAGTCAAGCAAAGCCCAAAACTGTTCAACTGGCTGGATTATTTTTATTCATTTATATTGGTTTTGGTCAAAACTGACAGAGCACTACCAATAGCTCTATTTAACCATTATTAAATGCTCAAATCGTCTATAAAAGGAAGGCAAACACTCAGCAAAACTCGGAACTTCAAGTGCCAAGAATACTCATCAAATCACATACACTTGCATTCTTGAAAGCTTCTAATTCACGAAAAGAATCAGTTCTAAAACTACCATACACTTCCAGTTTATTTTACTGAGTTCTTTTATCCTGAATCTATTCTCAGACAAGAGTTAAGCATAATCAGATTCAACCAATCTTCTTAAATCATTATTGTGTAACATCATAACTGTAAGGATTGTTTATAGTTTGAGTGTGATTAAAGAGTGAATTGTAAAATCCTATTAGAACTGTTAGGTGACTTGATTGAATCCTTTCTGGGTGGAAAGGAATTGGAGTTACAGATCAAGGTTGATCTTTAACTGTGTAAACAATAGATTGGTCTCCGTTTTTGAACACTTAGTTGAAATCTCATAGTTGTGAGGACTGGACGTAGCCCAAGTTGGGTGAACCAGGATATATCATTGTGTGGTATCTCTTCCTTATCTCTAATTACATTCAGTCATTGTTATTATCAAATTAAATAGAGAAGCTAAAAAACTGTGATTTTAACTAATCAAGAACGTTCTCCGTTTTCTGTTTTCAGAACCAAGAACGTTCTCCGTTTTCTATTTTCATAACCAAGATCATTCTTGAGTTGTTTTTCTTAAGTTTTTAACAAGAAATTTTAATTAGGCAAGTTTACAATTCAAACCCCCTTCCTTGTAACTTGACATTGCTACTTCAATTGGCATCAGAGCAAGGTCTGTAAAGAAACACATTAACCAAGTGCTAGAGAAAAAGATCTAGAAGGAAAATTGTCAAAAGCAAAATACATTGTTGAAGGAGGATCTTCAAACAGGCCACCATATTTTGATGGAACTTGCAGGAATGTGGCACATCATGACAGATGGAGATTTTATACCAAGAGTTGATCAAAATGATTCAAACTCTGCTGAGAAGAAAGAAATCGACTAGACACCTGAAGACAAAACTAAGGTACTCCTAAGCTCTAAAGCTCAATTATTCGTATCGTGTGCTTTGAGCAGAGAAGAAAGCGAAAGAGTTGATGAATGCACAATTGCTAAAGAAATCTGGGATACACTGCAAATTCATCATGAAGGAACAAACCATGTCAAAGAAACAAGAATAGACATCGGCATAAGAAAATTTGAGTTCTTCGACATGAATGAAGGAGAAACCATTGATGAAATGTATTCAAGGTTCACAACTATAGTAAATGAGATGCGTTCCTTGGGAAAGGCTTACTCAGTACAAGACAGAGTAAAGAAGATCATGAGATGTCTTCCAATCATATGGAGACCAATGGTGACAGCTATAAGCCAAGCCAAAAATCTTGAAGTGCTTGCATTAGAAGAACTAATTGGAACTTTAAGAGCACATGAGGTATTGCTACAAAAAGATAAGCCTTTCAATAAAGGAAAAGCAATAGCCTTAAAAGAATCTCAAGAAAGCATACCAGTACAAATAGAAGAAGAAACAGAAGAAGCTGGACAAGAAGATTCTAATAAAGAAATTTCTCTTCTCACTAGAAGAATTCAAAGAATGATGAGAAGAAGAGACTAGATCAAGAAAGGATTTCCAGAAGAAGAAGAAGAAGAAGCCAAGTAGGAATATTTGATAAAGCTGGTCTTGGCTTTAATCAAACCCGAAAAACCAAAATGTATGAAAACTTCTTTATTCCAGAAAGAAAGGAAAGTAAATGCAAAATCAAATGTTCATATTGCAGCAAGATTGGACATCTTGAATTTGCATGTTATTTTAAGAAAAGAGATGATAAAATCAAGAACAAACAGAAGGAAGAACAGTCTGGAACAAAAACAATTTATTTTCAAAAAAAGGGAGAACGTTCTCCAGCTAATGCAGCAAAAGGAGAATGTTCTGGAAATATATCAAAACCAGTTAAAACTCAGTCTTCGAAACTGTTTCAAAAACATGTGATTAGATGTTCCTCCTGTTCTAAGATTAGAGACTCTAAATCAACATACGATATTGAGAAAGAATCAAAATATAAAACTAATCCTCAAGGACCCATGACAAAATGGGTACCTAAAGTTAATGAAAGAAAAAATGCAGGTTGGATTTCAAAGTGTGAAGAAAAACCCATGGTTCTTGGATAGTGGCTGTTCAAGACATATGACAGGTGATAAAAACTGCTTCATGTCCTTCGTCAAGAAAGATGGAGGATCAGTAACTTTTGGAAATAACAATCAAGCTCAAATTAAAGGTAAAGGAACAATTGGTAAGAAAAACTCTACTCAAATAACTGATGTTCAATACGTTGAAGGTCTGAAACATAATCTCTTAAGCATAAGTCAACTATGTGACAATGGTTTTGAAGTTATTTTCAAACCTAACCTATGTGAAATCATAAAAACAAAATTTGGAGAAGTACTATTTTCTGGAACCAAAAAGAAGAACCTTTATGTTTTATATCTTGAAGAATTTCCAGATGAATCATGCTTCATGTCTATCGATAAAGATAAATGGATTTGGCATAAAAGGGCAAGTCATGTTAGCATGAAAACTATTTCAAAAATCTCAAAATTAGAACTTGTTAGAGGATTACCAAAACTGAATTTTGAAAAAGACAAAGTATGTGAAGCATGTGTTAAGGGAAAACAAGTCAAAAGCAGTTTTCATTCAAAAGGGTTCATTTCCACCAACAGAACTCTTGAACTGCTTCACATAGATCTGTTTGGCCCTGTCAAAACAACAAGTTTAGGAGGAATGAAGTATGGTTTTGTTATTGTTGATGATTTCTCAAGATACACTTGGGTATTATTTTTAAAACAAAAAGATGATGCTTTTGATGCTTTTAAAATCTTTTGTAAAAAGGTACAGAATGAAAAAGAGTCCAGCATCATTTCTATAAGAAGTGATCATGGAGGAGAATTCATAAATGCCTCTTTTAAAATCTTTCTTGAAGAACTTGGCATTTCTCATAATTTATCTTGTGCAAGGACTCCTCAACAAAATGGAGTTGTTAAAAGAGAAAAATAGAACCTTACAAGAAATGGCAAGAACAATCTTGGAAGAGTCAATCGTTCAAAAATATTTTTGGGCTGAAGCTGTCAATACATCATGTTACATTTTAAACTGTGTATCCATAAGCAAAATCATAAACAAAACACCATATGAAATCTGGAAAAACAGAAGGCCAAACATATCGTATTTTCACATCTTTGGTTGTTACTGTTATATTTTAAACAACAAAGATATACTTGGTAAATTTGATGCAAAATAAGACAAAGCAATTTCTTGGGTTATTCAACCGATTCTAAAGGTTATAGAGTGTTTGATCTAAGAACTAAAGTTGTAGAAATCAGCATGCATATACTATTTGATGAGTTTGATGATTTAGAATTGAGAAAAACAAATGAGGAAGAAGAAGAACAGCCAGATATACAGCAGCAAACTAATATGTAGGAAATGGAGATTGATAAACAATCTCCGTATCATTCTCCACCTAAAAGCTGAAGAACGATAGGAGATCATCCTTAAACCCAAATCATTGGGGATACAGCTGATGGAATTAGAACTAGAAAATCATTCAAGAATGATGAAAACAACATGGCAATGATTTCTCAAGTTGAACCAAAATCAATTAAAGAAGCCATAGTTGATCAATCCTGGATTGAAGCCATGAAGGAAGAACTGCTGCAGTTCGATAAAAATGCAGTCTGGACCTTGGTACCTAACCCTCAAGATTAAACAATCATTGGTACATGTTGGGTTTTCAGAAACAAATTAGATGAAGAAGGTAAGGTAGTAAGGAACAAAGCAAGATTGGTTGCTCAAGGATATAACCAACAAGAAGGTATAGACTACGACGAAACCTTTGCCCCAGTTGCAAGGTTAGAAGCTATTCGTATACTTCTTGCATATGCATCTCACAAACTTGTTAAGTTATTTCGAATGGATGTTAAAAGTGCATTTTTAAACGGTTTTTTAAATGAACAAGTTTATGTAAAGCAACCTCCCGGTTCTGAGGATCAATCAATACCAAATCATGTTTTCAAACTTACCAAAGTTCTATATGGTTTAAAACAAGCACCAAGAGCTTGGTATGAAAGGTTGAGCTTTTTCTTAATCAAAAATGGATTTTCCAGAGGGAAAATCGACACTACACTATTTAAGAAAATTGATAAAAATGATTTACTTATTGTACAAGTGTATGTCGATGATATTATATTTGGATCAACTAATGAAAAGATGTGCGATGGTTTTTCAAAACTCTTGCAAACTGAATTTGAAATGAGCATGATGGGAGAATTAAGGTATTTTCTTGGCTTACAAATTAAACAACATGAAAATGGTATTTTTATTTGTCAAGAAAAATACATAAAAGATTTGTTAACCAAGTACAAAATGAATGAAGCAAAAATCATGTCTACTCCTATGCATCCATCTTCTTCATTAGACAAAGATGAACATGGAAAATTAGTCTCTGAAAAAGAATATAGAGGAATGATTGGCTCTTTGCTGTATTTAACAGCTAGTAGACCCGATATTGTATTCGCAGTAGGATTGTGTGCTAGATTTCAATCTGCGCCAAAAGAATCTCATTTAACAACTGTGAAACGAATTTTTAGATATCTTGTTGGAACTACTGATCTTGGCCTTCGGTATAGAAAAGGTTCTCATTTTGATCTTGTAGCATATTGCGACGCTGATTATGCTGAAGATAAAATTGAAAGAAAAAGCACTAGTGGAGCATGTGAGTTTCTAGGTGAAGCATTGATAAGCTGGTCTTGTAGGAAACAAAATACTATAGCCTTATCAACCATCGAAGCTAAATACGTCTCAGCAGCAAACTATTTCTCACAAGTTCTTTGGATTAAAAATCAACTTGAAGACTTCTCTGTAAGTTACTCAAGCATTCCAATTTACTGTGATAATACTAGTGCAATCAATTTATCTAAAAATCCCATTCAGCATTCTCGATCAAAACACATTGAAATAAAACATCATTTTATTCGTGATCATGTTAACAAGAAAGATATTGGATTGATCTTTGTTGATACTCAAAATCAGCATGCTGACATTTTTACAAAGCCTTTAGTTGAGGAAAGTTTCAATTCAATCAAAGAAAAACTGAAAATTATGAAAAATCCTGAAAATTCGCATTAAAACTGCTTCTGCAGAAAACGGAGAACGTTTATCAATATCCGCTTTTCCAAAAATCTTTCTCCGTTTTTGAACCAACATTCTCCCCTGAGTCATCATTTTCCTCTTGCGCAGAAAAGGCATGTCTTGGCATTTAATACATGTGTCTTATTGTCTTCAAAAGTCACTCTGACAAGCTGTCATATCGTTTCCCGCCCCTAAACTTCTTCCCCTTCCCTAGGTTCAAATAATCATTGCTCTTTTTCTTAAAAAACAACAAAAACATGATAGCTGTTATCAAACCATTCATCTTCAAAAAACTTCATCTTCCTCAAACGAACACTCCCTTCATCTTCCTCAAACTTCATCTTCCAAAAACAATGGCTCGAACCAAACAATCCACGCGCAAAAATGCATGCACAGATACACCATCACCATCATCTTCACCATCAAAATCCTTCAGTCGTTCACCATCTCCACCACCTAGACCAACACCTCCAACATACTCATCTGATACCTCTTTTTCAGACTATCTCTCATCCTCCCCTGAAAATAACCCTAACTCCACTATCCCTAAACCTTTGTCCACTGTTCATCCCCCTCTTTACTCTTGCCCTCCTACTAATATTGCTCAGGTTCCCCCACACTTGCGCAAACCCTTCATAAATCCACCAGCACCAAAGAAATTCGTTATCCCCCAGCACCAAAAAGACGCTCGATGAGAATCTTGGCAGGAATTGGGACTTCAAAAACCCCAATCACCAAACCTACTTACTTCATCATTTCAAATTCTGATTCAGATGAATCATCTGACACCCCTCCTCACATAACCCCAACAAAACCTGTCACTCCATCCAAATCACCATTCTCGTTTGAACCATCTCACTCAACACCTCCAAATCAAAAACGGAGATTGATTAATGAACTTTTTTCTTCTCCCAAAACCAGCCATCCAACATCTCGTCCCCTAAAAACAAAAACCACCATTACACTCTCACAATTTCTGGCAAAGAAAAAATTAAAAAATCCCTAGAGATTGAAACCCAATGCTCCTAAACAAAAATTTAGAAAAGCTCAATCTCCCTCTCCAAAATGTTCTCCAAGTTAAGAACGTCCTCCACCCTGTGAACCTTCACCCACCCAAAACCAAGAACGTTCTCCTGTCAAAGAACGTTCTCCAGTTCCTCACACAACCTTCTCCACCCTCCAAGAAAGCCAAACCTCATTCCACTCCTCTAATCCCTCTCACAGCCACCAAGTTGTTCAAAGCCAAATGGGCTCAGCGTCCCATTGTTGTTGGACGAGTTTTTGTCTTTGACAAACACGTAGTGGATGGCAATGATGTTCAGCACTTCACTAATGCTTTAGGATGGATTGCCTTTTTGCAAACATCTGAACACTACTTTCCAGATGTTGTCAGGGCTTTTTACTGTCAAGCCAAAACATTCCCTGATAAATCACTTATGATATCCAACATTAAGGGAATCGAGATACGACTGACTCTTGACATTCTGGCTTCAATTTTGGACCTCCCTACTGAAGGTCCTGCTGTTTTAGGGAGCACCTAGTATGCAGCTCTTAACCTAGACCAGACTGAGGTTTTATCTGAGTTGTTTCAGGAAAACTCCACTCGATATCTTTCCAAAAACCTCAAACCCCTCCCTAAAATCTTTAACAGCATGAGTCAGCATACTCTTCTTCCCCACTGTGGAAGTCATGAGTTTGTTTCTGACAACGATGCGTTGATCATTTACCATCTCATCAATTGTCAATGCCTCAATCTACCTCATCTCATCCTCCATCACATGATTGCCACTGCCACAAAAGACTACAAGAAAAATACCGTCCCATATGGTATGATCTTAACAAAAGTCTTTAAACATTTTCAAATCCCTCTGTCCAATGAAAAATCCCTTCTCAAACTATCCAAATTCTCCACCAAAAATATTGCTCACATGAAAATCACAACAACAAAACAGCCTACCTCCACAATAACAAAACAGCCTTCCCCCAAAACCTCTTCTTTCCCAACACCCCTTAAAAGAAAGCGCTCTACAAGAAGAAGAGCTGCAACCCAAGCCTCAGCCTCCCCATCTCCAAACAGAGCACCTGGGCCTGCTCAAGAACGTTCTCCTGCAAACCGAGAACGTTCTCCAGACCTCCCCTAGAACTTCCATCTTTCTCTGTTTTCCCACCACCATCTACCTTATCCTCCACTGACTTTATATCCTTCTCCCAATATTTCCAATCTCCACCCGATCCCATGACCACATTACTCCCCCATCAAAATGTCTCAGCCATGTCCCTTGCCTATATTTCCCCCCAGACAACCACTTCATCCATATTTTGAATTTATCAGTTTTTGACTTTTCCAGCCACTCCTGGTCCTTCCATCAACCAAACTTCCACCTCCCATCCTAACCCTCATCCTTTACCTGCTTCTCTACCTACCACCTCTGCTCCATCGTGTAGTGTTGCTCCTGTCCCGCCTCCTATTATGACTCCACCAAGGGAACCAACAAACTCTGAAATTATGGCAACCCTGCAACTTATTCTGGCCCGCCAAACCCAACAAGATTTAGAGTCTACCTTGCTGCGGACCTAGATAACTGAGCAGCTTGCTCCCAAGCTTGGTGTGCCTCCTCCTCTTGTTCAGCCTGCTCCTGCTCCTCAACTAATTCCTGATCCTTCCAAATCTGCATCTTCAGAAGGATCTTCTCCATCTTTAGCTAAATAGGAATCACTAAAAGAATTTTAAATTATTGCGACAGAAGACCTGCGACGGTTGTAAAAAAACCGCCCTCATTCTTAGTTTGCGACGGGTGGTGCGACAGTTATGGACAACTGTCGTTGCGTTTTGCTGTAAAACGCGGGTTCCTTATTACATCCTATGTCATTCCTTCATTTTCCTTAAAATCACACCTTCATCCATCGCAAAAAACCCTAAAATGACTCATCTTGCGAAAAGCCCAGAATCCGTAAAATCCCTTGAAGCCCCAAATCCCTAAAATCGAAGCCCCAAATCCCTTGAAGCCTCGTGTGCTCAAACTCGAAGATGTGCATACTCAAACTTGAACTTCAACTCAAATTCATGCGCATTGCTTTGCACCGAGTTCGCTCTTGTTAATTCCTTTTTCTGCATCTCTCGAGTTTGCTCTTGTTAATTCCTTTTTCTACATCTCTCAAATTCGCTGTTGTTGATTCCTTTTCCTGCATCATGTTCCTAATTTACAGAACCTAATTTGGTGTTACTAGAATGATTTGATGAAAGCTAACATCAAAGTTTGATTTAGTCTTCACCAAAAGTTTTTCTTTGTTGGTGTAGGGTTCTCTCTGCATCTCATAGGCTTCTAAAAGGTATTGAATAGTTTGCTCTCATGACAAATGTTTTTGTTGTTGCTTTTTATGCTGTTATTATCAATTATTAAATAATAAAATGTATTTTCTCTAAAATATCTTTGCGATTGTTTTGTGAATCCGCTTTAAGACTCTTTTGCGATAGTTGTCGAGCAGAGAATGAATGTTGTTGTGTTGAGTGAGGGACTTAAAGTGGGAGTGAGGCCAAGAGTTAATGAAAATGGGATTGTGGAAAGGGTAGAGATTGTTAAAGTGATCAACTGTCTCATGGAAGGGGAAGAAGGTGGGAAAATGCACGATAGAATGAAGGAGTTGAAAGAAGCTGCTAATAATGCCATCAAAGAAGATGGGTCTTCTATAAAGACTCTTTCTCAATTAGCACTTAAGTTGAGAAATTTGGCATAGGAAAACAGGTTTTAATTATAGAATTTTTTGTCATGATCTTTGCTTTGTTTCTTTTCATCTTTTTACTTTTTCTGCTTTGCAATGACTGCCAATCATTGTGTGGATTCTTGGCACCAAGGGTACTACCCACCTTTTAGTACTTTCTATTGTGTACTATATATCTAGTTTTGGTTTTGTAATGTCATGATTTATCATATCTAAATGTCTATTTACATTATTCAGCATTCACCTTGTATAATGATTTTGTTTCTTGCTGTTTTAGATAGTTAGATAACGGTCATTACAAGCTTCTGTTGGATTTGCAAATGCCCTTAGACTAGTTTGTAGCTTTTTTTCTTTGTTAAATTCAAATGCTCTTAGCCTAGGAATGGTGTATAGTCAAGGAATCTACGTTAAAATAAATTTGAGACCTGAAGTTCATTCTTACTAGTGTTCTGCTAAACTTAGTTTCATTTTTGAGTTTGCTAAAATCTGAGTTTGCAGTCGCGTCAACTCGAAATTAGTATCTAAACTCTTGAGTTTGACCTTATATCTAAGGAATTTTATAATAGAATGACACCTTTTTCTTCCCACTCTCTAAGAAGATAACACCTTTTTTAACAGATAAGATGACAACACTTTCTTATTTTGTTTTTGTGATATTTTCATTTGATATTTTTGAGGTAATAACATCTGCTTGAAGAACAGAAAATGGTATTGAACATCTAGTTATTGAGATTTGAAGTTAATTACTATTAACGTATTTTTGTTATCTTTGTATTAGTCGCAAAACTCATGAGGTAGGACATTCTTTGTTGGTACTTTATTTTATAAACTTTCTTACTTCCCTTGAATATATATATATATATTGCTAAAAAAAGGCTATGATCAGATAGCATCACCATACAACTTTGTAGTAAGTACGTGTTTTGCTAAGGCTTATGTATACTATATATGCATCTAATCCTTAGTTGTTATCCTATATGCAATCTAATAGTTATAAGATAGTGTTAACTGTAGAGTGAAGTTCTCATTATTGTGTATAATTTATAAAATAATATCATTTCATAATTTGCTTTAAAATATATATAAGTCTTGAACAAGGTTAGTTTCATGAACTTGGACAGGGAAACAAAAATTCACATAGCAGTTGTTCCTGGTGTTGGGTTTGGCTCTGCGTTTGCAATTTCACTGCCCCGTTCCAATTTCTTGCTTCTTTAAGCACATACCAATGGAATGGTTTTTTAAATTATTGAATTTTTCTTTGATTAAGATTTAGATTGAGAGTTTTTTCTTTATTTTTGATAGCACACAAAAATACTTTTCTATTCCTATAAAATTACCATATTAAAGGCCCTTGTTATATTTCTTGATAAGTAAATGGAGAGTTTGTTGCATCCGAAGAAGTCAATTACTCAACTTTCACAAATACAAGAGGTAGTTCGTTGACTTTACATATTTTTGCCAAAACAATACATAGTATATTAGTTTCTGTCTTAGGCTTGTGAATTGCATATATTTTGGGGTTTATCAAATGGTTATTGGGTTGTTATATTTTTGCCAAAACACTTCATTTTATATTAGTTTCTTTTGCATCTTCTTCTTCTACTTTTTCTGTTATGCGATGCATTTTGCTTTGTTCGCTCATATGGACTATGGTTAGGTGAGCTGGAAATGTATTGAGTGGATTCTAACTTGATTGATCATTTTGTTCACCTCAACTTGATTGCTGATCTTTGATATTTTTGTGCCTATTTGTTTTAGCTTTCTCTTGCTAGTTAAGGCTAATGAGAAGTTGGTGAGGTTAGCAAATCTTCATGATAACCAAAATGAAGAAACTTCTAGAAAGACACCTTAGGAATTGTATACAGCCAATTACCTATTTCGAAAGACTTCTTGTAATTAAATCATAGTTGCTATTTTTATCTTGTGTTTGAGTTGTTTATTACTACTATCAAATCAATGAATTAGTTTGATGCTTGCATCTTTTGATTTTGAGTGTTTGATCTTGTTTAAATTTAATTAGTTTGATTATAACAATAAAGTATTGAGTATGTGAAAAAGTTGGTTGAATTTGAGTTTAATATATATAATTATATGTTTTTTTTTTCAGGAAGCAAACTTAAAATCGCTTAGAAATGGAAGACGTTCCAGAGTCTAGCCATCAACGTCATGATCATGAAGCAATATCATTCGGGAATACTTAGTTGTTTTCATGAATTTTAAAGTTTGGTGTAGTTATTTTGTAAGTTCAATATCTATACTAATGTTTTGGTTTTTGATGTGATTTTAAAATTCTATGTATGGATGTTATGTTATTACTTTTTAATAGATTATATCATTTTTAATTAGTTTTGTGTATTTTAATTATATGCATAATATTTATCAATATTTTTTATTTTAATTTAAGATTAATTGTTATTTAATAAGCCATCAAAATAAAATTAAAGAAAAATACAACAAAAAATTTCACTGAAAAATAAATCAAAATTATATCAGTTTGCGACGGTTCAAACCGTCACAAAGAGTATTTAGAGGCGGTTATTAACTGTCGCAATACTCAGTAGGAACCAAAACAACAGTTGCGTTTAACGACGGTTTGAACTGTCGCAATTATTACTTGGAGGCGATTGGAGCGACAGTTTTCAGAACCGTCGAAAAATAGCCTCGCGACACACGAATCTGCAACAGTTATAAAACTGTCGCAAATGTGCAATTGCGGCGGGTACAACCGCCGCAAATATCCTTTTTGACCGTCGCAAACTCTTATTATTTCTTGTAGTGATCTTTTTCTCTTTCCTTAAGAAGTCCTTTTTGTAATCAGGCACTTCTATTTTGTACTTTGCAAATGTGTTATTTTGAAAATCAATGAAATATTCATTATGTTGAAAACCTGAGTGCATTATCTATCTTTATTGTTTAAAAACATTTACTGCATCAATTGAGGGGGAGCTTCTACGCTCTTCAAAATTAAAATTAGAATCAGAATCAAAATCTAAATTAACATGTTTGTCATCATCAAAAAGGGGGAGATTGTTAAGACAAACTCTAAAAATTAAGTTTTGATGAAAATAAACAAAGGTTAATTAAGAATGTTAATTATGATTCTAAATGTTATGTTAATTTAATATGTGCTCTTGAGTGTTTTTATTCAAAGATAGGAACCAAGCAAAGCAAAGAAATCAGATGAAAAACTAAACAGAACATTCTTAACTATAAGCTGTAAAAAAACGGAGAACGTTCTGCAGAATCAGGACTGATCATCAAAGACACTTGACCAATCAATCTCCACTATTTTAACAGAGCTTCTGCCTCTAATCTTTATACTAAGTTCATCAGTATATGGCAAGGAACAAGTAGGAATCATACTTGTTAAAAAAGGCTTTCGAATCGCTAAGTTAAAAGGTCATGAATCAAGCAAAATAAAACAGGTTATAACTTTCTCCAGCCTGAACTGTCAAGAAAGTTAAACGAAGACTGAACCTCAAGATTGATCATCAATCTCCAGATTGTTCAGAACACTAATAGACTAGATTGATCATCAATCTCCATTTCTGAAGAATTAGTCTCCGTTTCTGCATAATCAATTTCCTTATTTCTGCAAAAGTTGTTCATTACTTTCCAAACTATTTTGGACAAAATCGAGTCTCCAGATCAAAGATATATTATCAATAAATATATCTGAAGCTTAAGGGATCATTAAACGTGCAGGCAATCTGATCAAGTATGAATAAAACAGTCCAGTCAAGCAAAGCCCAAAACTGTTCAAATGGCTGGATTACTTTTATTCACTTATATTGGTTTTGGTCAAAACTGACAGAGCACTACCAACAGCTCTATTTGACCATTATTAAATGCTCAAATCGTCTATAAAAGGAAGGCAAACACTCAGCAAAACTCAGAACTTCAAGTGCCAAGAATACTCATCAAATCACATACACTTGCATTCTTGAAAGCTTCTCATTCACAAAAAGAATCAGTTCTGAAACTACCATACACTTCCAGTTTATTTTACTGAGTTCTTTTATCCTGAATCTATTCTCAAACAAGAGTTGAGCATAATCAGATTCAACCAATCTTTTTAAATCATTATTGTGTAAACTCATAACTATAAGGATTGTTTATAGTTTGAGTGTGATTAAAGAGTGAGTTGTAAAATCCTATCAGAACTGTTAGGTGACTTGATTGAATCCATTCTGGGTGGAAAGGAATTGGAGTTACAGATCAAGGTTGATCTTTAACTGTGTAAACAAAAGATTGTTCTCCGTTTTTGAACACTTAGTGAAAATCTCACAGTTTTGAGGACTAGACGTAGCCCAAGTTGGGTGAACCAGGATATATCATTGTGTGGTATCTCTTCCTTATCTTTATTTACATTCAGTCATTGTTATTATCAAATTAAACAGATAAGCTAAAAAACTGTGATTTTAACTAATCAAGAACGTTCTCCGTTTTCTGTTTTCAGAACCAAGAACGTTCTCCGTTTTCTATTTTCATAACCAAGATCATTCTTGAGTTGTTTTTCTTAAGTTTTTAACAGGAAATTTTAATTAGGCAAGTTTACAATTCAAACCCCCTTCCTTGTAACTTGACATTGCTACTTCAATTACTACATGAGTTAGGCCTCAAGCAAGACAAGTTTGTGTTATTCTGTGATAGTCAAAGTGCAATCCATCTCAGCAAGAATCCAACTTTTCAAGCAAAGTGAAAGCATATTGTGTGGTATCATTGGATACGAGATGCACTGGAAATGAAGTCATTTTAAATTGAAAAGATTCATACTGATGAGAATAGTTCAGATATGATGATAAAGGTCTTGCCTCTGTCGAAGATAATATGTTGTAGAAAGAAGGTCGGCGTGTTTGAGCAGTACCTTCCCACTTAAGTCATGAGGGGGAGATTTGTTGGATGGGCTCACTCCCCAAGTGAAACCCACGAATTTTACTAGTATTATTATTACTGTTATTATTATTATTATTATTATTATTATTATTATTATTATTATTATTATTATTATTATTATTATTATTATTATTGTTGTTGTTGTTGTTGTTTTTGTTGTTGTTGTTGTTGTTGTTGTTGTTGTTGTTGTTGTTGTTGTTGTTGTTAAAGGAAAAAAAAAGGAATAAGGTGTTTTAATTAAGCTTGGCCCATGTGAGAAAGAAAAAAAAAGAAAAAGGATAAATCTCTAAGTCAACACAAATAAAAAGAAAACAACAGCAGCAAAATTAAAAATAGGATTGTCGAAGAGAAATGAAAAACAGAGGGAAGGAAGAAAAGCTTGGTTATAGTGGTAATGGATGTGTAGCAAACTTACTATGTTTGTTCTATAATTTTAGTATGTTATTTCTGCTACTCAGTTTTTTCTTTTAATATACAGTCTTAGTAGTTTTACTTTCTCTGAGAGTTGCTTAAGAATACCCACTATAGTCGAAGGTTGTTTGTTATTTTGTTTAGTTTCCACCTTTGGTGATGGCTATTGTTGATTGATGTTCCCTAGTGTTACTAGGAAGACTCTGGTGTACCCTTTAATTATTATAGTGGAAGTTTTTACTGGACTAGATCCTGTGGTTTTTATTCTTTCAATTTGAGGGAAGTTTTCTACGTTAAAAATTGTATATGTCTCATATTTAATTTTCTGCCAATTGTTATTATTATGTGGAATTGTATTTTCTGTTTGGCCATATATCTATACAGGTGAGGAAAAATATTCCGCATTATTGAGATAATTATCTTTAGTTTTTTTCCCAACAATCGTGAGTCGGTGAGTCGTGAATTGTAAATCGTTGAATCGCTTTTTGAAGGAAAACAATTAAAGAGGAATACATATTGAAGAGGAAATTGAAGAAATCAATTGAAGAGGAAATAAGAAGAAAGAGAACAATTTCTAAAGGGAAATGGGAAGAAATTGGGAAACAAAAATGTTCTAAGATGGTAATGGGAAAGAAAGGGAACTGTTGGGTGAAAATTTGGGTGAAATCTGATATGTTGATGTTTGGGTGAATAAGTGAATATTTTTGGTGAAAATTTGAGTTTTTTTTTTAAGTTAACATGACCTAATCATATTAAATGAGAATAGATGACACCCTACATGTAGCTAAAAGTATGTTTAGTGACAACTAACAAGACATCATTAAAAGTTAGTGTCTTAATAGATTTTTTTTTTTTTTGTAGTGGTGTGTATTCAAAATTATAAGTCATAGTCAGTATAATTAGTTAAGATTGATTTGTTGGATTCTCATTCTTAGAGTCAATCTAATTAGTTAAGATTGACCTGTTGGATTATCATTCAATGATTCAACTAGTCAATTTGAACAAATTGGACTAAATAAGAATTATAAATTCTAATTTCGACGATGAAACGGTTCCATCTAAACTAACTATAATAAATATGACTATAAATTCTAATTATGATGATTTAATGGTTCAATCTTAACTAGTTAGATTAAGTATGACTTAAAAATTCTAATTTCGACAATCAAACGGTTCAATCTTAAATAATTAGACTGACAATGACCTAGAAAATTTAATTTTAAAGATTCAACCATTTAATCTTAAATAATTAGACTAAATATAACTTAGAAATTTTAATTTCAGTGATCCAATGGTTCATTCTACCTTAATTAGACTGTGATTCGAAAATTTTAATTTTGATGATCTGACAGTTCAATCTTAATTAATTAGACGGATTATGACTTAGAAATTTAAATTTTGATGATCCAACGATTCAATCTTAATTAATTAAAATAACTATGAATTAAAAAATTAAGTTTCTATTATCCAACCATGTAATCTTAGCAATTTAGACTAAATAAGTCATAAACATTTAAATTTCGTTGATCCAACAGCTTAATTTTAACTATTTAGACTAACTATGTGTTAGGAATTTAAATTTTGATAATATAACGGTTCAATCTTAATTAATTAAAACAATTATAATTTTAAATTTTAAATTTCGATGATCTGACGGTTTAATATTAACTATTAAGATTAATTATGATATTAAAATTAATAACTTAATATATCATATATAATTATATATATTATATATTTTTAATATATATATATATATATATATATGCGATTATACTTTTCCTATTATTTTTTACAACTATTATACCTCTCTATTAGGCTTAATAAAATTGAACTAGTTTAATATATATTATATTTGTTCACATTTTACACAAGAAATTTTTTAGTTTGGTGGTAAAGGATTGGTATTTGAACTGATTATAAAGAAGTCAAGAAATAAATATCATGTAAAAATAATAAAATTTGAAAAAATTTAAAAATTAAATACAAAAACAGAAATTAAATTTTAATATTAAAACAATTGAAGAAATAAATATTTTTAAAAATATAAATATGAATATATAACAGAAAATTAAAATTTTCAAAAAATATTAAAAGAATTAAATAAATATATACAAAAATATTTAAAAAATTAGTTTAATTTTAATTAACTAAGGGATTCAAGTGCAATATAAGAGTGATGATATACACCAGTTGCAACACACTTTATAATTTGACCAGATCTTATTAAATAAAATAACAATCAACTATTGGCTACAGATTTAAATTCACCCAAAAAAGTTTATTTATTCACTTCACTCTAGAATTCCCCAAATTACATATAAAATAAAAATATATAACTACATCTTATTTAATTAATATAAATTAATTTAGATATAATCAACATATTCACAAACGACATTGATATATAAATAGTTTATGCAATGTGTTATATCAGTGTCGGTAACGAAACGTGCCAGACAACAACCATTCTTCTAATATCAAGTGTCAATGTTACAAATTATATAATAATTACTGGATCACGGGACCCGTGCGATGTATAGGCAAAAATTATATTTTATAATATATATGAAAATTGCTTTTAATTGGAACTTAAAATTAATTAAAAAAAACATATTATATTTTGTAATATAATTAAAGTATAAGATGTAGAAATATCTATATTCAACAATGTTAAATGAATTTTTAGATATAAACTTCAAGTTTCTAATACATGAAATTAGTAAGACTTATGTAAAGTTGATATAATTGTCATAAATTGAAAATTGAAAATTAAAATGGTACGATAATGCATGATGCCATGAAAAGAGACATTATCGACTATATTTTTAATCCATTATATTGTTTTCGTGGACCCAGAAAAAATTTGCATCAATGCTATGGTATTTACATCACTTTGACAAATACTAAGCGGTTTAATGGTAGAAGAAAAATCACAATATATCAAACCAAAGGATGATAAAAGAATTGTTATACTCGTAAAACATAATACAAACTTATTTGTTATCACTACTAAAAAGTTGTAGATAAATTCCTATTTACCTCTAATTCAAGTTCTTTCACTTGACGTTTTTGAAAGACTCGTTGCATGTTCATACAACTTTATATCCTTTATTGTCTTTGTTGTAGACAATGAAATGATTTATGAATGTGCATCTAAGTAACTACAGTAGTTCTTTTCTATTATATAAACAAAAAATTTAACGATTAGGAAGTTATTTGTCATAATGAAACTCAAACGCAAAAAATTATTGTATAATTGCAATACCTTATCATCATCATCTGCTTGAACTCTACCATATCAACTTATACTCGTTTTCATTTAATCTTTTTTGCACAAAACACCATAAGCATAACTGAATACTATGTTCACCGCATGTTTGCATCCAATCCCAATAAAAAGCAGTAAAAAGCTTCATTTACACAATATCCAAAAACAAAAAACAAAAGGGGAAGACAAATGCTAACTTAAAAATATTCTTCAAATAATCACCCTTACTTATTACCATGATGAAAGTTTTATTGTTGCCAAGTATCTAGGATTTGTGAAGATTATATACTCAAGTATCTAACCAAGTTTTTAAGGAACCAATTAAGATTATTCAATTTTTTTTACAAAAAATATCTTTTGGTAGTTTTCAACCAAAATTGTCTAGTGGTTGTGTTCTTTGTCATAAATTCCGCCTTGAAAAGGAATGAAAAGATGCATTGGTTGGTTTCAAACCCGGATCCCTGCGTAGGAAAAGGCACTTCTTAACCATTAGGTCATCGCAACAGTTCATTCAATTGATCAACGTTATATGTATATATACTGTTTCGCAAAACAGGGCAGAACCAAGAATTACACCTCTTCCTCAAGTGACTTTATTTTTCTATAAATAGTGTCACTTTGGACAGAATAAAGACACGAATTTTAAGAGATTGTCATCCACTTTTCCCACCTATTCTTATATTCTAAGTCATCTTATTCTTATCTAATGCATGAGTGAAGAATAGGAAACATTATTTTGTAACATACTATTGAAAGATACGCTTGGTGTGATAGTGCAAATCATATCAAGGTTTTCCAAAGTACCCTGAAGGGGATTCGCTGGTTATCTCATTTGCATCCGATTGGTGGGGGGAATCGAACCTAAAGGCTCGTATAACAACACGCTTTGGAATTTGCTACAGATACTCTACATCAACAACTTCACTATTAAAGTCTTGCAGCAATTGTCACCAACACAGATCCAACAATCTTTAGGTTCGATTTTATTTTAAATCAATGGCTGCATCAGTCAAAGAAATGACTTCTAATTTTGTGAAGTTGGAGAAATTCGATGGAGGAAACTTTATTCGTTGGCAGAAAAAGATGAAATTCCTTCTTACAACTTTGAAGGTGGTGTATGTTCTGAACACCGCAAGACCACTAGAGAAGGAAGTGGAAACATTAGCAGAAACAAGAGAAAGGCAGAAATGGGACAATGATGACTACATATGCATGGGCCATAATCTCAACGGAATGTCTGACTCCTTGTTCGATATATATCGAAGTAGCATCTCTGCAAAGGAACTATGGGAGAAATTGGAGTCAAGATACATGCAAGAAGACGCTACAAGTAAGAAGTTTCTTGTTTCTCAATTTAATAATTATAAAATGGTTGATAATAAATCAGTAATGGAACAAATGCATGAAATTTAACGTATTCTTAATAACTACAAACAACATCAGATGCACATGGATGAAACCATTATTGTATCCTCCATAATAGACAAACTTCCACCTTCATAGAAAGATTTCAAAAAATCTATGAAACATAAGAAAGAGGACGTATCTCTTGAGCAATTGAGTATCATCTTCGTTTAGAAGAAGAGTGCCGTAAGCAAAAGGATACTAAAAATCAATTTTATCATGAAAAGGTCCATGTAATGGAGGAAGGAAATTCAAGCAAAATTTTTAACAAAAGAAATCGAGATTTTGATAAATCTCATGAAAAACACAATGGTAATGATGAACAAAGAAAGAAAAGAAAAGGAAGTTGTTATCATTGTGGAAAACCAGGACACTTTAAAAATGAGTGTAGGTTCTTGAAAAGGAAGAACAAAGAGAAGAATTCAAGTGCAACAAAAGATAATCTTGTTGCTGTCATTTCTGAACTCAACATGATTGAAGATGTTGAATCTTGGTGGATAGACTCTGGTGCTACCCGCCATGTGTGCAAAAACAAAGAACTATTTAAGACCATTGATGAAGAAGATGGAAGTGTTTTGTACATGGGAAATGCCTCAACTGTCCAAGTCAAAGGAAAGGGAACAGTGGAGATTGAATTCACTTCTGGAAAAATACTTACTCTTAAAGATGTATTTTATGTTCATGATGTTAGGAAGAACTTGATTTATGTACCTTTACTTAATAAGTTTGGTTTCAAATGTGTATTTGAGGGAGATAAATTTATTCTCTCTAAAGGGGGTATGTTTGTAGGGAAAGGTTACCTTTGTGAGAACATGTTCAAATGTAATGTTATTAGTAACTATAATAATAACATGATTTCTGCTTATATTGTTGAGTCTTATGATTTATGGCATATGCGACTAGGTCATGTTAACTTTAGAAAATTGAATGACATGATGAAATCAAATTTAATTCCGAATTTTGACAAAAATTCAAATTCATGTACTACTTGCATGTTAACTAAAATTACAAGACAACCTTTTAAAAGTGTTGAAAGAAGTTCTAAGGTATTAGATTTAATTCACTCTGATGTATGCGATTTACATGGTTGGCCTACAATTTGTGGCAAAAAGTATTTTGTCACTTTTATTGATGATTACTCTAGATTCTGTTATGTTTATTTAATGCACTCTAAGAATGAAGTTTTAGACAAATTTAAAATATTTAAAGCACAAGTAGAACTTCAACATGAAACTTTTATTAAGTGTTTTAGAAGTGATAGGGGAGGAAAGTTCTATCATCATGAGTATTTTGAGTCCACTGGTATTGTGCATCAAACAACTGCACCATATTCCCCACAACAAGATGGAATTGCAGAAAGGAAAAATAGGGTATTAGAAGAAATGGTAAATGCTATGTTATCCTATTCTGGTTTATCTAAAGGTTATTGGGGTGAAGCCATGCTAACAGCATGTTATTTGCTAAATAGAGTTCCCAATAAAAGGAACAAGATAACCCCATATGAACTCTGGAAGAAAAGAAAACCCAATCTTAATTATATAAAAGTTTGGGGCTGTAGAGAAATTGTTAAGGTTCCTGAACCAAAAAGAAAGAAATTGGGAGAAAGAGGAATTGAAAGTGTATTTATGTGTTATGCTGAAAATAGCAAGGCCTATAGATTCATGGTTGTTGAATCTAATGACTCATATCCTATTAACACAGTGATTGAGTCAAGAGATGCAATTTTTCAAGAAAATAGATTTAACTCAATTCCACATCCCAAGGAAATTGTAAGTTCTAGTTTACAAAGTCTAGAAAATAATGTATCTAATAATGATACTTTGACATGTTCAGAACCCAGAAGAAGTAAAAGAGCCAGAAAAGAGAAAAATTATGGACAAGACTTCTTTATGTTCCTTGTAGAAGGTACAAATGATTCCATTAACAGTTATGGACCAATTTGCTACAATTTAGAGAGTGACCCAAACACATATGAAGAGGCAATAAAGTCTCAAGACTCTGCCTTTTGGAAAGAAACCATCCAAGAGGAAATGGACTCAATTATGGGGAATAAAACTTGGAAATTAGTAGACCTCCCACCTGAATCCAAACCAATAGTTTGTAAATGGATCTTTAAAAAGAAAATGAAAGTTGATGGTACCATTGATAAATTCAAAGCTAGACTTGTTGCCAAAGGGTTTACACAAAAAGAAGGTATTGACTACTTATGATTTGTTTATATGTGGATGATATGTTAATCTTTGGCACCAATTTAGATGATGTAGAAAAAACTAAAACTTTCTTATCAAAAAATTTTGATATGAAAGACTTAGGTGAAGCAGATGTGATTTTAGGAATTAAAATCATTAGAGATGGAGTAAATATTGGTTTATCTCAATCTCACTATATTGAGAAAGTGCTAAAGAAATTTGATCAATTTAATTGCAAACCTGTTCCTACCCCATTTGATCAAAATGTTAGTTTACAACCACATAAAGGATGCCCTGTGGCACAACTAGATTATTCAAAGGTAATCGGATGCTTGATGTATGCCATGACCTGTACCAGACCGAATATAGCATATGTTGTAGGCAGATTAAGTCGGTATACTAGCAATCCAAGTAAAGAACATTGGCAGGCTGTTAATAGAGTATTAAAATATTTAAAAGGAACAATTAACTATAGTTTAATCTATAGTGGATATCCTTCAGTTTTGGAAGGATATACAGATGCCAGTTGGGTAACTTATGTTGAGGATCATGCTTCCACAAGTGGATAGATCTTCAACCTTGGTGGAGGTGCAGTTTCTTGGGGATCAAAGAAACAAACTTGCATTGCCGACTCCACCATGGCTGTAGAGTTCATTGCCCTAGCTGCAGGTAGTAAAGAGGCAGAATGGCTAAGAAATTTGTTGTATGAGATACCTATTTGGCCAAAGCCAATGACAGCAGTATCCATACACTATGATAGTCAATCCACACTATCCAAAGCATATAGCAAAGTATATAATGGAAAATCTAGACATATTGTTCTAAGAGATAGCTATGTAAAGGATTTAATTTTAAATGGAGTAATATCCATAGTGTTTGTAAGAACAGAAAAGAATCTTGCAGATCCTTTGACGAAAGGTCTAACAAGGGACATGGTGTTGAATACATCATTGGGGATGGGACTCAAGCCCATATCTAATGAATCATCAATGGTGGAAAATCGACTCACACTTGAGTAACATCAAGTCTTGAGTTCAATGATAAAAGTACACTATTAGAATGATTGCAAGTACTTGAATATAGATACATCCCAAAGGTTGAAAGTACTTGGACCATAAGTATAAAGTTGGAAGGTTGAGTTTTACTCTTAATAGACATATAGCATAAATTTGCTGAAATACATATTATGGGTATATTTCTGATATAGTCTACCTATGTGAGGATGAAGTGAGGCCGCTTCAAAGAGTTAAAGGGCTTGACTCTTAAATTTTCATCAAAAGGGTACATGACACAAGGCCTTATCAAATGTGTCATCTTTATAATTCTTTCGATAGTACCGAGATTTCATGTGTAAGTTGTGCACACTTGTTCTAATGAATAACTGGTTCAAAGCTTGTCTACCAATCTATTCGAGATAAGTGGAACTCATAGCTTACTAAGTAGTGGTTCAAATCGTAAGATACCATTATCTGAAACCATGATATTTCCAAAATTATGGGACTAAGTATATTTTGAAAATAGCGGGGGATTGTGAGATATTTCTAAAATATTGGATAATATGTATCCATAATTGGTTATAATTGACATATTATTGTTGTTGGTCTAGTGGTTGTGTTCTTTGTCAGTCCTAATAAGTTCCCGAGTTCGATCCTTTGTTGGGCTTTCTGCGCAGGAAAAAGCGCTGCTTAACCATTAGGCCATCACAACAGTTCATTCAATTGATGAACGTTATATGTATATATACCGTTTCGCAAAACAGGGCAGAACCAAGAATTACACCTCTTCCTCAAGTGACATTATTTTTCTATAAATAGTATCACTTTGGACAGAATAAAGACACAAATTTTAAGAGATTGTCATCCACTTTTCCCACCTATTCTTATATTCTAAGTCATCTTATTCTTCTCTAATGCATGAGTGAAGAATAGAAAATATTATTTTGTAACATACTATTGAAAGATACGCTTGGTGTGATAGTGCAAATCATATCAAGGTTTTCCAAAGTACCCAGGAGATTCGCTGGTTATCTCATTTGCATCCGATTGGTGGGGGCGAATCGAACCTAAAGGCTAGTATAATAACACGCTTTGGAATTTGCTACAGATACTCTTCATCAACAACTTCACTATTTGTATCACAAAATTACTCTAAAATTCCCAAATTATTTTAGTTTTGGGCGATGAAAATTTTCTTCAAATACTAATCAAATTTTCAATATATTAAAGACAAAAAGATACATTGCAAGTCTTGTACATTGTTCAAAAATTAAAAATGAAGTGGCTAAAGAGTAAATATAGGCCAAAAATTTTCCAAGAAAAAAGCAATGAACCAATATCCTTTATATCAAAAGTGAAAAGTTTTAGTCTGAAAGAAATTTTAAATATTTAAAGACCTTAAAAATTTTAAAAACTTATTTAACAACAATGATTGTCTTTACTGATTAATCAATATCATTAATAATGAAAATAATTGACTCATTAATTTAGGTGGTCTTTGATTAAAAAAAATTATGGTGATCCAATTTCATACAATAAATTAAAACAAATTAAAAAATCATACAATCTATAATTACCTTGTTTTAGGTGGCAAAATTCTTCACATGCTTACCGTCTTTGATATATAAAAATATTATACCAAAATTATGTGATATGTGTAGTGAATATTTGATCCCTTTTTTATTTTGTTGGATATTCAATATTTGACTGTTGGTTAATTTGTTAAATGAATTTTAATTCTTGAAGATAGTATCTCATTGGGCTCTTCATTTAAAAAAACTTATCCAAGCCTTAAACATAAGAAAAAAAATTGCGCTCTTCATTAAAAAAAAACTCTTTCAAACCTTGAACATAAGGAAAAAAAAAGCACACGTATTTAGTATAAAAAAAAATATTGAGTAATATTCTAACCGCATTTGATAGATTTTTGGATTTCTCTTTATTCAGAAAACACCAAAATAATACCAACATTGAAATAATTTATGATATATTAAATTTCTAGTACTATAATATTTTTCGACATTGTAATAATAAATTGAATGAAAAAATAAAAGAATCTATCATTTCCTAACAACTAAAATATTATCTTTCTTCATACTAATGTAGAACAAGCTGAGGTTTTAGGGTCAAAAAGAGCCGGCAACAAATACTTCCTTCCATTGACACCATTTGCATTATAGCTAGCATCAGTAGCGGGGTCCACCAAGAGATCCCCAGCATAACCAGGGTAAGCACCTTTAGCATAAACACCAGTGCAAGCAGAAGCAGCTTCCAAAGGAGCTTCTTTAGGTCCTTGAAAATATCCATTACCAAAAGGGTTAGTCACAGTTCCAGCTAATAAACTAGCAACGTTTATAACCATTCCATCAAGACCCACATCGTTGTTTGGTGCAACCAATGGTGAACTTTGTGGACCATAAATTGGTTGGTGAAATGGCCACGCGCATTGACCAACACACTGAGTTTCTGAATTACCAACCCAAATGTACGCAAATTTGTATCTCTTACCATTCACGCGTGCACCATTAGACGAACCATGGGTCCCACACTTACTTGAACAGAAACCGTCGACTGCCACATCAGCAGATGTAAAAACAATGTTAATAGAGTCTTTTTGTGGTCCTTTAGATGCGAGTTTTATGATTTGGTTAGTTGTGAGTGATTTGCCTAAAGAGTAATTCTCATCAAGAATTTGAGCACCGAGGGAGAGAGCGAGATTAACTGATTTTTTGTTGTTGGTGAGGTGGTAGTATTTTTCGGCTGATTTCCACCACGTGGCAACTGAGGGTTGCGATGTTGTGGTTTGTTTGGTAGAAGAGAGTGAATTTATGAAATCTGTGATTATTGCTCGTTGGGATGGTTTGAATTTTCCGTACCAAATGAGGTTGATAGAAATTTTTCCAATGAGGAGAGGGCCTTTGTGGTATTGAAACTTAAGTAGTTGGTCTGACTCAATTAGTTGTCTAGCTGAAATCAAATGTAGTAGAGTAATTGTGAGAAAAAGTGTGAAAATTATACTTGTATTAAGAGAGGCCATTTGTCTTTTGTATGGAGAAAAACCAGATTAAGAAGTAGAAGGGATTTGTTGTGGGAAATATTGTGATCGAGTTGAGGTGATGAAATGGAAGGATGAGGTTTGCGGTATTTATAGTGGAAAGGAAAGTGGGAAGAAGGAGAGGTAATAAAAAGTGGAGTGCTTATTGGGTGAAGTAAGATTATGAGGGAGGGAGGGAGTGGAGTGACTGGTGGAGGTGTGCCAGCTAGGTAACGCGTTGTAATTTAATTATTCCAATTAGGATGATGTTTGGCTCTTAGTAATAACAAAATTAATGGGTTTGTGTTGTGCGGCTAGCTGCCAAGTTTGGACCGAATTCAATAGTTTAGTATGTAGGTCATTATAGGGACATGACTAGTAACGATACGCGGGGACAGGGCATGGCCAGCTAAGGAGGGTATTGTAGACTGGGACAATAACAGCGTAGGCGCGGGAGAAGTTGACAAAGTTGAATTCATTTGGTAGAAGGCGTGCCTCTTGTTTCAAAATTAGATTCTCACTTTCATTTTTACTCCCTCTATTTTAAATAAATTCAATTTTACTTTTATGATTTTTACTTTATTTCTTTGAAAATTTTGGATCCATTTATTATCTACTAAATTTTTTTGTTTTTAAAATTTTTGATTGGCAAAAAAAAAAAGACAATTTTTTACCTACCAAAGTTTTTTATTTTTAAATTTTATGGGAGGAAAATAAAAAGTTAAGAAAAACTTTTACCTATTAAATTTTTTTTTTGAAATTTCTGTTAGATGAAAATATCGTTTTAGAAATTTAAAAAAGACAAAAAAAAAAGTTGAGAAGTAATTCAAATCAGAAAAATTATTTTTTCAATTTTTCAGTGGTTATTTTTTAAACAGGAATTGAAAAATGAAAAATGAAATTTTCAATCGAAAAATTTATTTTTCAAATTTTTCGGTAGTTATTTTGTTAATAAAAAAATAAAAATGAAATTTCTAGGTTGAAAATAATTATCATAAAATTCAAAAATAATATTTCAAGTTAACAAAATAATTACTGCAAAATTCAAATTATGAATTTTCTAGTTCAAAAATTTTAGAGAAAAAATAATAATATTTTCGGATTTTTAAAAGAAATATGTGTGAATTGTCTAATTTTTTTTTTTATTTTTAATATTGATTATGAAAGTATTTTAGAAAGATGATGGACAAAAATTACAGTTGGAAGCATAGATCTAAACCTGAGATACAAAATTCAATTTTCCTTGCTTTTGGATGCATTGAAGAACGTGACTTTTATTCCTATAGCCTAGAAATATTTGCTGGATCAACTTGCAAATTTGGCCATTCGCATTTACGGAATATTTTTAATTAAAAACCTTTTATCATAAAATTGTTGGCTTTTGGTCAGTGCAAATAAGACTTAAAAACCTTTAAAATTTCAAAAATATCATAAAAAATGTCTTAATGAGTTTTTTATAATTAAAAATATTTAAGTGGTTATCAACGTCATTTAGCAGAAGAGGCGAGACTTCCACGACGTGATGAACTCGAAATCAAATTTTCAATAGAAGATGTATCCACACATCTCAAAGAGTATTATCTCAAATGAAGGAAATCTATGGAGAACACAAACAAATATTGAAGTGGTCAATTTTTGATGATGTGACACTTGTTAATAGTATTTTCTTTTAAATAGTTGATAATTAGTTGTTAATTTTATTAGATGAAGAGTTGAAATCATGACTTTCTTATCACTCCAACTCCCATAAACCACAACCTTTTGACTTCTTAGTTATTGATTGTATTAATGATGATGATAGTTCGTTTTTTATTATTAAAAACTAAATAAAAATTTATTTTATTATTTTATCATCAGCATAAAAAAATCCAAAAAAAATCATCAAACTCAAACATTTCAAACATAGTCTTCACTCTTAATCTCAAACACAGCACAATCTTCACTCTAGCCAACATGGCCAAAAACCAATTCAATGCTCTTAACCCCAACACAATCCTCACTCTAACAATTAATTACTGTTAACCCAGAAAACAATCGTCACTTCAATATAGTCTTTAGTTCCCTCATCACTTAGATTTCACACAAATCACCACTATTTGGTATAAAGAACAAAACCATAGAATTACTATATTCATATAGTTTCTATATCTTTTGGAGCTACCCTAACAAATTCCGATTCAAAGCAAAATCGAAGTTTAAATAACTCATTGAGAGACTAAGAACATCATCCAAGTTTGGGTAAGATATGGGTTATGATTCTCAGGGAAAAAACTGTTAGGTTTATTTGAAATTGAGGATTTGAATAAGTCTCATATTGCTTGGAATTGGAAAGGAAGATAGAGCTCAAGGCTACATATATGGCTCTAGTTCTTCATTACAAATTGCACTAGTCATAAATACTTTAAGTTTGTATCTGATTTTTTTCTCTTCTACTCTTGTGTTAGAGTATTGTTAGATGTAGTTTTAATATTTGCTTTGGAGAGTGTGAGTGTAGTGGAGGCCATTTGGAGTATGACAGGAGTCTATGTGTTGTAAAAAGTTCACATAATGTTATTCTTTGGTTGTCATTAGACAATGGTTGTGGTTTTTTCTCTAGTTTTGGAGTTTTCACGTTATTTTTTTTTGTGTTTGATTGTTATTTAAATATTTATGTTTGTTTATTTTTCCAACATCTGGTATTAGAGCTTTTGTTCGATCCAAGAAATAGAGTTCTTAGTATGCTTTGTGCTTGCAGCTTTGTTTGATCTTCCACATCAGAAAAGAAAGGTTATATTGTAGAAGTGTTTTCTATGAAAGATTTTGGCTAAGGAAATATTTGGTTATTAAGTGGTTCTTTGTGACTCACCTCTCTTTCCTGGGAACCTATTTAGTGTACGATTACAATATGTCAAGTTCCGCCGAGAAGTTTGGGATAGAAAAGTTTGATGGATGAAGCAATCAATTTTGGCTTGTGTAAAATTCAAGTCGATGATGTGTCGATACAATCATGATTACACAAGGTGTTGATTAGCACAAAGCATTTTTTGGCATTGATGCAAGGTGTGTTGTGAGATTATGTCGATTGCTAAAGAACTTCTTGATAAAGCGAACATGGAAGTTGTACCATATTTTTCAACATGATTTTCGACATGTAGAAGAAATTGTTGGACTGATTTAGTTATAAGTGGAAATTCTTGTAATGATTTAGCTTCAAGTGAAAATTCTTGGAGTAGTTTAACTTCAAGTGATGTATACTTTTTATGGTGGAGTATGATAGTTCATTTGAACTATGATTGTCAATGTAGCTAATGAAAGTTGAAGATGCATCAATTTCAATCAAGGTGGAGATTGTAGGTTTGGTTGAAATTGAGGATTTGAATAAGTCTCACTTTGCTACCAACACCCCCTATATTACTACCCACACCCCTTTTTTTTAAAAAAAAAAAAACAAAAATCCCAAATTGCCCTTGTATATTTATTACAATTTTTAACTTCATTTCTCCATTCATCACCCTACTTAACACCCCATAACTCATAATCACAAAATTACCATATCTCACCAACCCTAACTCATAATCATTCAAAACTCACATCACTCACTCATACTCTACACACCCCATCAGTTTCCTCTTCACATTGTGGTTAAAGTGACCTAAAAAGGTATGTTTGTTGTTCTGTTTTTGAGTTCGAATTTGTTTATAAATCTGGGGATTGTACACAATCTCAATTCACGTACGTTTACGTGAATTGAGTTTACATAGTTGTTAAATTTCAAAACTCCATTGATTACACAATCTCAAATTCAAGTACGTTTACGTGAATTAATAATGCGTAATGAATGGGGTTTTGAAATTTAACGAATACGTAAACTCAATTCACGTAAACGTACGTGAATTTGAGATTGCGTACACGTACGTTAACTAAGAACGCGTAAGCGTACGTGAACTCCGTTCACGTAACCCTACGTGAATTGAGTTCACGTATCAGTATATCAAAATCCTGAAATTGTTGTGTTTCTTTCTGAATGCAGATAAAAGGACCAAGGGGGAGACAACAGTGACAAAATGTATGAAGGTTTGGAACCTGATTTTGAGGATATGGATGATGGTTTGGAATGTGATTTTGACGAAATGTATGATGATTTTGATGCAATAAATGATGGTGTTGAACCTGAAATTGAATATGATATGAACAACGGAGGTGAACCTGTTATGGTTGATTTGACTGATGTGTTTAGCACCGACATGATGTTTGATACGCGAGATGATTTATTGAAATGGGCTAGAGATGTTGGAAGGGAAAATGGAATTGTCATTGTCATTTTTAGATCTGAAACTGCGACAGCACGATCAAGAGCAAAGACAAAATTAATTCTTGGTTGTGAAAGAAGCGGTAAATATAGAACTTGGAAGAATCCTAACATTACGAGGAGTACTTGGAGTAGAAAATGTGAATGCTCATTTAGATTGAGAGGAAGACCATCAAGTGTTGGTGATGGATGGTATCTGAATGTAATATGTGGTGTCCAAAACCACGAATTGGCCAAAAAACTGAATGGTCATGCTTTCTTAGGCCGATTGTCTCAGGAAGAGAAAGCTGTACTTGGTGATATGACGAAGAACATGATCAAACCAAGAAACATATTGATGACACTGAAGGATCATAATTTTAAAAGTTTGACAACAATAAAACAAGTTTACAATGCACGTCATGCATATCGTTCATCACTTAGAGGTAATAAAACAGAAATGCAACATCTTTTGACATTGATGGAACGCGACAAATACGACTATCGATATAGGAAGGTAGAGGGTTCAAATGAGTTGAGGGACATATTTTGGGAGCATCCAGACGCTATCACTCTTGTAAATAATTTTCACATAATATTGATTATGGATAGCACATACAAGACATGTAGGTATCGCATGCCATTACTTGAAATTATTGGTGTTACATCTACTGAAATGACATTTTGTGTGGGATTTGTGTATCTACAGTCTGAGCGTGCTGATAATTTTACGTGGGCACTACAAATGTTGAAAGAACAGATTACAAGTGGTGAAGTTGAACTAATCGCTACTGATAGAGACCTTGCTTTGATGAACGCAATTCAATATGTTTTTCCAAAAGCAATCAATTTATTATGTTTGTTTCATGTATGCAAAAATGTCAAAGCAAAGTGCAAGATGACTGTTTTTCCAAAAAAGAAGCAAATGCAAATAATGGAGGCATGGGAGGATGTTGTTTACAGTTATGATGAGGCTCAGTACTACATGAATTTGGCTATCTTTGAAGGAATTTGTAGTAGCTCTTCTATCTTTAATGATTATGTACATGACTAGTGGTTAATTCCTCACAAGGAAAGATTTGTTGAGGCGTGGAAAAATAGAATTATGCACTTTGGGAACACCACAACACAAAGGGTTGAGTCGGCGCACTAGAGTTTGAAAAGAATATTACAAGACAGCATTAGTGATATATGCAGTGTTTGGGAAACCATCAATAGCATGATTGTATTACAACACAGTGAGATAATAGCATCATTTGAAAAGAGCATAATTCAAAAGGTCCATCGACATAGTAACAGATTGTACGCCAATTTGCGTGGTGTTGTGTCCAAAAATGCAATAGATCACATTGCGACAGAGTATGATCGCATGAAGTATATAGGTATAGATAAGTCTGAATGTCGTTGCACAATTAGGAGAACACATGGACAACCTTGTGCATGTGAAATAGTCAGGTATAGTATAATCCCCCGTTCCATCCCGTTAGACGTTATTCATGTTTGGTGGACTAAATTATCTTTTCATGATGATAGATCGGGTAAACCTTCAAAATCATCTGCGAAACATGAAATTGATGTGATAGTGAAAAAGTTTGATGAACTTGATGTACCTGGAAAAATTGCACTTAAAGGTAAATTACGAGAGATCGCGTATCCATCGACTACGTCGATGTGTCCACCTGTTAACAAGGTTAAAACAAAGGGTGCACCCAAAAAAGGCAAAAGTAAGATATCAAAAAGAGATAAATCAACCAAGTGTGATCCATCTTGGTGGGAGTATGTGGGTGCAAGCGTTCGGTGCAGTGGCACAAATGCATGTAGCACTGTAACATCTAATAAAGTACAGCAACCTCGATCATCGGTCAAAAAGCTCACACCTCGACCATCAGTCAGCAAAGTTCAACAACCAAGAGTTCTCCTCTTCAACGATTGGTTGCTGGTTGAAATTCATAAATTCATAGATGACATTACTGACGTCGGCGAGGATGGTAATTGTGGATATCGTGTAGCTGCAGGTTTACTTGGAATGGGTGAGAACTCTTGGGCATTCATTCGTCAAGAGTGTGTTGTAGAGCTTCAAGAGTTCATGTCTCATTACGAGATAATATATGGTGGACAAAATTTTGTTCAACAACTTATACAAAGTGTGTATGTTGAACAAGTTGCAACTATGGATAATTGGATGATACTTCCAGAAATGGGATATGTGATTGCTTCGAAATTTAACTTGGTTTTCGTCGCATTATCACTTAATCAATCGCAAACATTTTTTCCACTTAGAAGTCCACCACCAACATCTATGTCAGATCATCGTATCATAGTTGTTGTATTTGTTAAGAACTGTCATTTTGTGCAAATATTAATTGTGGTAGTTATTTAATTTTTCCACTTAGAACTAACATTTTAACATGTATTAATTGTGCAATTATTAACTGTCATATTTTAATTGTGGTTGTTGCATTTGTTAACAGGTTTACTTAAAGTCAAATTCTCCTATACCACCAGCAAGTAATTTGTGGAGAAAATATTGCACTGAAGAAGCACGACAGTGGGAGTTTATTTACAATGATCTCATGCAACATTGGTTGAAGATATTTCCATGCAGTATAGATGAATATGTTGTAAACTGAATATGTTGTAACATTTGTAAACTGAATTGTAACCTTAATTGTAAACTGAATTGGTTATGGTTATCCAAAATATACCAATATATTACATATCCAAAATATAGTACGTTTCTGGGTTTATTGCAGCGAAGGGTTTCATCAGCATCAACAATGGAAACTTGATTTTAGGTTTTAGGGTTTCTGGTATTGCGTTCGTAATAATAAACACAAACAACTACAATAATGTACAAAAAAAACAGGGATCATGCTTACTTGATTCATGAACTGATGATTGATTCCTTCCTGTTGATGATTATACAATAATGCAGGCTCACTTGAACAATAATGCAGGCTCACTTGATGATTGATGAAGACGTTGAAGATGATTGAAGAAAATTGAGAAGATGATGAATGAAGTTGATGAAGATGGAATGAAGAAGAAGAACATGCAATGAAGAGGAAGAAGATGGAATGAAGAGGAAGAAGATGAGTTAGGTTAGGTTAATAAAGGGAAGGGCAACTTTGGAATTTTGGCTTTTAAAAAACTAGAGGGGTGTGGGTAGTAATATAGGGGGTGTTGGTAGCATTTTTGTAAAAAATTTAATATCATGTATATTTAGAGTTTCAGTATATCTCAAATTTGCTTTCCAGAAGGCAGTTAAATTTCACACGCAAATGAAGAAGGTTTCTCTCTGTTTTTTTTTTAAAATAAAAGTCCGTTTAACCAATGTGTGTTTTCATAAGTTTGTTTTTCAAAACTATGTGGCAATTATTAAATTTTCTTGTTAAAATTGTATGCTACTTTTTTTCTTTATTAAACTCATTATTTTGTGTGAAGTTTTCCTTATTAAACGCATTTTTGTGTGTGTAGAAAGTCAGTAAGTGCATGCCAGTGTGCTACTAAAACATTTCCATATTCCAAAACAACTAAATATATATAATTTTATAATTTAACTAAATAACAAATAGTTAGATTAAATAAAAAATAATTTATATAGTAATAAATAAATACATTTGTTACTTATTATAGAAACTTAATATAATCAACTCTCTCCTAATGATTGACAAATTACAAAGTTGTAAAAAAAAAAAACAAGCTTTATTATATTATAATGTAAAGAAGTCTTCTTTCATCAGCGACTTTTCACTTTGACCCTTGCCTTCCTTTGTATCCCATGTTTACAAATGATGTTGACAAAGATATTTTATGAAAATAATTTGTTTGGACTAATGGCTTCAATAAGTGTGCAACAATTAGAACAAGAAAATCTGAGGAAGGGACTAGAAGAAATCACCAGACGAAGTGACCAAAGGATGAGATCATAGGAACACAAAAGCATATGCATCTGCCTCTAAACATATGCCTCGGAAAGCAATGTGCCTCTGAAGGTTATGAAGATTGCCTCTGATGTTTGGCTCTAAAGTTATGGTATGAAGACTGCCTCTGATAACTGGGTCTAAAGACTGCCTCCGAAGACTGAATTTGAAGCATGCCTCTAAAGCCCTTGTGTGCCTCTAATGTGCACAAACTCAACATGCCTTTGAAGAGTTTATATCAAGATATCATTAACTCTGAAGAGATTGTTCAAGCCATGCATTCAAAGCTCATATTCTGCTAATCAAAAGTGGCAACACACTCAAAATGTTGCCTCTGATATGCAGCCTCTAATATTGCACCAACTCTGATGATTCAACAATGTGATTTGCCCAAAGCCACTAATTCTAAGTCACACAATTCTACCTCTAACTTTTATTATCCAAGAAACACAAAATCTCACTCCAACAAGAAATTCAATGGCTCTGATGGAAAGTCAACAGTTTTGAGTGAAATAATTCATTTTGTAGAAAAGACTTAGCCGAATCATAGTTTCTGAATATTCAAGAGCAAGCCCGAATCCGTTCCTGCTCTAATCAATCAAGAGTATGAAGGAAGATTCACGTAAATAATTTTTTGAGCACAATCTGAAATTAGATACGACTCATAATTATAATTGAAGGAAATCTTTGACCAAGGTGAAAAGAAGATATGCTCAAAAATATTGTTCACAAGAAGATATGGTCAAAATATTGTTCACAAGAAGATATGGTCAAAATATTGTTCACAAGAAGATATGCTCAAAATTTGCTCACAAGAAGATATGTTCAAAATTTCTTCACAAGAAGATACACTCATAATTATTCACAAGAAGATACACTCATAATTATTCAAAAGAAGAAACACTCATAATTATTCACAATAAGATACACTCATAATTTGTTCACAACAAGATACATTCAGAATTTGTTCACAAGAAAGATATGATCCAGATTTTATAAGGACAAAAAGGAAACCCTAATCTATTATACATATAGATACCTAAGGCTAAAGAAGAAAGCACAAACTCATAAACTCAGAAATCCATACAATTTAGAAAAACTTTTGAGAGCTCAAATTTCCTAAGTATTCAAAGCTCAAAGGTTTAAGTTCTAGAGAAGCATTTGCTCAAAGAAATATTTTTTAAGTGTTTTATTGTGAGAAATCAATTGTAACAATCTTCTTAGTAGAAGCAAAACACAATCCGTTCCAAACTTGTGTAACCCAACTCGATTGTGGCTTTAGTGTTCCTCAAGCAATCTGTGGTTTTCATGTAGTGTTGAGAAGACTTGACTTGTAGGGTCAAGGTGTAGTTGCCTTCAACAATATGTGTTTTTCAGGTTGTGTGGAGAAGACTTGACTTATAGGGTCAAGGTATTTGTTTGCCTTAAAAAGTTTATAGGTGTTAGGTTATTTTGATAAGACTGGCTTGTAGGATCAGGTGTTGTGTAATTCAAGGATTTGAATAAGTGGTTAAATCATTCTAAGTGAAGGGATTGGATGTAGCTACCAAGTTGGTGGTGAACCAAGATAAATCTACTTGTGTCACTTTACTTCTGCACTCTTTACTTTACCACTGCCTCTGATTAGTTAAGCCTGATTGCTATTGCCTCTGTTTTAGTTAAAATCACAAACTCGAACCTGTTCTTGAATAAATAATAAAAAGAATCCAACTTAGACAAACACAATTCAACCCCCTTCTTGTGTTTTCACCTTCATCTCTAACCAATTTATTAGGTCGGTGTTTGTAAAAAAGGGCCAACATATCCAAATCAACGCTTTCAACCTTCCAGAACCTTCCTTCCAAGTCTTTTCCCACTCAAACCCTTTCATTTGTGTCCTTCATTATTCGGTTTTACACATGTTGCACTTCATCCTTTGTGATCCTTAGAAATATTCTCATAAACCTCATATGCATCTCCTTCTTTCTTCAAAAATAACAAAGGTATCCTAGTGAATTATTGATAATTATAGTGTAAGTAGGATTACCGCTAGAGGTGTCATTTGAAGCGAACATTTGGGGGCAATAGATAAATCAAGCTATTATCAACTCTTTTCAAGACCTTTTTATCGATAAACAAATGCAAGGCAATATTTCGAACATATCAGGACAATTAGCGTAAAATAGTATATATATATATATAGTGACCCAAGCTCTACTAGAGATAAACACCTAAGGAGAGATAGCACTCATTAGTAACTCATTAGGTTATGATGGTCTTACGTAGTTTATCATAGGATTGATCTTAATGTTGTTCGAGAGATGTTTGATTAATTTTTTATTCATTATTTAACGGATTGATTACATGTGCTATGTGATACTGGAATACTTGTGTTTGTTAGATTAATTAGAGGTTGACCAACCTTAAGTAAGAAAGGAAATTTAAAGGATAGTTGCATTATATAGTTTATAGCCAGGTAATAAAAAGAAAAGAAATAGTAGTATATGTTTATTTAATTATGACACTCAACCTAGGTGACTTTGAATGATATAAATATAAATATGGTAGTGATTAGGGTTGATATGAATATAGACTTGCATGAGGAAAGTGAAGTCAATTGTTGCGTATACGGGCGCACAAGGTTGATATGTTGCTTGAATCCCCACTGGGATTATTGTTATCGCATGCTTGGCTAGATTAGGTTGTTGACATGTTTATTTAAGGACGATCCACTTATAACACTTAGACTCCAAGAGAAGTCAAGTAGTGTCTGACTAGTATTTAGGGGCGTTGGGGGCGTTGGTGACATGTGGTCAAGTAATATCTGACTGTTATTGGGGGTATTTTTGACAACGTTTAGTGGCCTGAGTCAGCATATAGCTAAACATCGGATATCAAATAGATAGGCTTGATTCGAGAGAAATATTTGAAGATGGTGTGATATATGTATACCAAATAGATAGGCCCGAGTCAGCATATAACTAAGCATTGGATACCTAACGGACGACTTGATTCGACATAAATATTTTATTAATGAGTTTTTATTGGAAATAGACCACTTTAATAAAACACTGATTAGTATTTTAGGGTAAATTTGAAAAATTAACATTAAAAAAAAGTAATGATAGTTGAATTTCTCTTATATTTGAGATCTTCAATTTTTTTTGTTACATATATTCGAGACCAAAGAGAGTAGATGTATGTATGTTTTACACAATCATCTCTGTTATACATATATGTAAATCTTAGTCTCTATTTTCTCTATATATGTGGTGTTTCTTCTGCGTCACATATGGTGGGCTTCTTCCCATCCTATTTTTCAAATATTCGAAGGCGGGGTGCCACGGAGTGATTTAGAGGTCCAGTACCATGACAACAACGGCGAGTGTTTATTGGATGGTGAGGGCAGCTCGGCAATCAATTAGCGTTTTGTTTTGTATAGCCAATGATGTTGTGTTGTTTTTGTATAAGAACTCCTCTCCTCTCAATTAAAAAAAAAAAAATCATTCTCATTAGTTATGTCCTAATATATATGATATTTAAAACAATTTCAAAAAAGATTAAAATGTAATATTATTTTTGTTAAATACTCCAATGGTGCACTCATATTAAATTGACAATTTCATGAAATAAACGAGTAATGAGGTTGTAAGATACATTTATGATTTAGGAAATATAATTAAAGAGTTAGCCATTGATCTAAATATTTTATCTATTACAAAAATAATATATAATGTCAAGGATTGAGTATTTTTTATTAGTTTAAAAATGCATGAGATATATCAATACTACTCTATGCAAATATTTTATATATTTAAATTTTTTCTACTTTAAAGTATTTAATAATTAATTTGAACATAATTTATATTTTAACAATTAACCTCATCAAAGCGATTAATGATAATTATTATTATTATTATTATTATTATTATTATTATTATTATTATTATTATTATTATTATTATTATTATTATTATTGTTATTGTTATTATTATTATTATATATGAAGAATGTAATGAATTGTTTAATATAATTATCATCATTTTTATTAATGTAAGTGATTAATAAATTTTATTTTATAATTTTTAATAATATGTTTTAAAAATTTCATGAAAAAATTGTTATGAATTAATTATTGATAGTGTGCCGAAAGGAGGTAAGTGAAAATTAATCTACTTAATAATTTATTGTATATTTTTTGTGAATAGTAATCTCCTTAAGAATAATAGTAGGGATGACAACATAATCCGCACTCGCGGGTATCCACCCAAATCCGTTTGATTTAACCGGAGAAAATCCGCTTTGAATGGGTGCAGGTGCGAATTTTTCTCAAAAATAAAATTTGGGGCGGGGACGGGTTTGGGGCGGTGATATCCACCCTGCACCTGCACCCGAACCCGACCTGCAAGTAATATTATTTGTAATTTTTAAATTTTATATACATATACATATTGAATAATATTTTTTTAAATATTAAAAATTATAGTCTTATTTCTATAGAAAATATTTTTTAATTTTATTATTGTCTAATAATAATTAGGCTTAATTACAGTTTTGGTCCCCTATTTTAGTTAAATCGCGAAAATAGTCCTCCATTTTATTTCTCCCCATTTTTGGTCCCAAACTGAATTTTGATCCAAAACTTAATGAAATGTCACTTTTTTAAGCCACACCACACCATTTATGATCATAGATTTCAAGTATAATTGTTGCACACAAAATCTTGTATGGGTTAAATAAGCGTAAAAAAATGACATTTTTATCAAATTTTGGACTAAAATTCTGTTTTAGCTATGAATATGTGGTATCTGGTTTTTAATTTTGAAAACATTATAGATATTTGCTTTAACTTCTAAAAGATGGATCGAGAGGCAGAGAGAAGAAAGAGAAAGTTGAACGCGTGGAATAATTAAAAAGGACACGTGCAAAAAAAGAGAGTAAGATCTCAATCGTTGGTTCTAATCATATATTTTCACCTCTTATTGTAACTCTTACTCTTACTTGGAATGTCTCGCGTGTGTGTATTTATAATACGTAAATACTGAAAGTTTCAAATTAAAATTATGATAGAATTATAATAAAAATAGTTATACAATGTATCTATCAATTAAAATATTGTTCCAAAAATCTATCAATTCAAACAAGAGGCAATAGCATCTCACACTATCATTATTATAGTTTTAATAAAGTTCTAAATTTATAAACTTTGAAGATTAAAGCAATCATAAAACTTTACTTTTTGAGAAGAGAATAAGGACGAAAAATTATTGACAAAAGATATTTTATGGAAAATATTCTGATTGTTTTTGTTTTTCCTCACAAACATGAGATACCAATGTGTAATAAGAGTAAGAGAATTCAGAAAGACAAAACTATTATTTTTTAAGGGTTCTAATTTTAGTATATAAATATTAAAAAATGTCCATCGTTTTCTTGTATATATATATATATATATATATGTGACTTTGTATATATTCAACCATAAAGGTTCAACAATTTATAAAGAAAAAACGGTCAATTTTGTCCTTAAACTAACACTTTCTCACCAATTTAGCTCATAAACTATTAAAAATAACTAATAGACCTATAAATTATTCTCCATCCATCAAGTTAGTCCTTCCGTTAATTATATCCATAAAGTGACCATGAGGAGTTCCTAAACTATAAAAATACTTTACAATAGACCATAAACTATCATAAAAAAGCAACAATTTAGTCCCTCAAAATTCAATTTTATTTTTTGTTAAACAACTCATCTCATCTCTAACCTTAACACATCTTAGGAACAAAACAAAATTTGTATTGAATTTTACACTTACTCTAAATTGTCATATTAGATATACAATATTTACTTAATGACTCTTATGTTTAGATTACATTTAAGTTCGTTCGTATTTTTTGGTTCATTAGTGTTGTAACTTTTGATTTACAATAATTAAATATTAAAACTGAATTTTACATCTTGATCCCAAATAAAGTAACAATAACTAGAAAAATATTTTGGTTGAAAATAAAAGAAAAAAAAAACCAAATAATCTAGAAGAAGAAAAAAAACAAGTAAATGTGAGCTTCCTTTTCATAATTACATATAATAGTTCTACACTCCATCTGAGAGTAATTGGTAAAGATACATATACTAAGGATGATTTATTAGGTAAGAAAATGTGAGTTAATAAAGACACATTTCTTAAAGTTCAAAATATAATTTTATGATGTAATTTTGCTGATTTACTATTTTTTTTAGTTTAATGATTTATTGGTTTTTTTTCTTTAGTTTTTAATCGTATATCTAATATGACAATATAGAATAAGTGTTAAAAGGCAATACAAATGTTGTTCTGTCTCTAAAATGAGTTAGCGATTACAAACGATTACAAATGAGGTGTTTAACCAAAAACAAAAATTGAACTGTAGAGACTAAATTGTTGTTTTATTATAATTTAGAGACTACTTTGAATTATGTTCATTGTTTAGTGACTACTAATTGTCACTTAATGAATGAAAATAACAAAGACACTAACTTGATGGACGAAGAAATAGTTTAGGAATATTTCAGTTGATTTTAATAGTTTAAGAACTAAATTGGTGAAAAGTGTTTGTTTAAAGATTAAAATCGACGGTTTATTCATTTATAAATTTATAATTTTAGACCTAGAGTTTAAGAAGAAAAACGAGTAAACCCTTCAAGCTTTGACAATTTTTTACTATATATATATATATATATACTTTTTTATATTATATTTTTTTACCATAATTTTTTTTGGTGCCCTCGAAATTTAGGACCCTATATTGTCGCACCAATAGTTTATAAGAATATTTTAATAAAATTATTATACTCTCTTTGATTTATCATAATTTTTTAATATGTATGAAATATACAAATGCGACAATTATTTTAAGACGGAGCAAATAATAGTTTTTGAGCTTAATATCAATATATAACTTTCGTAACTTTAATAACTTTATAATTGTATTATCAATATTCTAGACAAATTAAGTCATTTTTATAACTTTCGTAAATAATAAACTAAAATCTAAATGAATATTTGAAATATAGGCCAGCTTACACTTATAAATTTGCAAGGAGATCCAGCAATTATTTATAGAGTAGAGGAATAAAAGTGACGTTCTTGAATGCACCCAAAAGCAAGGGGCATGCTTTCTACAAACGGAACTCAGCTTTGTCGTTTAATTCCCATACCTGTGCTGTTAATGTCCACACTAACGAATTTGATCCAAAATTGGCAGCTAGCCGCACAACACATACCCATTAATTTTGTTATTAGAAGGAGCCAAACATCATCCTAATTGGAATAATAAAATTACAACGCGTTATCTAGCTGGCACATCTCCACCAGCCACTCCACTCACCCTCCCTCATAATTTGACTTCACCCATAAAGCACTCCCACCTCTTTCTCACTACTTTCCTTTCCATTATATTATATATATCGAAAATCTCATCCTTCCTTTCCATAACCTCATTTCTATCACAATATTTTCCAAAACAAATCCTTTCTACTTCTTACTCTCTTTTTTTTCCATACAAAACACAAATGGCCTCTCTTAACACAAGTCTAATCTTTACACTTTTTCTCACAACTACTCTACTTCATTTGATTTCAGCTAGACAATTAACTGAATCAAATCAACAACTACTTAAATTTCAATACCACAAAGGCCCTCTACTTAGTGGCAAAATCTCTATCAACATCATTTGGTATGGAAAATTCAAACCATCTCAACGAACAATAATCACAGATTTCATAAATTCACTCTCTTCTCCCAAACAAACCACAACATCGCAACCCTCAGTTGCCACGTGGTGGAAATCAAGCGAAAAATACTACCACCTCACCAACAACAAAAAATCAGTTAATCTCGCTCTCTCCCTCGGTGCTCAAATTCTTGATGAGAATTACTCTTCAGGCAAATCACTCACAACTAACCAAATCATAAAACTCGCATCTAAAGGACCACAAAAAGACTCTATTAACATTGTTCTTACATCTGCTGATGTGGCAGTCGACAGTTTCTGTTCGAGTAGGTGTGGGACCCATGGTTCGTCTAATGGTGCACGCGTGAATGGCAAGAGATACAAATTTGCGTACATTTGGGTTGGGAATTCAGAAACTCAGTGTGCTGGTCAATGCGCGTGGCCATTTCACCAACCAATTTATGGTCCACAAAGTTCACCATTGGTTGCACCAAATAACGACGTGGGTCTTGATGGAATGGTTATCAATGTTGCTAGTTTATTAGCAGGAACCGTAACTAATCCTTTTGGTAATGGATATTTTCAAGGACCTAAAGAAGCTCCTTTGGAAGCTGCTTCTGCTTGTACTGGTGTTTATGCTAAAGGTGCTTACCCTGGTTATGCCGGAGATCTCTTGGTGGACCCCACAACGGGTGCTAGCTATAATGCAAATGGCGTTAATGGAAGGAAGTATTTGTTGCCTGCTCTTTTTTATCCTAAAACCTCAGCTTGTTCTACATTGGTATAAATAAAGAGAAGAAAGTGTGTTTGTGTCTTCGAGTTTTCCACGAGAAAAAAAAATTCGAATGTGTTTTAGTTGTTAATTAGACAATGAAATTCTTTGATTTGTTCATTCAATTTAATTATAATGTCAATAAAATTATACTATTAGTAATATGAAATAGAATTTATGTTCTTTTTCCTTTTTTCATTCTTAATTATTACCCTTTATCTTCGAGTCTTTCTTCATTTCTTATAAGGCGAAAATAGTGCACATGGGGTACAGAGTTGAGGTCGATGGAAAGAAATTACTGATGCTGTTGATGATTGAATAATAATTATGTAACACAGGTTCAAATTCTTAAGAAAAATGTCTGATGTACATCACAAAATTCAATTGATATTTTGAAAGATATAAAAATAGATAAACTGATGTGATATATTGGTTATGTAACAGAAAGAAAAAAATAGCGAGAAAATGAGGTGCTAAAAATGTGTATGAAAATTAGGAGTGTTTGAATATATTAGTTGAATTCTTAATAATATTATTTTTATTGATACTGATATTTTATTATTATGACTTATATAATTCATGTTTTGTTTGTATGTGAAGAACAAATATCAACCAAATCCATGGTAGATTTTTATTTTTTTGTGTGTGATTATTAAGGGATGTTGGGTCAAAATACCTTTGTTTCATTTATTTTTTGTTGTAAGAAATTTGTACATTAAATCCTTATCGTTTTCTTTGAAATGTGGTGAAGACATTATCAAAAACAAAAACAAAAATGTAGTGAACACAAAGTGATTTTTTTTTTTAAGAAGGCAAAAACAACTATATTATCCAACTATTCGAGCATAACACACGCCAAAATAGTCATCAAATCAAATACAACCAAATCAAACGTGAGTTAAAAACAAGCTAAAAAACACAGCATACTTATGATAAAAGATTTTTATTTTTAGGTGATTATTAAGGGATGCTGGGGTCAAAATACTTTTGTTTCATTTATTTTTTGTTTTAAGAAATTTGTACATTAAATCCTTATCGTTTCCTATGAAATGTGTGAACACGTTATAAAAAAATTGCAGTGAACATATGTATTACTATCACTATTTGATTTTTTTTACAAATATATCCCCTCATAGAAAAGTGTGGGACATTAAGTACACCGACTAGTATTTAAAAGATAAACATTAAATAAAGATAAAAAAATTATTTAAACAATAAATGTATCTTAAAGTTACAATTTTTGCTTATAAATGGAATCAAATATATCTCCAAAGTTTTTGTTATAATTGGGACTGCATGTAGTTAGAATTATTATCTAATATTGTTATATATATGCAAGAACAAAGATCTAAGTCACTAGAATCTTTAAGGTTGAAAATTTTTAGTAGTTGCCAATCTAATATTTGGGTTAATAAGTAAAAGTCCGATTGTCTCTTAGCAAAAAAATAAAAATAAAAAAGTTTGTTTATCCCTTTCTTACCTTTTAAAAATATAGTGGTCTAAAAATTACGAGCATCGTAGTAGGCCAATCCTAATTTAGGTGTGTGTGGTCTTTGCCGAATTTCTTAATACTTATTAATGATTAGAATTGTACAAAACTGAGGGTGAAAGCATGCTACAACCGTTCCTTATGGGATTGGTCGGGGCTGACCCCACTCATATTTGATCGACTATTTTTTCAATTGATTGATGTGTTTAGTATCTTCACCCTACATTTGAGCACATGTCGCTCTTTTTACATTTCTATGTCGGCATAGCACTATAATAGATTAGTACCGAACAAAGTCTCCAAGTACCAAGGTCGGAGGGCGTAGATGCTTAGGATGACAAAGTGGCCTACAAGGTTAGTTTTGAACACATCCCCCAAATATCAAGGACAAAGGGTAGAGGCGTTTAGGATGATCGACTGCTCTAATAAATTGATACCGAAACAAGCCTACAAGAGTCAAGGCCAAAAGGGTGTAGGTGCTCTTCCAATGATTGACAAATGACAAAGTTGCCAAAAAAAACAAATTTTATAATATTATAATGTAAAGAAGTCTTTTTCCATTAGTGACCTTTCACTTTCACCCTAACCTTCCTTTGTATCTCAACTGTACAAATGAGTTAACTCCAATAGAGTCTCCCCTTTCTCTAATCAATTTATTAAGTCGGTTTTTGTAAAACAAAGGCCAAGATATCCAATTTAACACTTTCAATCTTCTAGAACCTTCCTTTTAATTATCTTCCCATTAAAACCATTATATTTGTGTCCTTAAGTAGTTGTTAGATTAATTAGAGGTTGACCAACATTAAGTAAGAAAGGAAATTTAAAGGATAGTTGCATTATACTGAGGTAAATAAAAAAGAAAGAAACAATAGTATATGTTTATTTAAGTATGACACTCAACCTTAAGTAAAAAAAAAAAAAAAAGAAGTATGACACTCAACCTAAGTGGCTTTGAATGATATAAATATGAATATGGTAGTGCTTAGGGTTGATGTGACAATGACTTGAGGGATCATATAGACTTCCATAAGGAAAGTTAAGTCCAATATTGTGTGTATGGGCCCACGAGGTTGATATGTTTCTTGAATCCCAACTTGGATTATTGTTATTACATGTTTGGAAAGATTAGGTTGTTGACCTGTTTCTTTAAGGGCGATCCACTTTTAACACTTAGACACCACGAGAAGTCGGGTGGCGTCTCACAAGTATTTGGGGATGTTGATGGCATGGTGTCAAGTGATACTGTTGGAACCAAGTTGGTTCTAGGAACAATCCCTTCATCACGTTTTGACGATAACAAAGGTACTTTGTGAGAACAATTTATTGCACTAATGATTTCACTAAATGTGCAGTAAATAGAACTAGGAAACAGAGGAAAAGATATCAGAGGAAGTGAAAATGACAAAGGAAACGAAGACATTAGAGGAAACAACGATGTTAGAAGAAACAAATACAATCAGAGTCATGTGGAGTTAAAGGAAGTCAATGCAACTTTCAGACACTGGTTATTACACGGGTTATTATGACTTATATAATTCATGTTTTGTTTGTCTCTAAAGAACAAATATCAATCAAATCCATGGTAGATTTTTATTTTTTTGTGTGTGATTATTAAGGGATGTTGGGTCAAAATACATTTGTTTCATTTATTTTTTGTTGTAAGAAATTTGTACATTAAATCCTTATCGTTTTCTTTGGAATGTGGTGAAGACATTATCAAAAACAAAAAAAAAAATTGTAGTGAACACAAAGTGATTTTTTTTAAGAAGCCAAAAACAATTATATTATCCAACTATTCGACCATAACACACGCCAAAATAGTCGTCAAATCAAACTTGAGTTAAAAACAAGCTAAAAAATACAGCATACTCATGATAAAAGAAATCTTCCAATTTAGGAACCCAACATTATTAAGACCAAGACAATCTATGAGATTCGTCCACCTAAAATAAAGACTTAATTATAGTTTTGGTTCAACTATTTTCACTCGCTCGCAATATTGATTCTCTATTTTAAAATTCGTCAATTTTAATCTCTTTTCCTCTCATATTTTTTACTAAAAAAATAAACTGATGATGTGACTTGTTTTTAATTTTGGTCTCTCCCTTCAAAGCATTTATCATTTCATGTCATTTAGACAAATATTTGTAAAAGCATTTAGAAAAAATTAATATACACGATTGACAAATTTATTACTCTCTCTTAGCTCAAAAATATTATTACTTTCTCAATCTCAAAATAATTAATTTCTTTATAAACTAAATTGTCTCAAAATTATTAACACTTATAATTTTTAATGTGTTATTAATATCATTCAAATTGTGTGCTTTAAATAATACTTCATGTAATTAGTGTTAATTCAATATCTTTCACTTTACAAGTATTTATGATAATGTTGTTTTTTTACGGAATTTTTATGATAATATTAAATACATCATTACTTGATAAAAAGACGAATTTAAATATGATTTCAGTCCTTATAATTATGACATTTTCTGATTATCCACAATATTCTTATTCAACAATTTTAACCACTATAAAATTAAAATAAATTGAGCCTTATTGAAATGCTACTAAGTTTTGCATATACTTATGTGTTATTATTGAATTATTTGAAAAGATAATGAACTAAAAAAAACGATTTATATAAGCCCAATGTTTTTCTATTTTGGTTTATTGAGTTTTTGACAAATTCAACTTTTGTTAAATATTATGCATTTTTGTGGAGAAATTTTTATAATGTTTTAGACATACATAAAAAATAAGTTAACAAAGTTCATATAAATTAATTTATAAAAAATAATTAAAACTATTAATGAAAAATCTAAGAAAATATTTATAAGAATTAAAAAATAACAAAATTTTAAATTTTTATATGAGTTAAAAATATATTGAATCTCTCCTCCTAAATTAAATATCACGATTGGTGAGCTAAGAGTTATTCAAAGAATTTGAAGAAGGAGCTCGGTTCAAAAATGAGATTCGCCTGTAAATTACAATGTTTTTTTTGACAAGATATAAGGAAAAATTCAACCGAGATGGTTGTTCTTGGACCACCCAAATCCGATAATCATTATTTAGGACCCAACTTGTGTCCCTATACTCCTTGCACGATGGACTGGATTAAAAATAACGAGCGACAACACAACAAACGCATTCGATTCGGGACTCAAACACGGGAACATTGGCCTCACATTCATTCCTTTTCACCGACCATCAATTAATCGGACCATCTGAGTTACTATTATACGCTTTGCCGGCCACCATTATTTGGTTTCGCTATACCGACTTTGCCAACCCTACTACTAGATAGTACACACTAATAGAGTAAATAAATAAATAAATCTTTTAATTCGTAAGCGGGAGTTAAATTCAATTCTGAATTTTATAAATTAATAAATATATCTTTAAAATTAGAAGTTAGTATCTTCTTTATTTTAAAATAATTAAATATTATTTTATAATTATTAAAAAAAATATAAATAAAAGAGAAATAATATTATTTTTATCCAATTATTATTTTTTAAATATTGATATATTATTAATGTTATAAATGTATATGGAATATATTACATTAAAAATTGGTACAAGTAGTATTATTAAAGTGTTCAATTATAAAAAAGTGCATTGAAAATTAAAATGGTCAATTATTTTGAGATACTTTTGTGTGTAAATGAGTCTATTATTTTGGAACAAACGAATAATTAAAATAGTCCATAGTTAAACTTTTATTATTATAGATTATAATATAACATGTTAATTGAATATTTAATATCTACACATTCATCTCATATCAATATCATAAAAACATGAACTAATTTTTCGATGAAATTTAAATCTTTCATCAACTAATTTGTTCATAATTATTTCATGCACAATTACAACTACTCACAAATTTATTTCTAATATAACAAAATTTTATTGACAAATTTGTCATCTAGAAAATGACATTGATCGAAATTAATTCTCTACAATATAACATTGATGTGAGATTAATTTGAATAAATTACATATTTAATTACAATAATACATTAAAATATCTAATTGACAAAAGTTTACATAAATATTATTTTAATTAATATTTTATAATTTAATAAAATAATATTTATTAATTTACAAAATTCAGAAACAATTTTAATCGACATTTATAATTTCAAAAATTAATTTCCATATTGACCGCCATTTACCATTACAGAAAAGTCTGCAATTACCAACCGGACTGTCAATGGCCAACCAATCATGCCCCTCGTCCTTACGCGGCAAAAAAGTCATTATAATTTATGGTTTACCTCTCATTTTTTTAGAGTGGATTACTAAACTTTTTTTTTTTTGTTTCTTTTTTAACTTTTCATATTCTCTTTAGTGAAGTTAATTCTATTTCAACGTGTCGAATATTAAATATTAAATGTAAATATTTTTACTAATTGATATTTAAATATTAATTGATCATATTATTGAAGTTTAATCTTTATGTTGAACTCAATCTTATTGGTTATTTGATTGATACTTTTAAAAACATTAAATAGAAAAAAATGAAAATATCTAAAAGTATTTAGATTTAAAATGAAATACATTTATGTGGTTTTTTTTAGTGTGCTACTAAAAAATAAATAAATACAAAACTATTATTTTCATTTAATTAACTATCAATGTATTATCAATCGTTTTTTGAGAGACTGGTTTTCTGACATATTATTTTTTTTCAAATAAAGTATGGAAGTGTAAGAACCGATTTCTCACAATCATGGTTTTTTTTATAAAAAAAAACCAAAATTGTTTCATTTCTTTAATAATTATTTAATATTTTATGTTATTTTAATTAATTAAACCTAAATTAATTAAATAATTAAATTATATTTTAATTAATTGTCTACCAACCCTACGTATACTTCAAATGTTGAAATACTAAGGAGTTTACGGGCCTTGAACATATCAAACATCATTTGCACGCTGTTATCTCCAACAAAAGTTAACCACTCATACCGAACAAGTCCTTGCACAAGAGTTGTAATGTATCGATAAATAAGATCAACCACTCTCTTTGTGTTGTTTGGTTGAATCTTTGTTTGGATATATTGGCTAAGTCAATTCAGTTTGATGTTATTCTTGACTTTGAACAAGGATGAATTGATGCATGCAAAGATAACATTTTATGTGTTTGTCCTCTCAACAGATCCATTGTATTATACATGGACAAAAAACACTTCTAGAACTACAATTGTGGGTTGAAGATATGTATCAACATGCTCTAAAGAATCTGTTAAAGCTATGTCTGACTCTGATCAACGAGCTCTCAATGCACCTTTGCTAATCTGAGTATACAAGCTCTTTATGATTATTTTGTGTCTGATAAATCTAGCAAACCAATTGATAATCTGGTCAACGCGTTACCGTAAACACTTTGACAAAGTTAACACTTTAATAAAAAAAGTCAAATTTTTGTTAACATCTTAACATCCTCTGCTCATCCAAGATGGATTTATCCTATGACTAAAGAAACGCATGACATCCTCTAAAAATGTAGTCCTTTTCTTTTCCTATGTTTACATCAAGATACACTAAATTAATTATAAAGAAATATTTGGACATGTTTTTAATGTTGATTCAAGATCACTAAAGATTTGATATGATTCATTATTTTACATTCTGATTTCATGCATTCACAACTACAGTCAGGAACCCTAATGACTTTGATGTCTCTCTATAAAAGGACGTGTGATCTTCACTACAAAATACACATACCAGAATCCTACTTTCGTCAATACATTAATCGCTAAAAAAACCTTGTATTATTTTTTGAGTGTTGAAAAACTTCAAATACATTCTAAAAGCATACTTTGTAAACATTCTCTTGTGAGAGTTATTTAGGAAACAACCTTAAACACTTCTTTGTAATTTAGCTCAATAGTGGTTGCTATGCTCAATAGCTTGATTGTACTAAGCTAGAAGGTAGAGAAGACTCGAACACAATCAGTTTGACTAGTAGGTGTTCAGTGGATGTGTGATACTTTTAGTGATTAGTGGATTAAATTCTTTAGAGTGAAGGGACTGAACGTAACTACCATGTTGGTGGTGAATCAATATAATTTGGCTTGTATTTCCTCCTCTTATCTCTTTATTTATTTTTTGCTTTATCATATTTTACTTTATCATCCATTTTATCAACAGTTTTTAAAGCCTTAAACACAATTCTAACCTCACATTTCTTGTGTTTCTCCTTCTTCAATTGACATCAGAGCTCGATCTCAAGGCTGAGCACTTAACCGTGTTTAAGTAAAGATATTTTTTTAGTATTATGACTAACTTTGGTGATGAAACTATAGGTGGAAACGTTAATAGGCCTCCTTTGTTTGATGGGAAATATTTGAATACTAGAAGGATATGTTGAGAAGAGTTATACATCTCACATGATTCTAAACTCTAGGACATAGTCGAAGATGGCTTTGAAGCTCCCAAAGATGTTGTTGGTGTTGAAATACCTAGAAAAGATCTCAATGCTGAACAAAAGAAGCAGTACAAGATGCATCAAAAAGCTAGAACCTTTATGTTGAATGCAATCACCTTCAAATAATTTGACAAGTGCAACAATAAAGAAACAACAAAAAGCATTTTTGACGTTTTGGTCCTCACATATGAAGGAAGTAAACAAGTACAAGAATCTAAGACAAATCTGCTTGTCAGGAAGTATGAAGACATTGAAAAAATGTTCTCCATATTCCAAACCTTAGTCTCTAGATTAAAAGTTCTCCAAAAGAGTTACACTACAACTGATCTTGTCAAGAAGATCCTTAGAAGTATACCTAGCAACTGGAGACCAAAAGTAACAACAATTGAAGAGGCTAAAGACCTTAACAAACTGCCTCTAGAAGAGCTTATGAGTTCACTCAGATCCCATGAGATTGAACTAGCTAAAGATAAACCTAAGAAGAAGTCAAAGTCTCTGGCTCTCAAATCCTATGAAATGAAAGCAAATTCCAAGGCTCTACAAACTAATAAGGACTTAGAGGAAAGTGAACCAGATGGTCAGAGTGAAGACTTAGATGATGAAGAACTATCCTTCATTTCAAAGAAAATCTAGCGCATGCGGAACAACAAGAAGTCATTTTCTAGAAAAGATTTCAGATGATCTAAAGACAATAGAGAAAGAAAAGATGAATCAGAAAGGAAGCATATCATCTATTATCAACGAAAAGAGCCAGGACACTTCAAATTAGAATGTCCTAAGCCTTAAAAGGGAAACTGTTAAGGGAAAGACTTTAGAGGAAAAAAAGGTTTGATGGCTACCTGGGATAACTCCGACAAATCATTTGATAAAAATGAAGAGCAAGCTAATATGACTCTGATGGTAAACCTTTACTCAGACTTTGACTCTAATGCCGATGCTGAAAATGAATCTATTGATGAGAAAATTGTGGTATTATCTATGTTGGGAAATCAAGAGATAGAACGGAAAAATCCTGTATCCAAGGACCTCGTAAGCACAAAATTTGACTAGAAGGATTTATGTGTTTATCTCTTGAAGCGTCGAGGAGTATAAAAATTACAAACATGAAGCTTCCCTCTAGAACCATGCGTTATCTTTGATCAGCAACGCATAATTTACCAGCATCTCTACATAGTCCATGCGAGCACAAAACGAAATGTGGTGCTAGCCAATTTGTGAGAGTAGTGAAGATTAGGATTACTTGGAGTGTGATCTTCTTCTATTTATAAAGAATTAGTCACTAAAACTCTAAGACTCCTATTTTGGGTCCAACCCAAAATAAGTCCTAAATGATTATATTGAATTAAATACAAACTATTAATTAAATTAAATCATATTTAATTTAATTAATTGTCAATCCTCATTTATTTAATCAAATTACATCCAATTAAATATATTAGAAATATGTTAATGTATTGAATCTTATTTAATACAATTAACATCTAATTAAATCAAATCTTATTTAATTTCATCATTCGTTCCGCTGTCAGTACTCTATGCGTCTGACCCTTATAGGTTCTCACTAAAATGGTAATAATATTAAATGTTATATATATATATATATATATATATATATATATATATATATTTTATATTTTATATTATATAAAATATTATAAACAATGATTGGCATCTAGCAATGCATCATTGCTACCAAAATCATGAAAAAATCGATGATACGATTTAAACCTTACCGCGACCACTATTTACTATGCAGTAATTGTCCCTTTGTCTAAATGTCTAATTGAACGCAAATCACAATATGTGTCATCCTTGCAATGCTCAATTCTTTATTTCTCGATCCCAGAGTAGACGTGTAAAATTAATGGACCCAATATCATACATTGATCCATTCTAGCATGGCCATGCATTTCCATAGTCTCACTTTATCGAGTGGCCCAAGACATAACTCCTGTTATGCAGGAGGGATAAATCCTATCTACATCACTTACACCCCTCCACATGGTTTATTGCAGACTCAATAACCACCTTTATGGTTGTTTAAACAACGTTTGATGACCTTAAAGCATGCAACTCCTCATGTAGGGATCGTAGTGACTTCAAGTCGAAGGACTACTCACCGTGGTTGCATGAAAATCGCTAATGACCCTTACACTACAATTATGTAGCATTCTCATGGTGGGTCAATCCAGTATAAATATTACACCTAATATTTATACCTATGTGACGACTTGATATCTCATTTAAGAATGGTGTTTTAATGTTCAATAGGATCTCACGATCAAGTCACACTTCATGTTCTATTAAACGATCTATTCTAAGGACTTTATTATATTATACCGCTAATAACATAATAAATGGCGCCTTACACATATAACCAAAATTAGACATATGATTTAAATCCATGATACGAATAATAATCTATATAAAATAGATTGATGCTAGGGCTTACACCAACAATCTGATCTATCTTGTAATGACCATATAATTATGTTAAATGAGTTTCTAAACAAAAATTACAATATCTCTTCAAAACTAAAGAACCTCAGAAAAGCTGATTCCATCTTAACAAATAAGTATGATTCCCTTGAAAAAGTTTTTGAAAACATAAAAAGGGAAAATTTGACTCTGAAGGATAATGTTTCAAAAATCTTAGAGGAAAATGTTTATTATTCTGTTAAGAATGAAAAAGCCTTTCAAGAGTTTCTTGAAAATGGCATAGACAAAAGCAAATAAGCTTATATGATCTATGATGTTAGTAGAAACAACATAAGAGGTATTGGTTTTCCAAAATCAGAGGAAAACCCTAACATAATTGAAACTATGTGTTTTTACTACTTTAAGAAAGGTCATGATAGAAGAATATGTCCTACATTGAAAACATGGAAATACAAGAAACCTATTAGAACTAACAAACCATGACCCAATCAAATGTGGTTATCTAAGAACAAAATAATCTATCTTGAAGATATCCTCAGAAACAAAGTTGAAACACCAATCATGGTATTTGGACAATGGATGTTCATGATACATGACGAGAGAAAAGTCTACGATCCAAAACCTGACCCTCTATGAATGAGGATTTGGAGGAAACCAGAAGGGTAAGATCATAGGCTGTGGCACAATTGGTAACTGTTCTCTTCCCTCTATTAAAAATATTTTACTTGTAAAAGAACTATGCATAACGGACTATGCATAAGTCAATTAAGTGATAGTGGTTATGTTGTTGTCTTCAATCAAAAGTCCTGTAAGGCAATTAGTCACACAAATGGATCCATACTATTTACTAGCCAGATATAAAACAATATTTATAAAATAAACTTATCAGATTTAGAAAAACAAGAAGTAAAGTGTCTCATGTCAATGAATGAAGAACAATTGATCTGACACCAAAGGTTGGGACATGCCAACTTGTGATTAAAAGTTGAAAAGACTCAACCTTGTCAGAGGTTTGCCAAATTTGAAATATGAATCAAATGTTGTTTCTAAAGCATGTCAGAAATGGAAACAAACAAAATCATCATTTGCTTCAAAGAATGATGTTTCCACTTCTAAACCACTTGAACTTTTGCACAATGATTCATTTGGTCCTATAAGAGTTGCCTCTATTAGCGGTAAAAAATATGGAATCGTTATTGTTGATGACTATTTCAGATGAACATGAGTAAAGTTCCTTAAACAAAAGGACGAGTCACATAAAGTTTTCACTACCTTATGCAAAAAAGTGCAAAATGAAAAAAGTTTTTGTATTACAAAAATCCATAGTGATCATGGTGGTGATTTTGAAAATAAACTTTTTGAAATTTTTTATGAAGAGAACGAAATTTTACATAAATTTTCTACAACTAGAACAACCCCACAAAATGGTGTTGTAGAAAGGAAAAATATATCTCTTTAGGAAATGACACACACTACCCCAACAAAATGGTGAAGAGAATGAAATGAATGATGCCAAGCACTTTTGGGCAAAGGATGTGAACATTGCATGTTATATTCCTAATAGAATCAATATAAACACCTATTCAAAATAAGATTGCTTATGAATTCTATTCAAAATAAGATTGCTTATGAATTATGGAAATGAATAAAACCCAACATTTTTTATTTTCATCAATTTGATTATATATGTTAGTGCTTCTTGTCAAGATCACTCAACAAACCATCACTACTATTACAATATATTTGGATGAAGGTATAATAATGAAGAATGGATATAAATCTAAGGTTGGCTCTATGAAAATCAATGAGGAGCTTTTTGAAGACCCCAAGGTCAAGTCCAATTCAGTGCATCTAAAGCCCAGATACAAGGTGTTCTTCAAGATTTTAATTGGTTGTATGGTGCCTAAAGGTGGCTCTATTGACCATGTCAGCAAAGACCACAAGGGATTGATGTGGGACATCTCCCAAAAGATCAAGACTAATATACAAAACTTGATACTTGAACACATAAGTTCTTGTATCATCAATTCCATATCCAGCAAGATCAAAACAATCCCCTACTTAAGACTGATCACAGTTGTGCTAATGAGAACACATCTCATTACAACACTAGACAAAGTAGGAGGAGAAATTAAGGATGAGCACTTGGTGTTTACTACTACACCAGTATTCAACATCAACAACATAAGAAAAATGAGGCTCATTTCTACTAAGGACATCATAAAGCCAGGTAACGAAGTTTAGAGGCTTATAGTTCAAACCAGTGGATCCAAAGTCATTCCCTTCATGGTTGGAGACTCATATGCTCCAATTTTTGAAGAGGAAAATAAAGAGGTCATTCCAGAATACATCAGGATGTATCAATCTGGTCAAGAGATGCCCTTTGTTTGCTTTCCTCTAAAAAAAACATCTCAAGAGTTTTAAAAGAAAAAGAAAATGGCAGTCATGCTAACTACTGAGTTAGAAAAGGAACGAGTTAATGATAACTCCAATGAGGATGAAGCAAGCCTCATCTTGAGGAAGGGATAAAAGGTAAATCCTGAGCCTATTCATTCTTCTATTAATATTAGTCGTGTTAGTGGTAATGATATGAGTGAACCTGAACCCACTACCCATAATCAAACTTTAACTACAACCCCATCTAAACAAAAACCAACAAACCCTTCACCTCCCTTTGCACCCTAAAAAAAACAACATCACATACATATACTTCTTTTCTCTAGTTCTAATTTAGATATAGACACCTCATATGAAATGGCTGAGAAAACCATAACAGAAAGCTTTGTAGCCATTAGGTATAGATTAAACCTTAATCCTCTAAAATAAATTTCCAACCTCTACACTGTCACCTTCACACACTAACCCTACATAAACACCTACATAACCAACTAGTTAAACCTCACCAATTTCTTCCATAACCTATGCTCATGGATTCTAATCTCACAACAGTGGAGATAACAACTCAGGTTGTCAGTGATTTAGTATTTGAAACATCTACAAATCACACACTTGATTCTAACATAACCCAACAACAATCTGAACCTCACACTATCATACCTTTAGACGTTGCCCCTTTCATCCATCATTTCCTTATGGCTTTCTAAACCTAGACTCATTTATTACCTCTTTCACTGCTAAAATTAATAAGTATGAATGCTCAAAGTTTAGATCCTAATGGAGTCTCAAGTGCTTTCAAACGTATTGCACATATCCTTTATCTTTGGGTCTTGTACTTTCAAAAAGCTCATGAAAACCAGACTAGGAAGAGATTAGCTGCTACTTCAGAAGGTACACCAAGTGAAGCTACTTCTCCGTGTAGCACTGTTTATCTGGAACTACCAATGCTTGCCCCTTGGCACCATTGATGTTTCCTGTGATAATTCCACAGGATGAGATTTCTCTATTGGACGTTCCTACTGTTGTTGCTTTAGGATCTGCAAAGTCTGCGTTTAAAGGCTTTTCTACTACTCCTTCTACAACTGCTTCTGACCCGTTTCAGTTTGTAAAGAAGGAAGTCTTTGTAAGGCTGAAAGCTAAAACTGAAGTGTTCATGGAACACACAACCAAGAATTAGAAGTCTATTCATAATACTCTAGGACTAATGTTAGCTAAGTTGACCACCCCTAACCGTTAGTTTACCCAAGTGATTTTTTTGTTCTATCTTATGTACTCTCAACTTTCTTCTATGAAAATGTTATTTTGCTCTCTATTCCTTTTATATTTGTTTTACTCTTTTTGTCTAAAAACAAAAAGGGGGGACGGGGGTAAGAGTTTTGAGAATTTTGAGAACAATTTCGAGTTTCTAACTTTTAACTCTCTTGTCAGAATATTATATATCGCTCACCTTCTTTTAAACCTAATCATATTATATGGGAAATTTATTTTGAAATATTATGCATATGTTATATTTTGAAAAGAAAAATTGTTCACAAAAATAGATGTTTGTCATCATAAAAAAAAGAGGAGATTGTTAGAACCAAAGTAGTTTGAAGAACAATGACCCTTAATTATTTTGATGATAACAAAAATAATTTTGTGGGAACAATTTATAGTTCTAATAAAATTGTTTAAGTTTTCAAACCCTCTGTTAAAGGTTTTAAAGTTTATGCTGCATCCAATGATGAGAAAAATGAAAAAATCAAGGCAATGCTGTAAAGAATTTGTTAAAGATGTGTCTGACTTTGATCAACGTGCTCTTAGCGCACCTCTGAAAATTCGATTATACAAGCTTGCTATGATTATTTTGTGTCTCATAAATCTAGAAAACTAGTTGATAATGTGGTCAATGCGTCACGACATCCTCTACTCATAAAAAATTGACTTATCTTCTAACTGAAGAAGCACACGACATCCTCTCAAAATGTCATCCTCTGCTTTTCTTGCCGCCTCCATCAAGATACATTGAATTAACTATGAAGACGAATTTGGATATGTTTTTAATGTTGATTCAAGATTACCGAAGATTTGATACAATTCATTATTTTACATGCTGATTTTATGCAATCACATCAACGGTTAGATACCCTAATGACTTTGATGTCTCTCTATAAAAGGACGTGTGACATTCACTGCAAAATACACATACGAGAATCCTACTACTTCCTTTAATACATCGATCCTCAAAAAAATCTTGTATTATTTTCTAAGTGCTAAAAAACTAAAAATACATTATGTTAGCATACTTTGTAAACAATCTCTTGTGAGAGTTATTTAGGAAACAACCTTAAACACTTCTTTGTAATTTAGCCCAATTGTGGCATCTATCCTCAACAACTTGACTGTATTAAGCTAGAAGGTTGAGAAGACTCGAACACAGTCAGTGTGATTAGTAGGTGTTGAGTGGACGTGTGGTTCATTTGGTGATTAGTGGATTAAATCCTTCAAAGTGAAGGGACTAAACATAGTTACCATGTTGGTGGTGAAGCAAGATAATTTTGCTTGTGTTTCATCTCCTTATCTCTTTATTCATTTTTTCTTTATCACGTTTTACTTTGTCATATGATATGGATTTGGGCGCTTCCATATGAGTTGAAGGATCTAACCAAGTGATATTTTCAAACAAAGTAGCAAATAAAATGGAGAAAAACAAACAAGAAAATATGGAGAAGGAAGAAAATGGTAGAAACAGCCACACTCCACAAGGAATGATAAGATAAAGGTAGAATCACCACAAGAGTAAAAGGCTCTTGATAAGATCAAAGTCTGGTTCAAAGAAGAACTCTAAAGAGCATTTCTCTAATCTCACCCAACGTGTTTTATTCTCTTTCAAAAAAATCCTCCATGTCTTTCAATGAAAAGGCATATATAGCCTAACACAAAATGACATGGTGCCTAGGTTACACACAACTAATGACATTGTGCCTAAGCTACCAAATATTTAGGCACACACACAAGTCAACATAATTCCTAATTATAAGGTATGATTATTACATCCCAACATTAAAAATAAGTCTTAAGGTATTTCTACGAACAAGAGATTAATATAATGTGGATCAATCTTGTCATAGGTCTTAAGACAAAGAAAATTAACAACTTGTTTCTCTAATTGTTCCATTAGCTTCCTAGTCTTCTCTCTAGTTAATGGTCCTTCCGCTCCTAGTTCTTGAAGCTCATTAACCTTATGTAGGGTTGGTCCACATCATCCCCTCCCTCTTGAAGATAACTTGTCCTCAAATTTAGCTCCTTATATCTACTTCACCTACATCACAAGGAGGAAAATCACTAACATTAAATGTAGGACTAACTTGATACTCACCGGGAAGGTCTATCTTGAATGCATTATCATGTTTCTGCTCCAACACCTTGAAGGGGCCATTACCCCTTGGTTGAAGCTTGGATTTCCTTAAGGAGGGAAACCTCTCATTCCTTAAGTGAACCCAAACCCAATCACCAGGTTCAAAGACCATTGTTTTTCGAGTCTTGTTGGCATTCTTTGCATAATGTTCCATTTTTGTCTCAATATTGGTCTTCAATTTAGCATATAGGTCTTTAACATACTTGACTCTTTCTTCGACATTCCTATGCAAAACATCATCACTAAGAGGTAAAAGAAGCAAATCAAGTGGGATTAGTGGGTTAAAACCATATGCACCCTTAAATGGAGAAAATGATGTGATCCCATGTGGAACACTATTATATGCAAATTCAATAAATGGAAAACACTCTTCCCAAGCCTTTGGATTTTCATGCAAAAATGTTCTAAGCATGGTGCCAAGAGTTCTATTGACCACTTCGGTTTGTCCATCCATTTGAGGATGACAAGTAGTGGTAAATAAGAACTTGGTACCTAGTTTAGCCCCCAAGGTTTTCCAAAAGTGACTCAAGAATTTAGCATCCCTAACCGAAACAATGGATTTAGGTATACCATGCAATTTTACGACCTCTTTGCAAAACAAGTTTGCAATATGACTTGCATCATCAACTTTATGACAAGGAATGAAATGTGCCATCTTAGAAAAACGATCCACAAAAAAAAATGCTATCACGACCATTTTTGTTCTTGGGTAGCCCTAACACAAAATCCATGGACAAATCAACCCAAGGAGATGAAGGAATAGGAAGAGGGGTATACAAACAATGAGGCATGCTTTTAGATTTAGCGTTCTTATAAACTATGCACCTAGAACAAATTAAATGCACATCATGCTTCATTTTAGGCCAATAGAAATGTTCATGCAACATGTCAAGAGTCTTGTGCTCCCCAAAATGACCCATTAAATTGCCTTCATACACCTCTCTCATGAGCAATTCTCTCAATGAACAATTAGGAATGCGTAGTCTAGTACCCTTGAACAAATAACCACCATGTCTTTAATAAGATTATGTGCCATATGTTCACAATCACGGAAAAGAGAAGCAAAATCAACATCTAAGACATACGGATTTCTAATATTATCAAAACCAAAAATCCTAGTTTGAAGAGTAGAGATTAGTGAGTGCCGTCTTGAAAGTGCAAGGTTACCACATTAGCTTTCCATTTCTTATGTTTGATGACATATGGAAATTGTTCTAAGAATTCAACCCACTTTGCATGTGTCTTATTTAGCTTACCTTGCGTTTTTATATAGATTAAGGATTCATGATCTCTATGTATTACAAATTCTTTAGAAAACAAATAATGTTGCCAAGTATGCAATGCTCTAACAAAAGCGTATAGTTCCTTATCATAAGTCGAATAGTTCAAGTGTGCTCCACTCAATTTATCACTAAAATATGCAATTGGATGACCTTCTTGTAGCAAAACAACCCTTATTCCAATATTAGATGCATCACATTCAATTTCAAAAGTTTTTGCAAAGTTAGGCAGGGCCAAGATAGGTGCATGCATCAATTTTTCCTTTAAAGTAGTAAATGCATTTTCTTGATCTTGTCCCCACTTAAATGCAACATTTTTCTTAACAATCTCATTCAAAGGAGCGGCCAAAGTACTAAAATTAGGCACAAAACGCCTATAGAAGCTAGCAAGATCATGAAAACTCCTAACCTCACTCATGCATTTAGGTGTTGGCCAATCCCTTATAGCCTTAATATTTTCTTTATCTATTGTAACACCTTGTGCACTTACTACAAATCCTAAGAAAGTAACCTCACTTTGGCAAAAGGTGCACTTTTCTAAATTAGCAAACAACTTATCTTCTCTTAGGACTTGTAAGACACTCTTGAGATGCTCAATATGATCATGCATGTTCAAGCTATACACAAGAATATCATCAAAATAAAAAACCAAAAATTATCCAATGAAGTGTCTTAAAACATGGTTCATCAATCTAATGAAAGTACTAGGGGCATTGGTTAGGCCAAATGGTATAACTAACCATTCATAAAGGCCAAATTTAGTTTTAAAAGCTGTTTTCCATTCATCGCCCTCTCTAATCCGAATTTGATGATAACCACTTTTTAAGTCAATTTTGGAAAATACACACGCACCATGCAATTCATCTAACATATCATCAAGCCTAGGTATATGATGTCTATATTTGATGGCAATGTTATTAATAGCACAACAATCGGTGCACATGCGCCATCTGCCATCTTTCTTTGGTACTAAGATTACCGGCATGGCACAAGGACTAAAGCTCTCTTTGAACCCAACCATTTTCCAAAAGTTTTTAAACTTGTCTTTCAATTTCTTTAGTTTGTTCCAGATTACTTCTATAAGAAGGCTTATTAGGCAAAAAAGCACTAGGAATCAAATCAATGTGGTGCTCTATGCTTCTAAGAGGAGGTAGGCCACGAGGAAGTTCTTTAGGGAACACGTCATCAAACTCTTTTAAAAGACAATTAAATGAAGGAGGAATATCATCATGCGAAGTAGATAAACATAAATCATTGCAATAAAGAAAATATACCGATTGTCTAGTAAACAAAGTTTTTCTAACCACATGCTCTCTAGCAAATAAGTCTTCTACCCTAGGTAAAGAATTTTGGTTACTTGAGTCATGAACATGTATGATATATTTTCTTTTTTGTTCTTTGATCTTTTTGTCCCTCTTTAAATTCCATTGGGTTTGATCAAGATAAACTTCTTTGGGACTAAGAGGTAAAAAAGACACTTTATGCTTTTTATGCACAAAAGAGTAGATGTTAGTGTGACCATGATGATTAACTTTTCTATCAAATTGCCATGGCCTCCCTAATAAAATATGGCCGGCCTCCATAGGCGCAACATCACACAAAATTTCATCATGATATTTTCCAATACTAAAATTAACCAAAACTTGTTTATCCACCAAAATATCAACATCATCCTTTAGCCATTGAAGCTTATATGGCCTCGAATGTTTAATGGTTTTCAAGCCAAGTTTTGTGACTAATCTAGTGCTAGCCACATTGGTACAACTACCACTATCAACTATCAAAGAGCAGACTTTTCCATCAACAAGACATCTAGTATGAAAAATATTTTCTTTTTGAGAATAATCATCCTTAACTTGGACTCCTAAGAGTTTTCTAATCATGAGAAGATCTCTTTCAACGGGAACCAATTCTCAGTCACTCCCTAGTTCACTTGGGGATGATTGTGAAGAGTAAGAATAAAGGGAATAATCAGTTTAATATACCTCTTTAGCCTTTGCAATCATAGATTTTTTATTTGGGCAATTAGATGCTATGTGACCTATTCCTAAGCATTTGAAACATTTAATTGAAGAATGAGAAGAAGAACTAGGAAGACGATCTTTAGGTTTGGAAGACTTACCTTCCTTGGCCAAAGCCAATGGAGAATCACCCCTATTTTGTGTTTATTTCAATGTGAAAAGACTTTGTTTGAGGAAGGCTTTTTATAAGTACTCTTTCTCTTTAATTGTTGTTGGGAACGATGGATGACTTATGAACAAGCTCTTCAATATCTAAAGTGTTGTAACTCAATCAAATTTCTTATCTCATAGCTTAGGCCATCCAAGAACCTAGCTATTATGGCATCGTCATCCTTTCTAATGTTGGAGCGAATTCTCAAAGTCCTTATAATAATCTTCCACACTCTTGGAACCTTGTTTCAACCTTTGTATTTTTTGATGCAGCTCCCTTTGGTAATGGGATGGTACATATATCTTCCTCAAAAGTGCTTTAATTCATCCCAATCATCTAGTTTCCTAGCACCACATCTCCTTCTTTCCTTGACATTTGGGTCCCACCAAAGTAAAGCATGATCCTTAAACTCTAAGGTATCCAACTTAAATCTCCTCTCTTCTCTAATGTCATGAACTTCAAACAATTGATTTATCTTAAGCTCCCAATCAATATATGCTTCCGAATCACTTTTTTCATGAAATGAAGGGAACTTAATTTTGCCACATTCATATGTATCATTATGTCTTTGATTCCTCCTCTCATTTCCATGAAAATCTTTATGGTTCCTCTCCTGATTCCTATGATGTCCTCTCTCATAATAGTCTATATGGTTCCTCACATGTTCTCTTTGTCTTCGATTTCCCTCGATTTCTAACCCATCTTCATTTTGAGAAGATATTCCATGATGAGATCTCCTATCTCTTTGATTCACAAACTCTTCTCTCAAGACATTCATTTGAGTATTCAACATTTTTGTAAAGTAATTCATGAGAGAAGCGGTTCTAGGAGAAAGGGGGTTTGGTTCACTTCCACTCATGAGAGTACCACAATGATCAAGCAAATTGTAAGACCCGTAATTTTAATTTGTACTTTTTGGTATTTTGATGTGTTTTGGTGTTGAATTATGAGGCTTTTTAGCCAGTTTTAGTGGTATTTGGAATGATAAATGCCATAAATATTTTTGTTGAAAACCGTTTTAAATTATTGGGCAAGAAATAATTTATTTACGTTACAGAGAATTTAATTACCGGTCTATTTTGTTAACAAATATTTCTGGTTGCTAAAAATTTTACTTGTCAATTTAGTTGCAATGAGAATAGATATTTTTATCAAAATAGTTGTGGAGGGTGTGAGAGTTTTAGATATTTGTTGGTTTAGGATATATATATATATATATATATATATATATATATATATGTTACTTTATGAGTTAGTATATATATATATATATATATATATATATATATATATATAAGATAAGGAAAGCAAGAAGGAAAAGAAAACATTTCCCTTCTGTTCCGCGTACGACTACTCCATCTTCTTCCTTTCTTTGTTGTTGTTTTTCAAAAAACCACAAACGTAAAACCTCACGTATCACCTAGATCTAAGCTTCCTCTCACGAAGTGACTGAAGAGAAAGTTTCTCATTATCACGTTGCGGTGCTAGTGAACTAGTTTTGGAAGCGTCGTGCGAAGCTAAGTTTTACCGGAATTTAATCGCGGTGCCGTAATCGATTATTCGAGCTACCGTTGAGGTAAGGGCTCCTTCCAAACATTTAGTTTGCATTTAGGACCTTATTTGTGGGGAAAATAAATTTGGTGGGTTTGAGGTGTAGTTTTGTGGGAAATGAATTTAATGTATTTTATGGGTGAAATGGTGAAATTGAATTAAATGAGTTTTGAGGTGTGGGTGATGGTGAGTTTTTCTTGGTGTGATTGAAGCGTTCATGGGTAATATTATGAATGTTGAAATTTGCTTTATGTTTAAAGATGTGGGGTTTTGAATAAATGCAAATTGTGTGTGGTTGTTGTGTAAAATGAATTGATGAGATTGGTGTATATGGTGATTTGAATTCAATGTAAATTATGAATTCAATTTCATGTGATTTGAGGATTATATGTGCCGAGTATGCTCTGTGTTAAATTTGAAAATCATTAGTGTTAAATGAGCATTAAAAATGGGGAATCTTTTAATAGCTGCATTTACTTAATGATTGTGGTGTTACGAGTCAGAGTATGCTCATGCATTTCATAGTACATGGTGACCGGGTGGGCCATGGTGATAGCAGTGACCGGATGGGCCACAGGATGATTCCATGTGAATTGTTGGTTCATCTTATCCTCATAGGGATTATCGTGTCGTGCTAATCTGTGAGAGATTGCACTTTAGTAAATCGTGCTAGCCTGTGAGAGACTGCACCTCGGTAATTAGTATTGGCCTGTGAGAGACCGTACAATTATGATTTACCCCCCTTCGAGGAGGGTTTTGGTGATATTCCGGAATCATATGCATTGGCATATGCGCATTGCATTAGGGCGCTTGGCGCGTGAGTCATGTTTGATAATATTATGATGGTGGTGTATACATACTTGATTGTTGTGTGTGACTGTGTTGTATTTGATGCTGGTGATTGATTGATTTGGTGTTGAAAGTGTTAGAATGATTTAGAAGGGTTTCAAAACTGAAAATCTGTTGTTTTTCCATCTGTATTCAAATACAACAGGGTTGTAGTCGAATACATATACGTTGTTTTTGCCTCTGACTTGCGTATTCGCACTTGTATTCGACTACCAGGAGGTTGTAGTCGAATACAGATATCAAATTTTTGCCACTGACTTCGCATTTGTATTCGAATACAAGGGGGTTGTAATCGAATCCAAAAAGTGCAAGATTTTTCACTGTTTTTGCATCTGTATTTGACTACATGGAGGCTGTAGTCGAATATAGTTGTGTTGTTTGTGCTGTTTTTGTTGTTTTTCTGCTGTTTTCACATATGTATTCGAATACAGATATGCTGTATTCAAATACGACAGTGTAGTTTGGTCCAAAACTTCATTTTTCAACCTTGTTTAAGCATGTTTCGCATATGCAAACCCTGGAGAGGTGATTTTGTGCATTTCAAATTTAAACGTTATGTGGTATTTGTTAATTTCGGTTGGTGACCCTTTACAATTTTGTGGAAATCTGGGCTTTTCCCTCAGATGAGATTCAGGACCGTCCTACCGGTTAGTACCCTGGAGAGGGGAAGGTACTCAGTCATGCCTGATCGAAGCTGTGTCAGGAGTTTTTCTGCGGAGCGCGTGGGGATCACCCGGGCTGTATAGCTTTTTGTAGCATGATTAGATTAGGTGGCTGTATAGGGACTAGAAGTCTTTCTTTTGTGGTTATATTTATTTATATTGGGAAGACTGTACCTATACCTATATTGTCAGCTTAACTTTTATTTTGATGGGTCCTTGCAACATTTTTTTGATGCGACGTGGAAAAGTTAAATACTTTGGACTTTCTTTTTAAAACTATTACCGATGTGTATAAATATTAATGGCTTTGTCGTGGTGTTACGACTTAAATATTTTATCCAAAAGTATTTATTTATTTCCTTATTTATTTACGGATTTGAATTTGTTTTTTTAAAAAATATCGGGCTGTTACAATTGTGGTATTAGAGCTTATGGTTATAGATTGCAGGTCAACCTGTAGGTTGGGAGTTGTTATCTGATCATGCGTCGGGGTGATTTGTCCAAGTTGTCGAGTTCGGTTTAGTCTTGTGTTGGTATAGTTGGAAGTTAATCTTAGAATTTTTCGAAGTGGTGTTGAGACATCTTCTTGATACTGGTTTTGTAGGAAACCATGCCACCAAGAAGGAATGATGCTCCAACGGTCAACGTTAATAGGGATGACCAATTGGCGGAAGCTATAATAACATGGCTGCTTCTGTTGCTGCACAGACTGCTGCCAAGACTCAACGGGATCTAGAGAAAAGGGAAAGAGAGATCCGTGCTGCTGAGTCAAGGGGATTAGAGGACTTTCGTCGTTACAATCCTCCCAAGTTTAAGGGTGATGAGAATCTAGAGAAAGCGGATCATTGGATCCAAGTAGTGGAACAGATCTTTGAAATGATTAACTGTCAGGCAGGAGTGAAAGTCAACTATGCCACTTATCTGTTACTAGGGGATGCTGAGTATCGGTGGAGGAATACAATACTTTTGATGGGATCGGCTCATGAGGAGGTGAACTGGGAGTCATTCAAAATGAAGTGTTTAGACAAATACTTCTCGATGAGTACCAGGACTAATCAGGGTGATGATTTTTAAAACTTCAATAGGGGAATATGGCCGTGGGTGTATATGCCGCTAAGTTTGAGTCTTTGTCAAAGCATTTCAAATTTTTCCGTGAAGAGGTTGATGAACCATTCATGTGCCATCGTTTCCAAGCCGGATTGAAGTATGAGATTCAAGATTCTGCCCTTGGGAATTCAACGTTTCCAGGTTCTTGTGGAAAAATGTAGAGAAGTGGAGGATATGAAGAATAAGAGGGCCAACCGTGGAGGGAACTTTAGTTCAGGGGGGCCGAGTCGGGTGAGTTATCAGGGCAACAAAGGGAAACAAATTGCTAAGCCCTATAACCGACTGTAGAATAACAACAGGGGTCAAAATCATCCGGAGAACTAGAATTTCAGAAGTCAATTGGGACAAGGAAATCGATGTTTGCGATGTGGTGAAGAGGGACATTATGCTAATGCTTGTACTTCTAAGAGTCTTACTTGCTTTAATTGCCAGAAGCTAGGGAACATTGCGAGGAACTATAAAGCTCCAAAGGTAGAACCGGTTGTGAATGCAACTAGGGTTGCTCGTCCTACTGCTAGAGGACGCGTTTATTGCGTGGGTGTTGAAGCTGGAAATCCATCTGGCAATCTGATTCAACGTGACTGTGAGATTGCAGGTAACACTCTTAATGCACTTTTTGATTCGGGGGCAACCCATTCCTTCATTGCTATGGAGTGTGTGGATCATTTGAAGTTATCGGCACTGTTCACAAGTTTTGCAAGTCTCAAAAGCATCTTTAAACAAAGTGGGCCAAAAGAAACCCGAGTCTAAGACTTTTCTTGCTGTCCGTTGAGGACCAAAATGTCCCCTAGCTTGAGAGGCATGACAAAAATGAAGAATGGATTGAGCCTCATGGTGGGGAACACATCGCCTAATCACCTGGTCACTATAGAATTTCCATAGATATGGATCATCCCACACATAGTATTTGGCATCACTTTTAAGTTTGTGTATTTGTGTTCTGGATGCATCTGCAGGAAGGACTCCAACAACTAGATAATTAACTAAATCAGCAAACGAAGGAGTTACCTCACGCAACTGTAGCAATTGCTCATTAGGGAAGTCATCTTAAGTGGCGATGGGGTCTTCATCCATTTCTATTCTGCTCAAATGATCTGCCATCAAATTTTCAGCTCCACTCTTATCTTTAATCTCTAAATCAAATTCTTGGAGTAACAAAATCCATCGGATCAATCTCGGTTTTGCTTTTAGTTTCTTCCTTTTCAATGGTAGTATAATTAGCCTGTGCAGAATCTAAAGTCATAGAAGCATAATAAATAACATTGGCAGCCCTGCCAACCCTTTGTGCAAGGACTGCTCCCACTGCATAGTTAGATGCATCAGACATAATTTCAAATGGGATGGTCCAATTAGGTGGCTGACTGATGGGAGTAGAGGTTGGTGCTACCTTTAAGCAATCAAACGCCTTCTTGCATTTGTCATCAAAGGTGAAACTGACATCTTTTTGCAGCAAATTTGACAGCGGACGAGCTATCTTGCTGAAATCCTTGATAAAGCGCTTGGAAAAACCTGCATGGCCAAGAAAAGAACGAATCTGGCGGATACAAGATGGGTAAGGAAAATTAGAAATCACGTTAATCTTGGCCGGATCCATTTCCATCCCATTCCTAGAGATCACATGTCCTAAAACTATGCCCTGTTCAACCATAAAATGAAATTTTTCATAATTCAGCACAAGGTTAGTTCCAATACATCTACGCAAAACTCTATCTAAATTGTTCAAGCATGCATCAAATAAGGAAACATACACAGTAAAATCATCCATGAAAACTTCTATACAATTTTCTATCAAATCAGCGAAAATACTAATCATGCAGCGTTGGAAAGTGCCAAGAGCATTGCATAGGCCAAAGGGCATCCTCCAATAGGCAAATGTGCCGAAAGGGCAAGTGAACGTGGTCTTTTCTTGGTCCTCTAGTGCAATATGAATCTGAAAATAACCAGAAAAACATCAAGAAAACAATAATGTGACTTACCAGCCAACCGTTCAAGCATCTAATCAATGAATGGAAAATGATCCTTTCTAGTTGCCTGGTTTAGTCTACTGTAATCGATGCATACCCTCCAGCTGTTCTACACTCGTGTGGGGATAAGTTTATTATTTTCATTTTTAACCACTATGAGTCTAGTTTTCTTAGGGACCACCTGCACTAGACTCACCCATGGACTATTAGAGATGGGGTATATAATGCCTACTTGCAAGAGCTTGGTCACTTCTTTTTTACGACATCCAGGATTAATGGGTTAAGTCGCCTTTGGGGCTGTCTGACTGATTTTACCCCATCCTCCAGTAGTATCCTATGCATGCACATGGATGGGGAAATACCAGGTATATCAGCCAAGGTCCATCTAATTGCCTTCCTGTGTTTTCTCAAAATCTGCAATAGATTCTCTTCCTATTCATCTTCAAGTTTGGCTGAAATAATCATAGGTAATTTGCCACTTCCTTCTAAATATACATATTTCAAATTTTCATGAAGTGGTTTAAGCTCTATAGCTGGTGACTGCTCAATGGAGGGTGCAACACTAGTGGTCGAAGCTAAGTCTACAAAATCAATAATGTTAGTAGAAATATCAATATTAGTACAATGGTCAACCTGCAAAGTAGCTTCGATCTCAACACACACAGAGCACAATTGAGTATCTGTACAGAATTCACAAGTATAAGTATCGTCAAAACCAGACAATGAAGGAAAATCAGTAGCAAACATATCGGGGTAAGTGTTATCAACCAAATCAGCAAGCAATTCAATTTGAAAAATAGAATGCTCTTCCATGTGGTGTTTCATAGCATCAAAAATTTTAAATTTTACAATGCTATCACCAAATTTCAAGGATTGAGTTCCAGCATGAACATCAATTTTTGTTTTAGCAGTTTTCAAGAATGGTCTACCAAAGATGATAGGCGCCCTATTGGACTTATTCTCTCCCTCCATGTCCAAAATGTAAAAATTTGCAGGAAAATTCAATTTATTAACTCGAACAAGTACATCCTCCACCAGTCCAGCTAGGCGACCATTGCTTCTGTTCGCCAATTGAATGGTAATACCTGTACTCTGTAAAGGTCCAAGAGCAAGAGAGTTAAAAATAGATGTAGGCATAACATTAATGGAAGCTCCTAAATCTAACATTGCATTTTCAAATTGACTATTACCTATGGTACATGGAATGGAAAAAGTTCCTGGATCTTTGCATTTCTGAGGCATGGGCTGAATGAGGGCTGAAACATTTCGCCCCATGTTTACCCTTTCATTACCTTTTAACCTTCTGTTGTGTGTGCACAACTCTTTTAGAAATTTGGCATATCTTGGGATCTGTTAAATTTCTTCAAGGAGGGGAATGTTCACTTCCACCTTCCTAAATGTATCCAAGATCTCTCTGTCCCTATCTACCTCGTCCATTTTCTTATTCTTCACTACCCTTTGAGGAAAAGCAAGTGGTATATTTTGCTCAATATCAACAGTTTCAGGTATCAAAGTGTCCTCAGTAACCTTGTTATTTTTCACAGCAGTTTCAGGTACCTTTGGTAATTCAACATCTTTCCCAGACCTCAATGTAATTGCACTGACATTAGGGGCATTTGGATTTACTACTGACTGGGCAGGTAGTTGGTTTGATCCTTGAGTCTGCATCTGATTAATCGAAGTGGCCAACTGGCCAATCTTTGTCTCCAAATTCTGAATTGTGGAACATGTTCTTTGTGGAAATTGGATATTTTGGACAGCCATTTGTTTGACAAGGTCCTCTAATGAAGGTGAATTGTTTTGCTGCTGATGTGGAATGTTCTGCTGATGCGGACTGTTTTGCTGCCTAGGTTGTTGTTGCTGTTGTGCAGATGAATTCCCCTGTCTAAGTTTGTGATGGTTTCTCCAACCAGGATTGTACCTGTTAGACAAAAAATCATAGTTGGCTTGAGGAACGTATATGTTTGCTGCATATGCTTGAGGAGCATCAGCAATTGGATCTTCTCGCAATGTAGGACATGAATCTGTAGGATGCTCTGGAGAAGTGCAAATACCACAGACCACTGCTTGGGATTTACCTACTACCAATTTTTTTACTAAAGACGTAAGCTCATCAAGTCTGCTTTCTAGATTCTTGTGGGAAGAAGCTTGAATCTCATTCACTCCCTTTGTCAACACTGCTGAATTTCTTCTAGTTGTAAACTGCTGAGAATTAATGGACATGTTCTCAATTAATGCTTTTGCTGCTTCTGGTGTCTTATCGACAAGTGCTCCCCCGCTAGCAGCATCCAAAATGCTTCTACCCATAGGTAGCAAGCCTTTATATAAATACTGGATGAGCAATTATTCAGAAATCTGGTGATGAGGACAGCTAGACACTAATTAATTGAATCTCTCCCAACACTCATGTAATGATTCCCTGTCAATCTGCCTAATTCCACATATTTCTTTTCTAATTGAAGCAGCTCTTGTGGTAGGGAAGGCTCTCAGCTTGATATGGTCTTCTGTGACTCCTTGAGGTTTCATGGTAGAACACACAACATGGAACTCCTTCAAGTGTTTGTGGGGATCCTCACCTGCAAGACCATTAAACTTTGGAAGCAAGTGTACGAAACCAGATTTAAGTTCAAATGGTACAGTAACTTCAAGATATTCAATACACAATGCATTATAAGTGACATCAGGTGCATCAAGTTGTCTTAAGGTTCTATTATTCATATCAGCCATATTGTGCAGCAAAATGTCACTTTCACTACCAATATCTGACTCGTTAGCACTATTAGCTCTATTAAGTCTACGAAGTAAATGAAAAGTCCTATCTATTTCAGTGTCAAGGGAATGCAGTTTCATAGAACCAGCCCTAGTCATGCATCATGAGAATATAACAATGCAATGCACAATTATGAAAATTCCAACAACGTCCCTATTGCTAAAATTGAAGTGGAAAATGAAAAACCCTATCAAATAAAATCTAAAAAATTTAAAAATACCACCAAAATTTTCTAAAAATCAAATAATGATAACGCAAATTTTTTTGGAATTTTTTGAAAATATGAAAAATTCAAAAAGTGTTCTAGATGAAGGAATATGGGAATTTGAGGGTCAAATCCTGTTCCTTGATTATTTTGTGATTTTCTGGCGAAATTTTGGGGCAATCCGAGACAATCGCCTGAAAATCAGGTATGTTTTTTTTACTAGCAATGTGCCTACGAGCTAGCAACAAGCCTATCCGACTTGTAGAGCAACAAAACAAATAGTAATACTCTAAAATTGGTTAATATTGTTATCAGAGAGTCCCCGGCAACGGCGCCAATTTGATCCGCTGTCGTACACGAGTCAAATATAAGTGATAAAATGTAGATAGAGGTAATAACTCAAGTCGTTTCGCAAAGACTTCTGATATAATAATATTAACCAAATTAAAAGTTGAAATTAGAAAGGGGTTTTTTAGATTTTTGTTTGAACACATTAGCAAAGCGATTCATTCACTGATTCGAGTTTTTGACCTATCACAGATTCTAACAACAGGTTTAATTTTTAATTCGTGATTCTATTCCTATTTGACTATAGAATTGATCAAACAAGCGTAATCAACTCTATGTGAATTCGGTTTCTTTGACTGGATTAAGCATCACAATCATCGATATATTACAATTAACGATCAAGCGTCGAAAAATTATATATCAATAAATTAGAAACCGAATTTTGTCAAACTAATTTAATCGATCCTATTGAGATTCAATTTAAGCAATTAGAATATCAATATAACCAAATAAACAGAAATAAAATCATAAAGCGAAATTGACAGTGTAACCTGAATCTCAAGGTGTTGATGAAACTCTAAACTCGTGGATTAATCTTATGAAATTAGCCTTCCATGAATAAAAAAGTGTTTATATCTTTCTGGTTCTCAATCCGGAAAAATACCATGTCTAAGAAAGGAAAGAAGCTCCCAATATATAGTGCTCAATTTTGGGCTTTAAAAACAAGTGGCCCGCTATTTAAAATTATTACAAAAGTCCAGATTACGAAATCTGCAATTTAGGCCTAATAACTTTCGGCATTGGGCTTTAATTTCAACACAAAAGTTGTAGGTCTGATTTTTAGCTTTCCAACGCCTGCTCGCATGCGTCAATCCGATATCCATAGTTCAAGTTATGGCCTACAGAGCGAGCAGGGGTCAAAATGCAAATAATAAAATTATAATTCAATTTTGACCCAAAGTTTAGAAACAAGCTAAAAAATTATTCTAAGCTATAAAGAGCTTTTAAAATATCAAAGTAAAAAGCTAGAAACATGTGCCCAAATGCTATGATCAATTCGCTAAAAGACATATTCTCAAAACGCATCTTGAGAATTAATTTTGAAGAAAATCATTGTTGACCAAGCAGGAATGAAGATACGATTCAAACTTCTCAAAGGACTAAAATGAACCCCTAATTTCAATTATAAATAGTGGATCAAGACTGAAAAAGAAAGACAAGAAAAACACGAATGCACAAACTCATAAATCCTAAAAATCAAAGTTGTTCAAAAAACCTCAGTAGTTCAATTTTCTAAGTGATCAAAGTTGAAGGTTTTAAGTTCTAGCAAAGTACTCGTTCAAAGAAAAATATTCTTAGTGCTTCAATGTTAGTGTGAGAAAATATTTGTAATAAGTTTGTTTAGTAGAAGCAAAACCAAAATAGTTTCAAACTCATTGTAACCTAGCCCGATAGTAGCTTTAGTGTGCCACAAACAATCGTGGATCTCAAGTTGTGTTGAGAAGACTTGGCTTGTAGGGTCAAGGTATTAGTATGCCTTCAACAATCTAAGCTTGTCAGATTGTGTGGGGAAGACTTGACTTGTAAGGTCAAGGTGTTGTGTGCCTTCAACAATCGGGCATTGTCAGGTTGTGTGGAGAAGACTTGGCTAGTAGAGTCAAGGTGTTTATGTTCCTCAAAAAGTCAGGGGTTGTCAGACTGTTTTGAGAAGACTGACTTGTAAGGTTAGGTGCTTTGTAGTTCAAGTTGTTGAATTAGTGGATTAAATCCTTCTGAGTCAGGGGACCTAATGTAGCCAAGGTATTGGTGAACCATGGTATATTACTTGTGTCACTTTACTCCTGAGTTCCTTAGTTTCGTAACTACTTCTTCTCTAAGTCATCAATCCCGAACCAGTTTTAATCAAATAATGAAAAAGAATTTAACTTAGACAAACACAATTCAACCCCCTTCTCGTGTTTGCACCTTCAATCTCTACATTATAGCAACAACAATTTTGTGAATAACTTATTTGGTGCAGACATAGGTACGCTTAAGTCTGGTGTTCATTTTATTAATAACTTGTACTCATTTGGTGTTTCGTCTTTCCCCAACGAAGCAGGTCCTAGTTCTTTAATGCATGTCGACCAACATGAGAATGTTCAACAAGATGAGCCACATGCCCCAATTGAGGAAAAAAACCCAACTGCATATTGCCCACGTCGTATTCGTAGAGCATCACGGTGTGGGACGTGATACCATATAAGAGCTTAATACATCATCTATAATAGTTGATATAGAAAAGAATCAAATGAATGTAATAAAAATATATATTTAAATGTCTAATTTTATTCTGCATTTCAATATTTAATACCATTAAATAATTAAATAACTAATTATTTAATTAAAATTTAACTTAACTATTTATTTTAAACTTGATTTAGTTATTTAAATAAGTTAAATTAACAAAAAAAAGTTATTAAAACACTAATGTATTAAACAACTAGTAATTTTGTAAAAGAATATAAAAGGGTGAGAAATTGGGACCCCGAAATCAATTTCTTAACTATATATATATATATATATATATATATATATATATAAACAATTCAATGGGCAGATTGGTGTTGCTCGAACCGATTTCTCATCTTGGCACAAATTCAAGTAAAGAACCGTGGTACTTTGGAACTTAATAGTAGAAAAGTGGTAGTTTGGTATTGAAATAATGTACACATACGAAATACGAGCTAACGTAAACTACATGAATTGATATTGCCTCTGAACACAATTAACGTAGGTTTTGCTTCTAAACATTGCCTCTGAATTGATATAACATACACATATGCAAACTAAGTTTGTGTAGGATATATGAACTGAGTATGCGTATGCTACGTGAACTGAGTATACCTATGCTACATATTTTATTGTGTTTGATTTTGATTATGATTATGGTTAAGTAGAAATGGTGCGCACGATGTTTACTTATAGAGCATGTCGAGTTATAATTATTGATAATAAGGGTCGTCGCATTAGACTGACCGCTTTTGCACGAGTCTTGAGGAGCAACAGGAAATGCAACAGTAAAAGCAGGCACAATTGGACAAACTGAAGTTACAATGTCAATTATAAGGAAGGGGGGTTTGAATTATAATTGCCCCTTTTTAAAAATTCCTGTTTAAAACTGAAAGTTTAACTCAAGATTGATCTTGGTTATAAACGAAGAACGTTCTTGGTTAGTGAAAAAACAACAATATCAATTTTATCAATATAAAAGCTGATTGTAAAGCAGATAATAAATAGAGATAAGGGAAGAGATATCACACAGAGATATATCCTGGTTCACCCAACCCGGGTTACGTCCAGTCCTCACAACCATGAGATTTTTCACTAAGTGTTCAATACGGAGAACGTTCTTGGTTTTTACACCACCAGTCCAGATCAACCTTGATCTGTTACAATCTTCACCTTTCAACCTAGAAAGGATTTTTACAATCACCTTTCAGACTTGAGTTACAAATGATGTGTATGATAAAAGTGTTTGGGATCTTGAAACTTCTCTACACCCGTTTGAGATAAATGAAAAACAAACTCAGTAAATAATGATCCAAAGATATAGTGAAGAGAGCTGGAGTTTGCTTGAAGAGTTTTTTGACTTGGTACTTGAACAAGTGTTGGTAGATTTGTAAATTGACCTGTTGCCTTCATCTTCCAATTGATCTTCAATTTATAGATGTTAAAAGGCTTTGAATATTCAGTTTAAAATGAATATATCCGTTGGACACACTTCCCAAGTGTCAGATATATTTTAAAGCAATTAAACATGTGTTTATGTGTCATTCCTTTGTCTCATAAACATGGTGTGCTTTCTGCAAAAAGGAGCAGCAGCAGTGTCCTTGCTGTCATGGTTGTCCTTTCTCATAGCTCATCAATTTGGAGATTGATCTTGATTTTTTGCTTCGCCTTTGTTGATCCTCTTTGATCGAATCTATCCAAAACAATCTTGTGTAGATTATTAACTTCCTCTGTGATGAATACTGATGTTTTGTAGTGTATATAGATGTACTTTTGTATCCCAGATCGATCTTAAATTACAGCAGATTTTGCTATTCCAAAGCTATGAAAACGGAGAACGTTCTTCGTTTCTATTTTGAGTGATTGCTGGATTTTGACAATTCTGACAGCTGTTGTGTGCCAAGCTTTTCTGTTCTGTACGTGTGTCAGTGATGCAGTGACTTTATCATTTCATTCCAGTTTGTACTTGCTTACTTTAGCCATCAACTTTGGGGATTAGTCTTGCTTTTTATTCTTGATGCATTGCTTTTCTTTTTGTTGATCTTATGGAAAGAATCTGTCCAAAATGATCTTGAGTATATAATTATGTTCCTTTGTAATGAATACTGGTGATTTGCAATGTAGATTGATGTATTTTCGAAGCCCAAATCAATCTTGAATTAAAGAAGACTTTGTTCTTTATAAACCAGAATGTTCTTGGATTAATGTTGTCAAAACCAGAACATTCTTCGTTTTTCAGACTGTTGTCCAGAATGATCTTCGTTCTGTTGTCCAGAATGATCACTTGTCACTTTTGCTTTGAGTGTTGCTCTTTAATCTTTGATCATTTTGAGTGATTTTTTTGCTCATATGAGAGTTGTATATTCCTAGTATATGAACTGGAAATAGATTCGCGATTTGCAGGAGCTTTCCTTGCATTAAAAACTTATTTGATCTTGCTTGTTGAAAATGACAGAAACATGGAGAACGTTCTTGGTTTTCCAGATTAGGTCAAGAACATTCTTGGTTCAGTTTTGTTCATTTTTAGCTCTTTCTTTAAACTAATTTCTCTTGCATTTGCTTTGTACCTATCTTAGATTATTTCACTCAAAAGCACAAGTTAAATTAACATAACATTTAGAATCATAATTAACATTCTTAATTAACTTTTTGTTTGTTTTCATCAAAACATTAAATTGAGATTTTGTCTTAACACAAACAACGATTACAACAGCAGCAACATCGAGCATAACAAGAGCAACATGCCCAACAGGAAAAGCAGACACAACATGAGGCCCAACCAAAACAGATGGATCAACCTCCAAAGGCTGATGGATATCCTAGTGGCCCTGTTGGCACATCTATCCTTATGACATTTGGTGACCACGTGGACTCGACATTGAGATGGGGTGGTAATTTTCTCGATCATATTAAATTTTTATTAGATGTTGTCATAATGTGTTTTAACTTATATTTTTTCCCTTCATTTATTTTAGGATTTTCAGGAGTTGTCATTGAAAAATTTGAAAGAAGTTGTCATTGAACATGAAGAGGTTGAGCAATTGGTTAAGAGTTGCAGGTTATATCTATTGCTAAAATTCAGTTACAGAATGATCGACAAAGGGATCATATTTGCTTTCGTAGAGAGGTGGCATCGGGACACCACCAACTTCCATATTCCGATTAGGGATATGACAACTATACTGGATGATGTTCCTTCTCTTCTGCATATACCATCACCGAAGCTCATTAGTGTCAATGTATTTATCAAAGATGACAGAGCAACAATATTAGTTGAGCTTCTTGGAGTTATTGAGGCTTTTGCTCATGCTGAATTTAATGTCAAGAACACATCAAACTAAAAGAGTGAGTTAATTGTCTTCTCATAGAGAGTTATTAGATTTGATGTAAATTAGTCAAAGTGTTCTCACACACTTGTATTGATATAGTACTTAATTTGTAACATCATCTCAATGAGAGTTAGAATCCTAAAAATAAACTTTGTGTCAAGTAAGACACAAACTAGAACAGATGTTTAGGCACCTCAACAGTAGGTTGTCAGAATGTTGAAGAAGGTTTTGGAGACGACAACTTGGACAGGCTAGAAAAAAATACTCAAAGCCTGAAGCAAAATCCTAGACTGTGCATAGGCAAAATCTCTTTGAAATGGAGGACTAAGTGTAGCAACAGTTTGTTGTGCACTAGTATAAAATATATGTGTCTCCTTTATCCTCTTCTATTTCTCACATCTTAGTTCCTTATGATTCAACCTTACTTTGTCTAAACCTGGTTTTAAAAGTAAGTTGAAAATTTTGATAAAGAACAAATTTCATAGGGAAATCAAAGTAGCTTTAAGAAATGAAAAAAAAAACAATTCAAACCCCACCTTTCTTGTGTTTTCTAGCACCTTCAATATCTACGTCCAGTCCCCTCAAACAATAGGATTTATCCACTAATTAAGAACTTGAATTACAACGCCTGACCCTACAAGTCAGTCTTCTCAATTTCCAGCCTGAAACCTAAAGACTGTTTAGGCACTACAACACCTTGACCCTACAAGTCAAGTCATCTCAGCTTTCAACTTGAAAACCTACAAGTTGTTGAGGCAAATTGGCTAGTACTGAGATGGGTTACAAAAGGGTGAAAGTAGGTTCTATTTTGATTTGTCTAAGCGGATAGATTACAAAGAACTTCACACCAAAATAAAGCACTAAGCACTAAGTAATTTAAAGTTGAACGAGTGCCTTTGCTAAAACTAAGAGAATTTTAAGTTCGTAAGATTTTCTGAGTTGTTGTGTTATGCCTTCTTCTTCTTCTTCAGAATTGATCTCTTTATATAGCATGAATTAGGGTTTCAATATTGTTTCAAACAAATTCTTAGCGTATCATCCTTGCGCTAGGTCAACAGAGATCTTCACAAAAAATAAACCTTGATAGATACGGTTTGGGAATATGACTATTGAAGCTTGATTAATTCCAAAACGATTCTTCAACTAAATCTTCTAAAATGATTATGTGCGAGAATGTCCAGATAGTGCTTGAAAATTATTCTCCTTGAATCTTCTGAGTGTATCTTCCTTGCATGACTTAGAATGAGTGGCATGGGCAACGTCACCTTGTTGCATCTTCAAAGCATGTTACGTACTAAAAGCTTTAGAGTTATTGTAGTAGGCTCTTCAGAGGCATGCTTCTGTCTTCAGAGAAAGACGCGTAGAAGCTTCAGAGGCACATTGGGGAGATGCTTTAGAGGAAAATCTTCAGAGGTAGATACGTGCACACGACAATGTGTGTAATAACCAGTGTCTAAAAGTTGCGTTGACTTCCTTTAACATCATGTGACTCTGATTGTATTTGTTTCATTTAACATCTTTGTTTCCTCTAATGTCTTCGTTTGTTTGTCATTTTCACTTCCTCTAATAGCTTCCTCTGATATATATCTCATAAAGTACCTTTGTTATCATCAAAACGTGATGAAGGGATTGATCCTAGAACCAACCTGGTTCCAACAGTATCACTTGACACGATGCCACCAACATCCCCAAATACTTGTGAGACGCCACCCGACTTCTCGTAGCATCTAAGTGTTAAAGTGGACCGCCCTTAAATAAACAAGTCAACAACCTAATCTTTCCAAACATGTAATAACAATAATCCATGTTAGGATTCAAGAAACATATCAACCTCGTGGGTCCATACACATAATAATGGACTTAACTTTCCTTATGCAAATCTATATGATCCCTCGAGTCATTGTCACATCAACCCAAAACACTACCATATTCATATTTATATCATTCAAAGTCACTTAGGTTTAGTGTCATACTTCTTTTTTTTTTTTACTTAAGGTTGAGTGCCATACTTAAATAAACATATACTATTGTTTCTTTTTTTTTTTTTTTTTTTTTTCCTT
>JBBPBQ010000004.1:35022947-35051986 GCA_037974755.1 Cicer yamashitae
TTTTTTTTTCTTATTTACCTTAGTATAATGCAATTATCCTTTAAATTTCCTTTCTTACTTAATGTTGGTCAACCTCTAATTAATTTAACAACTACTCAAGGACACAAATATAACGGTTTGAGTGGGAAGATAATTAAAAGGAAGGTTTTGGAAGATTGAAAGTGTTAATTTGGATATCTTGGCCTTTTTTTTTTACAAAAACCGACTTAATAAATTGATTGGAGAAAAGGGAGACTCTATTGGAGTTAACTCATTTGTAAACTTGAGATACAAAGGAAGGTTATGGTGAAAGTGAAAGGTCACTAATCGAAGGAGACTTCTTTACATTATAATATTATAAATTTTGTTTTTTTTTTTTTTGGCAACTTTGTCATTTGTCAATCATTGGAAGAGCACCTACACCCTTTTGGCCTTGACTCCTGTGGGCTTGTTTCGGTATAAATTTATTAGAGCACTCGATCATCCTAAACGCCTCTACCCTTTGTCCTTGATGTTTGGGAGATGTGTTCAAAACTAACCTTGTAGACCACTTTGTCGTCCTAAGCGTCTACACCCTCCGACCTTGGTACTTGGAGACTTTTTTCGGTACTAATCTATTATACTGTTCGGCCGACATAGAAATGTAAAAAGAGCGACACGTGCTCAAACGTAGGGTGAAGATACTAAACACATCAATCAATTGGAAAAATAGTCGATCAAATATGAGTGGGGTCAGCCCCGACCAATCCCATAAGGCACGGTTGTAGCATGCTTACACCCTCAGTTTTGTACAATTCTAATCATTAATAGGTATTAAGAAATTCGGCAAAGACCACACACACCTAAATTAGGATTGGCCTACTACAATGCTCGAAATTTTTAGACCACTATATTTTTAAAAGGTAAGAAAGGGATAAACAAACTTTTTTATTTTTATTTTTTTGCTAAGAGACAATCGGACTTTTACTTATTAACCCAAATTTTAGATTGGCAAATTTTCAACCTTAAAGATTCTAGTGACTTAGATCTTTGTTCTTGCATATATATAACAATATTAGACAATAATTCTAACTACATGCAATCCCAATTATAACAAAAATTTTGGAGATATATTTGATTCCATTTATAAGCAAAAATTGTGTCTACAAGATACATTTATTGTTTAAATAATTTTTTTATCTTTATTTAATGTTTATCTTTTAAATACTAGTCGGTGTACTTAATGTCCCACACTTTTCTATGAGGGGTATATTTGTAAAAAAATTCAAATAGTGATAGTAATACATATGTTCACTACAATTTTTTTATAACATGTTCACGACATTTCATAGAAAACGATAAGGATTTAATGTACAAATTTCTTAAAACAAAAAATAAATGAAACAAAAGTATTTTGACCCCAGCATCCCTTAATAATCACCTAAAAATAAAAATCTTTTATCATAAGTATGCTGTGTTTTTTAGCTTGTTTTTAACTCACGTTTGATTTGATTGTATTTGATTTGATGACTATTTTGGCGTGTGTTATGCTCGAATAGTTGGATAATATAATTGTTTTTGCCTTCTTAAAAAGCAAAATCACTTTGTGTTCACTACATTTTTTTTTTTTTTGATAATGTCTTCACCACATTTCAAAGAAAACCATAAGGATTTAATGTACAAATTTCATGTACAAATTTCTTACAACAAAAAATAAATGAAACAAAGGTATTTTGACCCAACATCCCTTAATAATCACACACAAAAAAAATAAAAATCTACCATCAATTTGGTTGATATTTGTTCTTCACATACAAACAAAACATGAATTATATAAGTTATAATAATAAAATATCAGTATCAATAAAAATAATATTATTAAGAATTCAACTAATATATTCAAACACTCCTAATTTTCATACACATTTTTAACACCTCATTTTGTCTTTATTTTTCTCTTTCTGTTACATAATCAATATATCACATCAGTTTATCTATTTTTATCTCTTTCAAAATATCAATTGAATTTTGTGATGTACATCAGACATTTTTCTTAAGAATTTGAACCTGTCTTACATAATTATTATTCAATCATCAACAGCATCAGTAATTTCTTTCCATCGACCTCAACTTTGTACCCCATGTGCACTATTTTCGTCTTATAAGAAATGAAGAAAGACTCGAAGATAAAGGGTAATAATTAAGAATGAAAAAAGGAAAAAGAACATAAATTCTATTTCATATTACTAATAGTATAATTTTATTGACATTATAATTAAATTGAATGAACAAATCAAAGAATTTCATTGTCTAATTAACAACTAAAACACATTCGATTTTTTTTTCTCGTGGAAAACTCGAAGACACAAACACACTTTCTTCTCTTTATTTATACCAATGTAGAACAAGCTGAGGTTTTAGGATAAAAAAGAGCAGGCAACAAATACTTCATTCCATTAACGCCATTTGCATTATAGCTAGCACCCGTTGTGGGGTCCACCAAGAGATCTCCGGCATAACCAGGGTAAGCACCTTTAGCATAAACACCAGTACAAGCAGAAGCAGCTTCCAAAGGAGCTTCTCTAGGTCCTTGAAAATATCCATTACCAAAAGGATTAGTTACGGTTCCTGCTAATAAACTAGCAACATTGATAACCATTCCATCAAGACCCACGTCGTTATTTGGTGCAACCAATGGTGAACTTTGTGGACCATAAATTGGTTGGTGAAATGGCCACGCGCATTGACCAACACACTGAGTTTCTGAATTCCCAACCCAAATGTACGCAAATTTGTATCTCTTGCCATTCACGCGTGCACCATTAGACGAACCATGGGTCCCACACCTACTTGAACAGAAACCATCGACTGCCACATCAGCAGATGTAAGAACAATGTTAATAGAGTCTTTTTGTGGTCCTTTAGATGCGAGTTTTATGATTTGGTTAGTTGTGAGTGATTTGCCTAAAGAGTAATTCTCATCAAGAATTTGAGCACCGAGGGAGAGAGCGAGATTAACTGATTTTTTGTTGTTGGTGAGGTGGTAGTATTTTTCGCTTGATTTCCACCACGTGGCAACTGAGGGTTGCGATGTTGTGGTTTGTTTGGGAGAAGAGAGTGAATTTATGAAATCTGTGATTATTGTTCGTTGAGATGGTTTGAATTTTCCATACCAAATGATGTTGATAGAGATTTTGCCACTAAGTAGAGGGCCTTTGTGGTATTGAAATTTAAGTAGTTGTTGATTTGATTCAGTTAATTGTCTAGCTGAAATCAAATGAAGTAGAGTAATTGTGAGAAAAAGTGTAAAGATTAGACTTGTGTTAAGAGAGGCCATTTGTGTTTTGTATGGAAAAAAAAGAGAGTAAGAAGTAGAGAGTAAGAAGTAGAAAGGATTTGTTTTGGAAAATATTGTGATAGAAATGAGGTTATGGAAAGGAAGGATGAGATTTTCGATATATATAATATAATGGAAAGGAAAGTAGTGAGAAAGAGGTGGGAGTGCTTTATGGGTGAAGTCAAATTATGAGGGAGGGTGAGTGGAGTGGCTGGTGGAGATGTGCCAGCTAGATAACGCGTTGTAATTTTATTATTCCAATTAGGATGATGTTTGGCTCCTTCTAATAACAAAATTAATGGGTATGTGTTGTGCGGCTAGCTGCCAATTTTGGATCAAATTCGTTAGTGTGGACATTAACAGCACAGGTATGGGAATTAAACGACAAAGCTGAGTTCCGTTTGTAGAAAGCATGCCCCTTGCTTTTGGGTGCATTCAAGAACGTCACTTTTATTCCTCTACTCTATAAATAATTGCTGGATCTCCTTGCAAATTTATAAGTGTAAGCTGGCCTATATTTCAAATATTCATTTAGATTTTAGTTTATTATTTTCGAAAGTTATAAAAATGACTTAATTTGTCTAGAATATTGATAATACAATTATGAAGTTATTAAAGTTACGAAAGTTACGAAAGTTATAAAGTGATATTAAGCTCAAAAGCTATTATTTACTCCGTCTTAAAATAATTGTCGCATTTGTATATTTCACACATATTAAAAAATTATGATAAATCAAAGAGAGTATAATAATTTTATTAAAATATCCTTATAAACTATTGGTGCGACAATATAGGGTCCTAAATTTCGAGGGCACCAAAAAAAATTATGGTAAAAAAATATAATATAAAAAAGTATATATATATATATATATATATATATATATATATATGTATATATATATATATATAGTAAAAAATTGTCAAAGCTTGAAGGGTTTACTTGTTTTTCTTCTTAAACTTTAGGTCTAAAATTATAAATTTATAAATGAATAAACCGTCGATTTAATCTTTAAACAAACACTCTTCACCAATTTAGTTCTTAAACTATTAAAATCAACTGAAATATCCCTACACTATTTCTTCGTCCATCAAGTTAGTGTCTTTGTTATTTTCATTCATTAAGTGACAATTAGTAGTCCCTAAACAATGAACATAATCCAAAGTAGTCTCTAAATTATAATAAAACAACAATTTAGTCTCTACAGTTCAATTTTTGTTTTGGGTTAAACACCTCATTTGTAATTGTCTGTAATTGCTAACTCATTTTAGAGACAGAACAACATTTGTATTGCCTTTTAACATTTATTCTAAATTGTCATATTGGATATACGATTAAAAACTAAAGAAAAAAAAACCAATAAATCATTAAACTAAAAAAAATAGTAAATCAGCAAAATCACATCATAAAATTATATTTTGAACTTTAAGAAATGTGTCTTTATTAACTCACATTGTCTTACCTAATAAATCATCCTTAGTATATGTATCTTTACCAATTACTTTAAGATGAACTGTAGAACTATTATATGTAATTATGAAAAGGAAGCTCACATTTACTCGTTTTTTTTTCTTCTAAATTATTGGGTTTTTTTTTTGTTTCTTTTATTTTCAACCAAAATATTTTTCTAGTTATTGTTACTTTATTTGAGACCAAGATATAAAATTCATTTTTAATATTTAATTATTGTAAATCAAAAGTTACAACACTAATGAACCAAAAAATACGAACGAACTTAAATGTAATCTAAACATAAGAGTCATTAAGTAAATATTGTATATCTAATATAACAATTTAGAATAAGTGTAAAAATTCAATACAATTTTGTTTTGTTCCTAAGTGTAATAATATGAGATGAGTTGTTTAACAAAAAATAAAATTGAACTTTGAGGGACTAAATTGTTGCTTTTTTATGATAGTTTATGGTCTATTTTGAAGTATTTTTATAGTAATTAGGAACTCCTCATAGTCGCTTTATGGATATAATTAACGGAGGGACTAACTTGATGGAGTTTATAGGTCTTTTAGTTATTTTTAATAGTTTATGAGTTAAATTGGTGAGAGAGTGTTAGTTTAGGGACAAAATTGACCGTTTTTTCTTTATAAATTGTTGGACCTTTATGGTTAAATACGTACAAAATCATATATATATATATATATATATATAAGAATATTGTGGACATTTTTTTAATCTTTATAAACTAACATTAGAACTCTAGAAAAAAAATAGTTTTATCTTTCTCAATTCTCCTACTCTTATTACACATTGGTATCTCATGTTTGTTAAGAAAAACAAAAACAATCAAAATATTTTCAACAAGATATATCTTATCAATAATTTTTGTCTTTATTCTCTTCTCAAAAGGTAAAGTTTTATAATTGTTTTAATCTTCGAAGTTTATAAGTTTAGAACTTTATTAAAACCATAATAATGATAGTGTGAGATGCTATTGCCACTTGTTTGAATTGATAGATATTTTGGAACAATAAATATTGATAGATACATTGTATAAATATTTTTACTATAATTTTATTATAGTTTTAATTTGAAAGTTTTAGTATTTACGTATTATATATATACACAGACACATGAGGCATTCCAAGTAAGAGGGAGAGTTACGATAAGAGATGAAAACATTAAATAATAATCATATGATTAGAACCAACGATTGAGATCTTACTCTCTTTTTATGCACGTGTCTTTTTTATTCCACGCGTTTAACTTTCTCTTTTTTCTCTCGTTTTATGCCTCTCGTTCCATCTTTTAGAAGTTAAAACAAATATCTATAATGTTTTCAAAATTAAAAACTAGAAACCACATATTCATGGCTAAAAAAGAATTTGCTTTCAAAAGCAAAACCCACTCCACATAAAACAAAAATCGGTTGGAAGCAGAGTTGTGAAAACGTTGATGATGTCTAATCAAATGGTTATTATTTAATGTTTTTATTTCTCATTGTAACTCTTCCTCTCTATCGATGGCAACATAACCTGCATATGTGGGTATCTACACAAAGCCGTTTGATTTGGACGAGGAAAATTCGCTTTGATTGGGTGCGGGTGTGGGTGCAGATTTTTCCCAAAATTAAAATTCCGGGGCGGGAACGGGTTTGGGGTGGTGATATACACCCGCTCCTGCACCCGAACCCGCCCCGCAAGTAATATTAATGTAAATTTTAAATTTTATGTTCGTATACATAATGAATATACTTAATATTTTTTAAATATTAAAAATTATAATCTTATCTCTATAGAAAATATTTTTTTAATTTTATTATTGTCCAATAACAATTATTTTATTATATTAATTATAATAGATATGATTTTTAAATTTATAATTATATATATATATATGAATGGGTGCGGGTGTGGGAGGAGAAACCCGAACTTTGCGGGTGGAGATGGGGGACTAAATTTTACACCGCTATGAAACGGGGGTGGGGGCGAGTTTTCCCATATTAGTAGGATGCGGAGGTGGAGGAGGCAAAATCCACCCTCGCCCCGCCCCGTTGCCATGCCTACCTCTTACTTAAAATGCTTTACTTTTATATATATATATATATATATATATATATATATATATATATATATATATATATATATATATATATATATAAAGAGTCAAGAAAATGTATAAAAAAAATACTACATTAAATTCAAACTTCCTACAAAAAATCAAATTGAGATGGACAACTCTCGTTTTAATTTGCATACTCAATCTTTATTTTTACTTTTTTAAATGAAAAACTTCACAAAACTATCGTTAGGCATGATAACGGGGCAGGGCGAGGGCGGATTTTGCCTTCTCCACCCCCGCATCCGACTAATCGAGAAAAATCCGCAATAGTTCTCATTTCATAGCGGGTGTGAAATTTAGATCTTCACTTCCGCCCGCAACGGAGTTCGGATTTCCCCCCTCACACCCATTCATATATATAAAATTATAAATTTAAAAATTATATCTATTAAAATTAATATAATAAAATAATTATTATTAGACAATAATAAAATTAAAAAAAAATTCTATAGAAATAAGACTATAATTTTTAATATTTAAAAAAATATTAAGCATATTCAATATATATATGTATATAAAATTTAAAAATTACAATAATATTTACTTGCGGGGCGGGTTCGAGTGCGGGTGCAGGTGGATATCACCTCCCCAAACCCGTCCCCGCCCTGAATTTTATTTTCGAGTAAAATTTGCACCTGCACCCAATTAAAGCGGATTTTCTCCGCCCAAATTAAGAGAATTTGGGTAGGTACCCGCTGGTGCGGGTTATGTTGTCATCCCTACTATTGTTCTTAAGGAGATTACTGTTCACAAAAAATATACAATAAATTATTAAGTAGATTAATTTTCACTTATCCTTTTTCGGCACATTATCAATAATTAATTCATAACAAATTTTTCATGAATTTTTTAAAAAAATATTATTAAAAATTATAAAATAAAATTTATTAATTTCTTACATTAATAAAAATGATGATAATTACATTAAACAATTCATTACATTCTTCAATATAAAATAATAATAATAATAATAATAATAATAATTAATCGCTTTGATGCGGTTAATTGTTAAAATATAAATTATGTTCAAATTAATTATTAAATACTTTAAGGTAGAAAAGTTTAAATATATAAAATATTTGCATAGAGTAGTATTGATATTTCTCATGCATTTTTAAACTAATAAAAAATATTCAATCCTTGACATTATATATTATTTTTGTAATAGATAAAATATTTAGATCAATGCCTAACTCATTAATTATATTTCCTAAATCATAAATGTATCTTACAACCTAATTACTTGTTTATTTCATGAAATTGTCAATTTAATATGAGTGCACCATAGGAGTATTTAACAAAAATAATATTACATTTTAATCTTTTTTTCAAATTGTTTTAAATATAGTATATATATATATATATATATATATAAATATATATTATAGGACATAACTAATGTGGATGATTTTTTTTATATGAGAACAGAGGAGTTCTTATACAAAAACAACACAACATCATTGGCTATACAAAACAAAACGATAATTGATTGTCGAGCTGCCTTCACCACAATTATCCATGTCTAATAAACACTTGTCGTTGTTGTCATGGTACTGGACCTCTAAATCACTCCAAGGCACCCCGCCTTCGATTCTTTGAAAAATAGGATGGGAAGAAGCCCACCATATGCGACACAGAAGAAACACCACATATATAGAGAAAATAGAGGCAAAGATTTACATATATATATATATATATATATATATATATATTGAATAAAACATACATAAAAAAAAATTCACGTTCTCAAATATAAGAAGTTCAACTATTATTACTTTTTTTCCATCCATCCATCCATCCATCCATCCATCCATCTATCTATCTATCTATCTATCTATCTATCACATATACAATTACACGCATAGCACACCATCCTCAAATATTTCTCTCGAATCATGTCGTCCGTTTGGTATCCAATGCTTAGTTATATGCTGACTCGGGCCTATCTATTTGGTATACATATATCACAAAATCATCAAATATTTCTCTCGAATCAAGCCTATTTATTTGATATCTAATGCTTAGCTATATGCTGACTCAGGCCAATGCCCCCAACTCCCCCAAATACTAGTCAGATGCCACTTGACTTCTCGTGGAGTCTAAGTGTTATAAGTGGATCGTCCTTCAATAAACATGTCAACAACCTAATCTTGCCAAGCATGCAATAACAATAATCCCAGTCGAGACTCAAGCAACATATCAACCTCGTGCGCCCATACACGCAACAATTCACTTAACTTTCCTCATGCAAGTCTATATTCATATCAACCCTAATCACTACCATATTCATATTTATATCATTCAAATTCACCTAGGTTGAGTGTCATAGTTCTTTTTTTGTTACTTAAGGTTGAGTGCCATACTTAAATAAACATATACTACTGTTTCTTTTCTTTTTATTTACCTCGCTATAAACTATATAATGCAATTATCCTTTAAATTTCCTTTCTTACTTAAGGTTGGTCAACCTCTAATTAATCTAACAAACACAAGTATTCCAGTATCACATAGCACATGTAATCAATCATTTAAATCATGAATAAAAATTAATCAAACATCTCTCGAACAACATTAAGATCAATCCTATGATACACTACGTAAGACCATCGTAACCTAATGAGTTACTAATGAGTGTTATACTCCTTAGGTGTTTATCTCTAGTAGAGCTTGGGTCTTTATATATATATATATATATATATATATATATATATATATATATATATATATATATTTAATATTTTACGCTAATTGTCCCGATGTGTTCGAAATATTGCCTTGCATTTGTTTATCGATAAAAGGTCTTGAAAAGAGTTGATAATAGCTTGATCGATCTATTGCCTCCAAATGTTTTCTTCAAACGACACCTCTAGCGGTAATCCTACTTACACTGTAACTATCAATAATTCACGAGGATACCTTTGTGATTTTTGAAGAAAGAAAGCAGATGCATATGAGGTTTATGAGAATATTTCTAAGGATCACAAAGGATGAAGTGCAACATGTATAAAACCGAATAATGAAGGACACAAATGAAAGGGTTTGAGTGGGAAAAGACTTGGAAGGAAGGTTCTGGAAGGTTGAAAGTGTTGATTTGGATATGTTGGCCCTTTTTTACAAACACCGACCTAATAAATTGGTTAGAGATGAAGGTGAAAACACAAGAAGGGGGTTGAATTGTGTTTGTCTAAGTTGGATTCTTTTTTATTATTTATTCAAGAACAGGTTCGAGTTTGTGATTTTAACTAAAACAGAGGCAATAACAATCAGGCTTAAGTAATCAGAGGCAGTGGTAAAGTAAAGAGTGCAGAAGTAAAGTGACACAAGTAGATTTATCTTGGTTCACCACCAACTTGGTAGCTACATCCAATCCCTTCACTTAGAATGATTTAACCACTTATTCAAATCCTTGAATTACACAACACCTGATCCTACAAGCCAGTCTTATCAAAATAACCTAACACCTATAAACTTTTTAAGGCAAACAAATACCTTGACCCTATAAGTCAAGTCTTCTCCACACAACCTGAAAAGCACATATTGTTGAAGGCAACTACACCTTGACCCTACAAGTCAAGTCTTCTCAACACTACATGAAAACCACAGATTGCTTGAGGAACACTAAAGCCACAATCGAGTTGGGTTACATAAGTTTGGAACGGATTGTGTTTTGCTTATACTAAGAAGATTGTTACAATTGATTTCTCACAATAAAACACTTAAAAAACATTTCTTTGAGCAAATGCTTCTCTAGAACTTAAACCTTTGAGCTTTGAATACTTAGGAAATTTGAGCTCTCAAAAGTTTTTCTAAATTGTATGGATTTCTGAGTTTATGAGTTTGTGCTTTCTTCTTTAGCCTTAGGTATCTATTTGTATAATAGATTAGGGTTTCCTTTTTGTCCTTATAAAATCTGGATCATATCTTTCTTGTGAACAAATTCTGAATGTATCTTCTTGTGAACAAATTATAAGTGTATCTTCTTGTGAATAATTCTGAGTGTTTCTTCTTTTGAATAATTATGAGTGTATCTTCTTGTGAATAATTATGAGTGTATCTTCTTGTGAACAAATTTTAAGCATATCTTCTTGTGAACAATACTTTGACCATATCTTCTTGTGAACAATATTTTGACCATATCTTCTTGTGAATAATATTTTGACCATATCTTCTTGTGAACAATATTTTGATCATATCTTCTTGTGAACAATATTTTGACCATATCTTTTTGTGAACAATATTTTGACCATATCTTCTTGTGAACAATATTTTGAACATATATTCTTTTCACCTTGGTCAAAGATTTCCTTCAATTATAATTCTGAGTCGTATCTAATTTCAGATTGTGCTCAAAAAATTATTTATGTGAATCTTCCTTCATACTCTTGATTAATTAGAGCAGGAATGGATTCAGGCTTGCTCTTGAATATTCAGAAACTATGTTTCGGCTAAATCTTTTCTACAAAATGAATTATTTCAATCAAAACTGTTGACTTCCATCAGAGCCATTGTCTTTCTTGTTGGAGTGAGATGTTGTGTTTCTTGGATAATAAAAGTTAGAGGCAGAATTGTGTGACTTAGAATTAGTGGCTTTGGACAAATCACATTGTTGAATCATTAGAGTCGGTGCAATATTAGAGGCTGCATATCAGAGGCAACATTTTGAGTGTGTTGCCACTTTTGATTAGCAGAATATGAGCTTTGAATGCATGGCTTGAACAATCTCTTAAGATTTAATAATATCTTGATATCAACTCTTCAAAGGCATGTTGAGTTTGTGCACATTAGAGGCACACAAGGGCTTCAGAAGCATGCTTCAAATTCAGTCTTCGGAGGCAGACTTTAGACCCAATTATTAGAGGCAGTCTTTAGACCCAGTTATCAGAGGCAGTCTTCATACCCAAACTTCAGAGCCAAACATCAGAGGCAATCTTCATAACCTTTAGAGGCACATTGCTTTCCGAGGCATACGTTTAGAGGCAGACGTGTATGCTTTTGTGTTCCTCTAATCTCATCCTCTGGTCACTTCTTCTGGTCCCTTCCTCTAATTTTCTTGTTCTAATTGTTGCACACTTAATGAAGCCATTAGTCCAAACAAATTATTCTCATAAAATATCTTTGTTAACATCAAAATCACAAAAGTTAAACCAACTTAGTTTCAACAAGAGAAAGAGGAGACTCTGGTGGAGTTAACTCATTTGTAAACATGAGATACAAAGGAAGGCAAGGGTGAAAGTGAAAAGTTGCTGATGAAAGAAGACTTCTTTACATTATAATATAATAAAGCTTGTTTTTTTGACAACTTTGTAATTTGTCAATCATTATTAGAGAGTTGATTGCATTAAGTTTCTATAATAAGTAACAATATGTATTTATTTATTAACAAAATAAATTATTTTTTATTTAATCTAACTATTTGTTATTTAGTTAAATTATAAAATTATATATATTTAGTTGTTTTATTTGTTTTGGAATATGGAAATGTTTTAGTAGCACACTGGCATGCACTTACTGACTTTCTTCACGCACAAAAATGCGTTTAATAAGAAAAACTTCACACACAAAAATGAGTTTAATAAAGAAAAAATGTAACATACATTTTTAACAAAAAAATTTAATGATTGCCACATACTTTTGAAAAACAAACTTATGAAAACACACATCGACTTTTGTTTTAAAAAAAAAAAAGGATAATGAATAGTATTGGCAAATTGAAAAAATTGAAAAATGAGAGAAACCTTCTTCATTTGAGTGTGAAATTTAAGGAATTTTTTTTATATTTTAGTTTTTTTTAAATTGACCAAATTGCCACACTCCGAAAAATATATACAGAAATGTCCTACTTTTTTGCTCCTGTTGTTAATCTCAACATGGGGATGCGACGCCCTAAAGAGTTTTTTTTTTTTTTTTAATTTCTAATAGAAGGTCGCATCATGGGGATGCGACCATGTACTAGTATGATTTTTTTTAATCAATTTTATTTATACGTTTAATTATTATTTAATAAATTATAAATAATTAAAATATTTAAAAAATTAAAATACTAATAATAAAATAAATATATTATTAAATAATAATAATAATTTTAATAATAATAAATAAAATACATTAATATTAATAATAATAATAATAATATAAATCTTAATAATTTTATATTTGAAGACTCGTATGGGTGCCTTCAAGAACGTCACTTTTATTCCTCTATTCTATAAGTAATTGCTGGATCTCGTTGCAAATTTCGCCATTAACTCGATATTTTTCTTCTAGTTTATTGGGTTTTTTTTTTTTGTTTTCTATTTTCAACCAAAATATTTTTCTAGTTATTGTTTTTTTTTTTATTTCGGACTAAGATGTAAAATTCATTTTTAATATTTAATTATTGTAAATCAAAAGCTACAACACTAATGAATCAAAAGTTACAACTTTAAATGTAATTTAAAAATTAGAGTCATTAAGTAAATATCATATATCCAATATGACAATTTAAAATAAGTGTAAAATGTCAATATAAATTTTGTTTTGTTTCTAAGATGAGTTAGAGGTTAGAGATGAGATGAGCTATTTACACACAAAAAAAATAATAAAAAATTGAACTTCGAAGGACTAAAATTATATTTTGTACCTAATATAAATTTTGTTTTGTTCCTAAGATGTGTTAGAATTCTATTGTCTTTCTCAATTCTCCTACTAATGTTACTCCTTGGTATCTCAGGTTTGTGAGGAAAAACCAAAAAAATCAAACTATTTTCTATAAAAATATCCTTTACCAGCAATTCTTGGTCCCTATGCTCTTCTCAAACGGTAAAGATTTATGATTGCTTTAATCTTCCAAGTTTATAAGTTTAGAACTTTATTAAAACCATAATAATGATAGTGTGAGATGTTATTGCCACTTGTTTGGATTGATAGATTTTTGGAACAATGTTTTGATTGATACATACATTATATAACTATTTTTGCTATAATTCTATTGTAATTTTGATTTGATTTGAATGTTTTAATATTAACTTATTATATATATATATATATATATATATATATATATTTTTGTAAAAAGAATCAAGAACTTTTATAAAAAAAAAAAGGACGTCATATTCAAACTTCGCACAAAAAATTAAATTCACATGAACGACTCTAGTTTTAATTTGCTTAGTATGCTCCAAATGAAAAGATTCTCAATCTTTATTTTTGCTTAAAAAATTAAAAACTTCTCAAAACTATTTTTCTTAAGGAGATTATTCTTCACACAAATATACAATAAATTATTAAAATTATAAAATAAAGTTTAGTAAATTCATATATTAAAAAAGATGATGATGATTGTATTAAATAATGCATTATATTCTTCCTATATAATAATAATAACAATAATAATCATTAATCGTTGATGCAGCTAATTGTTAAAAATATAAATTATGTTCAAATTAATTACTAAATACTTTAAGGTAGAAAAGTTTAAATATATAAAATATTTGCATAGAGTAGTACTGAGATTTAGGTCCAATAATAAGTAGTACTGATATTCCTCATTTATTTTTAAACTAATAAAAAATATTCAATCCTTGACATTATATTTTATTTTCGTGATAGCTAAAATATTTAGTTCAGTGCCTAACTCTTAAATTATATTTCCTAAATCATTAAGTTTTTCATTGTTTTTCAATTCGCACCCCAAGTATCATTGGGAAATGTGAGATTGTGTAATATCATGGTGACTTCCTCGGTTAAGAAAAACTAGGTCATTTTCTTTCTCTACGTAAATTTTATTCATCTTTTAATTTTAAGCTTTATTTTTTATCTATGCCTTTCAGATCTATATCTAATATGGATTCTCAATTCTCACCCAAAATATAATATATTAAAACAAAGTGTCAACTCCATTGAATGACACATCACACACTTATATTGGAACTAACTTCATTTTATACTTAGAGATTTTATGATAAGAAAAGTATTTTATGAGAACAATATATTTGACTTCAAATAGTGTGAAAAAAGATATGGTCAAGATTTTTAGAAGATTTGATCAAGATTTATCTACAACAAAATATGAATAGAATCAATCTAAATAATTTACAAACACAATCTGAACAAAATACAAACAGAATCAATCTGAAGAATTTACAATCTTAATCTAAACAAAAAAGGAACAGAATAAATTTGAAGAATTTACAAACGCAATCTAAACACAATACAATTCAGAATTAAACAATGACTAAATTGAAGCCCAAATTTTAACTATAAATAGATACTCAAGGTTGAAGAAGAAAATCATCAAAAAGAATAAAAGAGTAGTCTTAGAGTTGAAAGAGAGAAACACTTGTTCAAGTTAGAAATATTTTATGAGTGATCTTTTCATAGAGTGTGAGAGTGATTATTCTTATCAGTTTTTTAGAAGCAATTAATCAAGTTCCAATCTTTTGTATCCAACCCAATAGTGGTTTAGTTCCTTCTTCAATCTGGGGTTGTCAGGTTGTTAGGAGAAGACTTGGCTTGTAGGGTCAAGGTGGTTAGTTCCTCAAAAGTCTGGGGTTGTCAGGCTGTTTGGGAAGACTGGCTTAGAGGGTCATATGCTTTGAAATTCAAGGTATTTGAATTAGTGGATTAAAGCCTTCTGAATGAGGGGATTGGATGTAGCCAAGTTAATGGCGAACCAGGATAAATCTACATGTCAAATTATTTAAGCTTTCATTGTTTGATGCCTCTGAATCCGATTGCTTCTACTCCAAGTAAGTCACCAAAACCGAATTAGTTTTTTTATTTATTTATAAATTATAAAAAAGTTATCAACTTTGGCAAACACAATTCAACCCCCCTTCTCGTGTCAATTGGCATCAGAGCTTGATCTCAAGGCTGAGCACTTTACAGTGTTTTAGAAAAGATCCAAGGGTTTAATATGTTTGGATTCAGTGAAGAAGCTGCTGGAGGAAACATCAATAGACCACCTCTGTTTGATGGAGAACGTTTTGAGTATTGGAAGGACAGGCTGAGAACGTTTTGAGTTCACAAGATCCTGAACTTTGGGACTCGGTGGAAGATGGTTATATTGCTCTGAAGAATACTTATGGTATTGAAATTCCAAGAAAGAAGATGAATGCTGATAAGAAGAAGATGTACAAGATGCATCATAAGTCCAGAACATTCATGATAAATGCAATCACCTTCAAGGATTTTGACAACTGCACCAATATGGAGACAACAAAAAATATTTATGATAGTCTGATTATGACCCATGAAGGAAGCAAGCAAATTCAAGAAGCAAAGGCCAACCTCATAGTAAAAAAGTATGAGTTGTTCAAGATGGAAGAAGATGAATACATTGAAACAATATTTTCCAGATTCTGGTCTCAAGACTAAAGGTACTTGAGAAGAGTTATACTACTACTGATCATGTGAAGAAAATTATCAGGAGTCTGACAAACAAGTGGAGACCTAAGATCTCTGCCATTCAAGAAGCAATGGATCTGAATACTCTTAAGCTAGAGGAATTAATCAGCTCTCTTAGATCACATGAAATTGAACTTGATGAAGATGAGCCCAAGAAGAAGGACAAGACTCTAGCCTTGAAATCCAAGCAGAAGAAGGTTCTAAAGGCAACATCAAATTAGATGATAGTGATTCAGATGATCAAAATCTGAACTTAGAGAAAGAGGAGATTGCATTCATATCTAGAAGAATTTAGAAGATGTGGCACAAAAAGAGGAAACCTTTCCCTAAAAAAGATTCCAAGCAGTCCAATAGAGGAAGGAATGAAAATGGTATAAGAGGTATAGGATTTGAAGAAACTATAACTAAACCTAAACCTATTACCACTGATATCTTGTGTACTGTTTTCTCTAAGAAAGGTCACTCAAAATTATCTTTTACCATGTTAAATACAAGGAAAGACAAGAAACCTTTCAAAACAATCCAACCAGGACCCAACCAAATTTGGGTACCGATGAACAAAATTGTCTGTGTTGCAGATGTCCGTAGCAATCAAATTAAAACACCAATCATGGTACCTGTACAGTGGATGCTCGAAATTTTTCCCTCAAATTAATTCCAAGAAATCCAAGAGAGGAAGGAATGAAAATTTTGGAAAGAAAAACATTATCTGCTATGGATGCAATGAACCTTGACATATCAAGTCAGATTGTCCAAATCTAGGGAAAGGGAAACACCATAAGAAAGATTCCATACCCAAGAAGAAGTGTTTGATGGCTACATGGGATGATTCTAATGAATCCCTTGACGATGAACAAGTTGATTTGGCTCTAATGGCTCATACCAACTCCGCCTCTAGATCCAACATAGATTCTAACTCTGGAAGTGAATCAACATATGAAGAAATTGAGGTATTTTCTGACTTTACTCGATCTGATTTAATTACTGCTATAAATGATTTTTAAATAAGAAAAACAAATTGTCTTTAAAACTGAAAACACTTAGAAAAGAAAATGCAAACCTAACTAAAAAAGTTAATCTGTTAAAGAATCAAAATGTTGAATTTAAAACAGCAAATGCAACTTAGAAAACTGATATTGCTTAACTAAAAATAGAAAATGTAACTCTAAAAACTGATATTGCTGAACTTAAGGCTGAAAATTTTACTCTGAAAAATAATTATAGTTCAACATCAATTGAAAATACCACACGTAACTGTGATAAGCAAGAAGAAGTATTTTCATGATTTTCTTGCTAATGGTATGGAAAGAAGCAAATATGCTTTTATAATTTATAGAGTTAGTAGAAATGGTAAAAGAGGTATAGGATTTGAAGAAACTATAACTAAACCTAAACCTATTACCACTTATATCTTGTGTACTGTTTGCTCTAAGAATGGTCACTCAAAATTATCTTGTCGCATGTTAAATACAAGGAAAGACAAGAAACCTTTCAAGACTATCAAACCAGGACCTAACCAAATTTGGGTACCTATGAACAAAATTGTCTGTGTTGCAGATGACCGTAGCAATCAAGTTAAAACACCAATCATGGTACCTAGACAGTAGATGCTCGAAATTTCTCCCTCAATTTAATTCCAAGAAGTCCAATAGAGGAAGGAATGAAAATTTCAACAAGAAAAAGATTATGTGCTATGGATGCAATGAATCATGACATATCAAGTCAGACTTTCCAAATCTGGAGAAAGGGAAACACCATAAGAAAGATTCCAGATCCAAGAAGAAGAGTTTGATGGCGACATGGGATGATTCTGATGAATCCTCTGACGATGTATAAGCAAATTTGGCTCTAATGGCTAATACCAATTCCGCCTCTGGATCAACCAAAGATTTCTGACTCTAGAAGTGAATCAACATGTGAAGAAATTGAGGTATTTTCTAACTTTTCTCGATCTGATTTGATTACTGCTATAAATGATTTTTAAATAAGAATCACAAATTGTCTTTAAAACAAAAAACACTTAGGAAAGAAAATGCAAACCTAACTGAAAAGGTTAATGTGTTAAATAATCAAAGTGTTGAATTTAAAACAGCAAATGCAACTCTGAAAGCTGATATTTCTGAACTTAAAACAAAAAATGCAACTCTGAAAACTGATATTGCTGAACTGAAGGCTGAAAATCTAACTCTGAAAGATAATCATAGTTCAACATCAATTGAAAATACCACATGTAACTTTTATAAGCATGAAGAAGTATTTCAATATTTTATTGCTAATGGTATGAAAAGAAGCAAATATGCTTCTATGATTTATGGAGTTGGTAGAAATGGTAAAAGAGGTATAGGATTTGAAGAAACTGTAACTGAACCTAAACCTATTCCCATTGATATCTTGTGTAGTATTTTCTCTAAGAAAGGTCACTCAAAATTATCGTGTCCCATGTTAAATACAAGGAAAGACAAGAAACCTTTCAAAACTAACATACCAGGACCCTACTAAATTTGGGTGCCTAAGAACAAAATTGTCTATGTTGCAGATGTCCTCAGCAATCAAATTAAAACACCAATCATGGTACCTGGACAGTGGATGCTCGCGATATATGATGGGAGAAAAGTCTATCTTCCAAGAACTAACACTGAGCAAAGGAGGCACAGTGACTTTTGAAGGAAAGCAAAACGCCAGAGCATTGGTCAAGGTACAATTGGTAATGGTACTTCCCCTTCTATTAAAGATGTCTTGTTTGTTAAAGGTCTTAAGCATAATTTATTAAGTATTAGTCAGTTAAGTGATAATAATTATGATATTATATTCAATAAAAAAACATTCAAGGCAATTAGTTAGAAAGATGGATCTGTACTTTTTACAGGTCAGAGGCAAAAAAACATTTATAAGATAAATCTGTTTAGTCTAGAGAAATAAGAGGTAAAGTGCTTTATTTCAGTAAATGACGAGAAACTAATTTGGCACAAAAAATTAGGTCATGCAAACCTTAGATTAATTTCAAAATTGAATAAACTTCAACTAGTTAGAGGTCTACCTAAGCTTAGTTACAAAACTGAAATTATGTGTGAAACTTTTCAAAAAGGAAAACAAACAAAGAACTCCTTTACTCCTAAGAACTCAGTTTCTACCTCAAAGCCCTTTGAGCTCTTACATATAGATCTCTTTGGGCCAGTGAAAACAACCTCTCTAAGTGGAAAGAAGTATGGCTTTGCTATATTAGACGATTACACTAGGTGGACATGGGTAAAATTCTTAAGAAGTAAGGATGAATCTCATTAAGTGTTTATCACATTTTGCAAACAAATAATGAATGAAAAGGGTCTTAAGATTGTAACAATTAGAAGTGATCATGGAGGAGAATTTTAAAACAAGTTCTTTGAAAGTTTTTGTGATGAAAATGGAATCTCTCATAACTTCTCCCCAAAAAAATGAAGTTGTAGAAAGAAAGAGTAGATCACTCCATAAAATGGCCAAAACCATGTTAAATGATATGAATGTTGAAAAAAACTTTTGGGATGAAGCAATTAATATTGCATGTTATATTCAAAATAGAGTCTTAATTATATCTATCTTGAATAAAACACCATATGAATTATGGAAAGGTAAAAAGCATAACATCTCTTATTTAAAACAATTTGGTTGTACTTGTTATATGTTGAACACTAAAGATAACCTTGGTAAATTTGATTCTAGATTGGATACTCTGAAATATCTAAGGCTTATAGTGTTTAATAAGGAAAATGATATTGTGGAAGAATCTATACATGTTAAATTTGATGACAAACAGCTTGACCTTGAAAAGTCAAAGCAAGATGATGATAATGCAAGTTTACCGGAACCAAAGGAAGCAGATGCATACAAATCAGAAGAACTTGAAAAATCAGAAGAATATAATAAATCTTCAAAGGATGAATCTAATCAAGCCAAAAACAGTCAAGATAAGTCAGAAGGAAGATCTAGATGGAAGTACAAGTCATTTCATCTTGAAACTCTAATCATTGGAAATGCAAGTGATCATTTGAGGACCAGATAATCACTAAAAAATACCACTTTGTTTGGCTTACTCTCATCAATTGAGCCTACCTCTATTGATGTAGCATTGGCAAATAATGGATGGATTCTTGCAATACAAGAAGAGTTAAAGGAATGCAAGAGGAATGATGTTCGGGATCTAGTACCTAGACCAAAGAAGAACATTATTGGAACCTAGTGGGTTTTCAAAAACAAGCTAAATGAAAAAGGTGAAGTGGTCAGAAACAAGGCAAGACTTGTCGCACAAGGCTACAGTCAACAAGAGGGCACTGATTACACTGAGACATTTGCTCTAGTAGCCAGGTTAGAAGCTATTCGTATCCTACTTTCTTTTGCTGCAAATAATAACATTACATTATTTCAAATGGATGTTAAAAGTGCTTTTCTAAGTGGTTATATAAGTGAAGAAGTTTATGTTAAACAACCCCCAGGTTTTGAAAGTTCTGAATTTCCAAATCATGTTTTTAAACTTAGGAAATCTCTGTATGGTCTAAAACAAGCACCTAGGGCATGGTATGATAGACTTAGTAACTTCTTTCTTAAAAACAACTTTCAAAGAGGACAAGTAGATAATACACTTTTTAGAAATTCAATATGAGATGACATTATTTTTGGATCTACTAATGGCACTCTTTGCCAAGTACTTTCTAAATTGATGCAGCTTGAATTTCAAATGAGTATGATGGGAGAACTTAAGTTCTTCTAAGGGATACAAATTTAGCAAATTTAAAAAGGTATATACATTCATCAAACTAAATATACAAAAGAGCTTCTTCAAAAGTTTAAGATTAGTGATTGCAAACCTATGGCTACCCCAATGCACCCTACTTGTTCACTTGAAAAAGTTGATTCGGGCGAAAAAGTTGACCAAAAACCTATAGAGGAAATATAGGATCCCTACTTTACTTTACCGCTTCCAGTCCTGACATCATGTTTAGTGTATGTGTATGTGCAAGATTTCAAGCTTACCCTAGGGAATCACATTTAACTGCTGTTAAGAGAATCCTTAGATACCTAAAAGACTCTACCAACCTTACCTTGTTCTACAAGAAATCTCATAAGTACAAACTTAGTGGATACTATGATTCTGATTATGCTGGAGATAAACTTGAGAGAAAGAGCACTAGTGGCAACTGCACCTTTTTAGGTGACAACTTAATATCTTGGTCAAGTAAGAGACAAAACACCATTGCAATGTCAACAGCAGAGGCTGAGTACATTTCGATAGCTGGCTGCAGTTCACCAATGGGTTGACATATTCACCAAACCACTACCTGAAGATAGGTTTGACTTCATCAAGAAAAACCTAAACATTACCTTTATACCTGACTGATGTTGTGATAACTTCGAAGTACTTTAGTTTTACATTAGTTTTTATATTTTCTTGTAATATGGTATATTCATGTTTTAAAAAAAAATGAAAACAAAAAATAAAACAAAAAAAGAAAGCAAAAAAAAAAGTCTCACTTTCAAGTCTTTTTGTCTGATGACAAAAGGGGAGAAAGATATTTGATAAAGTGCACAAAAAATGATACTTAGACTTAGGGTGAACTCTAAGTTAGGGGGAGTCAAAGAAAAATTGTTATTAAAGTTACAAGTTTTATCATCATTAAAAAAAGGGAGATTATTGGAACCATGTTCATTTTATACTTAGAGTTTTTATGATAAGAAAGGTATTTTATGAGAACAATATATTTGACTTCAAAGAGTATGAAAAAAGATATGCTCAAGATTTGAAGAAGATTTGTTGAATATTTATCCACAACAAAATATGAACATAATCAATCTGAAGAATTTACAAACGCAATATGAACAAATACGAACAAAATCAATCTGAAGAATTTACAATCTCAATCTAAACAAAAAAGGAACAAAATAAATTTGAAGAATTTACAAACGTAATCTGAACAAAATAAAATTCAGAATTAAACAAGGACTAAATTGAAACCCAAATTTTAACTATAAATAGATACTTAAGGCTGAAGAAGAAAATCATTGGAAAACAGAAAAGAGTAGTCTTAGAGTTCAAAGAGAGAAACACTTGTTCAAGTTAGAAATATTTTATGAGTGTTATTTTCTTAAAAGCAACTAATCAAGTTCCAATCTTTTTGTATCCAAGCCGATAGTGGTTTAGTTCCTTCTTCAATCTGGGGTTGTCAGGTTGTTAGGAGAAGACTTGGCTTGTATGAGGTGGTTAGTTCCTCAAAAGTCTGGAGTTGTCAGGCTGTTTGGGAAGACTGGCTTGGAGGGTCAGGTGCTTTATAATTCAACGTATTTGAATTATTGGATTAAAGTCTTCTGGATGAGGGGACTGGATGTAGCCAAGTTAATGGTGAACTAGGATGAATCTACGTGTCAAATTATTTATGCTTTCATTGCTTGCTGCCTCTGAACCCAATTGCTTCTACTTCAAGTAAGTCACCAAAATCGAATTAGTTTTTTATTTATTCATAAATTATCAAAAAGTTATCAACTTTAGCAAATACAATTCAACCCCCCTTTTCGTGTCTGCACGTTCAACTTATGTGCCACATTATAAAATTTGTTCCACATCATTTATATTCATATGTAGAACCCATCATATGCTTTTACAATTCATCTCACATTTTTTATTTCTTAATTTAGCTTTTGCATCTCACACATCGTCTTATACATATGTTGAGAACCCACACACAAAAGCTCCTCATGAATATAATTTTTCTTAAAAGCTCAGAGCACCTCATGAATATAATTTTACTATCTTCTCACTTCAATCAACTTTAAATGCTCCTCCGTTTCTAACTTTGTACATTTAGATTAGTTGGTAACAAAATACATCTTATCATATGTTATCTCAAGAATCATTTGTTCGATTCTTTCTTAAACATTGGTGGAGAGCACACTTTAGATACAATGTTTTGTGGCTTACACAACATTAAATCCTTGAAGGCTTCTCAATTATCACCCCAAGTATCAATGGGAAATGTGAGATTGTGTAACCCCTTGGTCACTTCCTCGGTTGGGTTAAATCCAGTCACTTTCTTTCTACAGTTAAATTTTATCCCTCTTCTATTTTTATGTTTTTTTTATCTATGCCTTTGAATTCTATATCTAATATGATTTCTTAATTCTCACCTCAAATATAATATTTTAAAACAAACCATCAACTCTATTGAATGACACATCACACACTTATGTGCCACATCATAACATTCTTTCCGCATCACTTATATTCTTATGTGGCACCCTTCACATGCTTCTACAATTTATCTCATACCTTTTATTTCTCAATTTAGCTTTTGTATCTCACATATCATCAAATACTTATGCTGAGAAGCCACACACAAAAGCTCCTTATGAAAATAATTGTACTATCTTCTCACTTCCATCAACTTTCAGTGCTCCTCTATTTCTAATTTTGTATATTCAGATTAGTTGGTAACAAACTACATCCTATCATATGTTATCTCAAGAATCATTCTTTCGATTCTTTCTTAAACTTTGGTGGGGGGCACACTTTAGAAACTAAGTTTCGTCGCTTACACAACATTAAATCTTTCACGGCTTCTCAATTCTCACCTCAAGTATCACTGGATAACATGAGATTGTGTAACTTCTTGGTGACTTCTTTGGTTGCGTTAAATCATGCCTTTTCTTTTTCCACTTAAAAATTTTTCCATCTTCTATTTTTCCTCTATTTTTTTTTTATCTATGCCTTTGTGTTCTATATCTAATATGGTTTTTCAATTCTCACATTGTAAGACTCTGAATTTTCTAAACTCTAATTTCTGCAATTTTATTATGTTTTGTGTTGAATTGCTTAGACTTTTAGCCTAGTTTTTATTTTGTGAATTAAGTACCAAATTATAATTTTGTTAGAGTTAGTAATATATTTTTTGAGAACCGATTTAAATTATTTATTAGAGTATAATTTAATTAAGTTACGAAAAAAATTATTACCGAACAAAATTTTAAAATGTCACTGGTACTAATAAATTCACGTGTCAATTGATTTGCCACGAGAGTAGATATTTCAATTAAATTAGATTGAGAGTGAGTGATGTAATGTGTGTAAGAGTGTTTAGATGTTATAATGATGATTTTAATAATATACCTAAATATTTAATTATAATCAATATATATATATTTTTTGTTTTGGTTGTAAGTTAAAAAAAGAAAGAAAAAAAAAATATAAGTAACCCTACCTTATAAGAAAGCCAGCGTACCATCCTTATCATTTCTCAGTCTGCTTCCTTCCAACCATTCTTCTTCCTTTCTATAAAAAAAATAAAAAATAAAAAAAAATAAAAATAAAAAATTGGTGTTGGTGTTGGTGCTTGAAAAAAATATATAAAAACTCCATTTTTCTACTAGATCAAAGCCTCATTTCAAGAAGTGTTAGGAAGGAAAGTTGCTCCCCTCTACAAGTTGGTGCTTGTAAGCTAATTTGTTTGAGGTGAGACACTTACTTCCTTCTCTTTTTTCCTAAAGTCGAAAAATTTTGTATGTGAGGGGGATGAGTGAAATTTTAAGTTCTTAACCAATCCCTTGTTGTTGTTGTTGTTATTATCAGTGTTGTTGATGTTGTTGTTGAGAAGAGTGAAATTAGTTTCCTTCTCTCCTCTCAAACCTATGGGAGATAATGTTTTGTTGGTTTTGTTTGATTAAATTGGTTTAATGTGAAATTAGGGAGGTGTTGGTGTTGAGTGTGTTATTTTAAAATAAAATTTTTATCCTTGTAATTGATGTTGTTAGTAATGGTTAAAAAAAAAAAAAGAAATTGATTTTTAATGTGTTTGAGTTATGTAATGAGTTATTTTCAAATAAATAAGTTTGAACTTTGAAATTTTATAAGAAAATTTAGAGTTGTTAAAGTTGTGAAAAAGTTCAATTTTTAACTAAGTTAAAGAGTTTGAGCAAAAAGTTAGATTGAAATTAAAATGTTTAGAGTTAAAAATGTAACTCTTTTAGTTACTCTTGAACTGAGTTAAAAAAAAAAAGTTTAGAGTACTTTATTAACTCAAATTTTTGTGCTCTAATATTTTGTTTTTATTCCCTTTAAAAAATTTTCAAACAATGGTCCCTCAAATATTTTTCGTCAACAATTTTGATTCTTCATTGCTCATAAACTCTAAACTTTTGTAGGGAATATTATTATAGTATTATAAATATGTCTACAAAAAATTGTTAAAAAATTTGAATGATAAAGAGAAGTTAACTTAAAAGTAGAGACCTAAATTGTAGATAGAAAATATTTGAGGTACTAATGTTTGAAGAAAAAATTTTGAGCGATTAAAAACGAAATTTCATATATTTATAAAGTCTAAAAATTTATTTAACCCTAAATTTTTTTTTAAAAAAAAAATCTTAAAAATAGAACTCCATTTATTTTGAGAATTAAAAAAGGTCTTTTACACTCATAGTAACTATCAAACTATCAATGCATCACAATTTTAAGTTCATAATAAAATCCTTTGGGGGATTATACCATGCACCCCCACATCTAAACCTGCCACCCCCTCAATCAACGTGAAAATACAATTTTGCCCTTTATAAAATATTCAACTTTTTTAACTTCTCATTTTGTCACCCCTCTTTTCAAAATATTCGAAAGTTTCCAAAGTTTCGAAATGACAATTTCCAGAATTTTCGAAACTTTCGAAATAGAAAATTTCAGAATTTTCGAAACTTTCGAACCATTCGAAACTTCCGAAATAGAAAATTTCAGAATTTTCGAAACTTTCAAATAATTCAAAACTTTCGAAATAGGAAAATTTCAGAACTTTCCATATTTGAAAATTTTGAAACTTTCCATATTTGGAAAATTTCTAAACTTTTCAAATTTTCGAAATGTAATCCTTATTTCGAAAATTTCCAGATTTGGAAACTTTCAAAATTTTCCAGATTTTGAAAATTTCGAAACTTTCCATATTTGGAAATTTTCGAAATGTAATCCTTATTTCGAAAATTTCCAGATTTGAAAACTTTCGAAATTTTCCAGATTTGGAAATTATCGAAACTTTTCAGATTTCGAAACTTTCCAAATTTTCGAAAATGTAATCCTTATTTCGAAAATTTGAAACTTCTGAAAGTTTCGAAAATCTAAAACTTCCGAAACTATCAATTTTGAAACTTATTATAAATTGTTAAAAGGATAAAATTGTATTTTCATGTGTCTTGAGGGGGTGACAAGTATAAGTGTGGGGATGCATGGTATAATCCTCAATCCTTTGCCATCTAGAATGTTTGGGCTAGCAAATGTTAGTAACATGCCCACCCACTTTCCAAAAAGTCCGATTTCCCATAAAAAATGGGAAAATTAGTTTTTGTACCCCCACAATTTGTTTTGTACCTCCCATTTTAAATTTTTTGAGTGAAAGTACTAAAATAGCCCTTAAATTTCAGTAAAACCCAAACACTTTCCCATACCCCCTCATTCTGAAATTTCCGGAAATTTCAAATTCATTGAAAAATCCGGTACACAAAATGCATACCGGAAATTTCATTTTTGAAATTTTCGGAAGTTGTATCCGGAAATTTCAAATTTCTAGGTACAACTTCTGGAAATTTCAAAAATGAAATTTCCGGTATTGACTCAAAACTACAGGAAATTTCAAATTTCCGGTATTAAATTTTATTAAATTATTTAAAAAATAAAAATACTAATAATAAATTAAAATAAAATAATTTAATAAATTATAAATTAATTTTATATTTTAATTACTATTATTATAATTAATAATTATAATTATAATTATAAATGATTATAATTAAAATGATTAAATTATATTATAAATTTTAATAATATTATTAATATTAAAAATAAGAAAAAGAAAATTATATTAATAAAATAAAATAAAAATACATTAAATTAAATTGAAGAAACAAGATGCGGTTGACTAAATGTGCCAAAACAACTAACGTGTTATATTATTTTAACAACTCTCTCCTATTTTGTAGTTAAATTTTAATTATTTTATCTCCTGTTTTGCTGATAAACATAATAAATAAAAATTAATAATAATAATAATAAAATCAAATAAAATACATCAAACTTAGAAAGGTTGACTATGCCAAAACAAATAACGTATTCCTAATATTTTGCGGATAAAATAGCAACACAATTTTATTTTGTTAACAACTCCTCATATTTTTATTTTGATCTAATAAATAATAATAGCAAAAATAAAATATTGTTAATTTAATTTACAAAATAATAATAAATTTTTTAAAAATCAAAATACATTTAATAGAAAAATAGGAAGGTGCGTCCAAAAAAAATACATTAAATTAAATTAAAAAAAATACAAACCGATTTTTGAAATTTCCGGTGACGAAAAAGTAACTATAGGAAATTTCAAAATTTGAAATTTCCTGTCAAGAAAAAGTAACTACCGGAAATTTCAAAATTTTGAAATTTCCCGTAGTATAAATAACGTACCGGAAATTTGTTGGGGAAATTTTCGGTAGTACAATTTGTTAACCGGAAATTTCCCAGTTTTGGGAAATTTCCGGTAATTATAAATTATGTACAGAATTTTTTGGAAAAAATAATTATGTACCGGAAATTTGGTTAAGGGGGTGAGATTTTAGAGTAATTTTTTTTTACCAATTATTGACTGAAAATTAAGGGGTACTTTTGGATTTTTAACAAATTGTGGGGGTACAACCCAAATTGAGGGGTACAAAAACTAATTTTTAAAAAATGGACTTGTTTTACAAAACTGCATCTTTACGGTTATTAAAGGGTGTTTTCTCAATTATTCTAATGTTCTCATATACACATTTGAATTGGTCAATATATAAAATACACTTTTAGATTAATCAATTTAAATAAATTTGAGGGTTTTTAAAAAAAAGAAACTTTCTTTATTAAAAGCATATCGGTTGGATTTTCTAGGTTGTGTGTTTGCCTCCCAAAGCTTAGAGACGTTCATAAAATTATATACTACAAAAACAAATTTTGATGCAATATACTCCAAATTTTAAGTGGTTTTAGTTAGTCGTTATTTAAATAATAGGGAGTTGCTGAAGCGCCCTAACTTCTAAATGTTTTATTGGATGTTGAATTCTGATAGTTAGAAATTACGAGAATATTCAATTCTTCAATTCGGTAGTGGTTTTTGAGATAAAAAGTGTTATCAGATGTTTTAATTCGATAACATTATTTATACATATGAGTAAACATTAGGGATGGATGATCGATCATCTTAGTAACATCTTTAAAGTTAATGTTTGTTATATAGTCGAAAATGTCACCTAACAAAATCTACTTTTTATTTCTTTACAATTTAATCCTTTGTTAAACTAATGTTTTAATTTTAATTTTGATAATTAATATTAATTGAAAATAGAAAAAGAAATACAGAAAACCAATTTGGATTGGTTAAATTTTATCTTCTTTAAGGGAAATAATTTAAAGGAAGAATTATCTCTATTTAGCAGAAAAAATAGTTTAGTTCGTAAAACAAATGAAAGTGATTTTTTTGTTATATTAACATGTTTCTATGTTGTCCCTTATATGGAGTTTCATTGATGAGTTAATAGACGTTGAATGAATTATAAAATCAAAATTCCAAATTCAAATTCAAAAAAATTAATCTAGTTACTAATTTGGTATCAACATTAGGTTTAATTATAAACTAAAAACATGTTAACTTTTTAATGGCTTTTGGTATGGACATAAATTTTTAAAAATGAAAATGATTATTAAACTAACATTTTTCATATCATTATTACTGTTTTTTATGTTCACAAAATATAATAATATT
>JBBPBQ010000004.1:35052297-35084310 GCA_037974755.1 Cicer yamashitae
AATTTTTTTTTGTTGGATCAAAAGTTTATATCACATAGATCATGTATTAAAAGTTTTACACAAATATAAAATTATTTTATATATTATTGAGATAGATCAAAATTAACATTTTATGCAGTTTTATTAAACACCGTTAATCTTCATGAATTTTAATAACATATCAAATGATTTTAGATTTATATAAAATTTTACATACATGATTTATTTGATATAAATTTTCAGTCTAATAATTTTTTTTTTAAAAAACTAAAATTGAGATGATTGAGATAAATTTAGATTGAAAAAAGTTAATTTAGTTGCAATAAACATTTGTGTCATTAGATGAACTAGTGAATTATTTGAGTCGGTTTACAATTTTTTTTTAAAAAAAGATACTTCATAATATCTTTTTAACCGAAAAAAAATAATTCCTAGTAAAATGTTAATTTATACTTACTTTTTTTTTCGCAAAATATTTGCTATATCTTAAAAAATTTCTATCGTGTTAAATGTTACACAAACCACACACCTCCTACCTCTTGGATATTTATTAAAATTCAATTGTTGTTCGCCCCAAAAGACCACGTTCTTTCACCACTTCGAGGAAAAATCTATAGAATTAGAAGTTAATGTTACAATAAATTCGTACCTAAAAATCATTTGAAATTTTAATCAAAATCGACAAAATTCTTTGTAACAATCCTCTTATACTTTATGGAAGAAATAATGACTCAACTGATATAAAAATAAAGAAAAGTAAATATATCTTTCAAAACCCAACTCATTGAATCAACACCAATAAATGAGCATATTAACCGTAAAGATGGTGAAAATTGTTAACTTATATTTCTAAAAAATACTATCTCGTTAGTATTTCTAACGACATTTTAAGCAATGGTTCATTGTAGACATGATTCACCTCAAAATTTGTTTGAATTTTGATGCTGAAATCTTAACAAGTCATAAAATTATGTTTGTATTTCTAACGACAATTGTGTTTGATGCTCAATTGTATTTTTAGTCATTTATGTTTGATATAATTTCCGGATAGGTCTTTTATGTTTTTTCCCAACTAGGTCTTTCAAGTGATACATCATTTGCTACGTTAACCTTTATGTTATTGTCCGTTTGCAAAAATATCATTTTTAGTTAATTTCGTTAAAAAAATGTCATGTGACTGCTACTACGCTCACATGTGCATAATGGTGATGACATGACAAATTATAAAAGTAAAAAATTCCCAAATTAGTCACTTTAAGTTTTGGAAAATACACTTATGGTCTTTTAAGTTTAAACTAGTTTTCGATCAAGCCCAATTTTCATCTTTTACCTCTTCATCATCTTCCTCTTCACCATCTTCTTCTTCCACTCCATCTATAAAAAACCTAAAATCCAAAATTTATAATTCTAATGGAAAAACTCAAAACGTCGACCTTGTGAATTAGAGAAAAATCAAAACAAGAAATTGATCATTCCAACAAGAATTAAAAAAATAAGTTGTTATAAATAAAGAGAAATTCATCATAAATCCACTAAAAATAAATATGTTGTTCTTAAATTCGGAAATTAGATCAAACATTTGTGAATTGAATAAAAAATAATGTAATCAAATACTTTGTTTCTTACAATTCCAAACACGCAAGTAAATAAGTGTATTGTATAAACGTGAGTTTGGAAACCAATGTTTCTACGACCAAATTTCACATCTATGTAGAATCTACAAATTGTGGAATTTTTTTGGACGTGCGTTTAGCATCACTCCACCACGTTTCCAAACAAATGTTATATTTTAATTAATAAATATTTTTATTTGTAATATTTTATGGTTGAGATTTAAATATATTTTAATGATATTTAATTGAGTTACAATCATAACAATTATATTTTGCTATTTATCGATTTATTTTAATAACTTGGTATGACTCGTATGGATATTTAGGTATCCAACATGTCTGAATAAGAATATTGAAATTACTACTATCAAATGTATGAATACTTTTCAAACTGAGAATACAAATACTACAACATTCTATTAATAAACTAGGATAAATTATACTTTTAGTCCTTTATCGAGTTATCGGATGTACGAATAACTCATTTATTTTTAGTGCATTTCTCTTTATTTACAACATCTCATTTTTTAATTCTTGATGAATTTCTTGTTTTGATTTTTCTCTAATTTACATGATCGACGTTTTGAGTTTTTCTATTGGAAATACAATTTTTATAGAAGAAGATGATGAAGTAAAATTTGTAAATTTGGCTTGAGTGAAAACTTGTTTAAACTTAGAGGACCAATCTAGAAATCGTTTACTTTTATAATTTGTCACATCAGCACTGTTATGCACACCTCAGCATTGTAACAGTCACGTGACATTTTTTTAATTAAACTAACGGAATATGACATTTTTGCAAACGAACAATAACATAAAGGCTAATGTTTCAAACGGTGTGCGACTTAAAGGACCTAGTGAAGAAAAAAAAAACATAAAGAACTTATCCAAGAACTAGATCAAACATAAAAGACTAAAAGTGAAATTTCCTAAAATTAAAGTTTTTTTTAATAAAAGTCACCAAACACATTGTTGTCCCAACGAGAGGCTTATAATTTTTTTTAAATTTTTTAAATTGGTGAAGTGAAAATTATTATTAATAAAGTTGATACTAATGGCTATTTGACGATTGTTTCATACAAAAATTAAACTTTGTCCATTAAGAATAAAGTGTTACATTTTACAACTAAATTTACATTACAAAAATTTATTTTTTTTTGTTGCTTCTAATCAAATATGTTTTGCACTAATTACTGCATTAGAAAAATCTTATACACAATTTAAGAGATTGGAGAGGAGGGAAGAAGGCGGCTTTAGGGAAGGGAGGAAAGTAAAGAGAGAAATATCCCGTTTTATTTTTTTGGGTACAATAGAAAACAAAATCAAAGAGAAATGTCATCAAAGAGAAAATTCTAAAGCTCACTAGACTATCCATAATAACGAAACTAAAAGAGTCTATAGATAAGCTATAATTGGCAAGCCAAACTGGACAATTTTTTTTTTCGCGCCAAACATGATTAAATTGGATATGCCAATTCAAATTTATGAACCTACAAATACCCCTAAATTGCACACTTATTTCCTTCAGGATGCGCCTAACTAGTATCTCACCTTATTTTAATATAGTGTTTTTTTAAAAAATATTCTAAAGATTTAAATCAATTTTATAACCCTCCAACTTTTGTTCCAATACAATTCTTGAGTTTCTCCATATTAGGGGAATTTTAAATTATGAAGAAAAATAAATGGCTCATTTAATTTGAGAGATTATCATATCCTCTTCGCCTATTTTCTCTTTTCTTTTCTTTTTTCAAAGTCCTCCCTTCCTAAATTTCCTAACAAAGCCTTAGAGTCTTGTGGAAGTCTCAACGGTATTATCAAATATTAGAATAAAGCCAATTTATAACAACTTAATTTATTTAATGATGTGTGATATAATTTTAGACTATCATTTAAACTTAGGTCACTAATGATAATTAATAAAGTTATCCTAGTCAAACTAATACATATATTTGTAGGAGCAATTGTCAGGGATGAAAACTTGACTAAGACGACTGCAGTAAAAGACTACACAATGTGACCGCTAACTATGATGGTTTGCAAATGAGTAAAAATTTGGGGAATATAAATATTAAGTTTCCTTTGAAAAATTATAGATAAATTATCCACAATTAATTAAAATTATTAACGTGTACTCGACCAACTAGATCAAACCTAAAATTCTAAAAAAAAATTAGTGGAATAATATGACTGATTTTAACTGATTGGATATCCCACAATTTTTCATAAGCAACCTAGACATCAACTTTCTAAAAATAGGATTCTCGTGTGGAGGTTTAGTTTTGAAAAAAAATAATTTGTCAATTAATATGTTTTGTTATGTTAAATTTTTTGATTTAAAACTTGACAACACTTTAAAACAGAAACACTTCAAATTTGATAAACATATGAGAGAGCTTATATTTGAAAGTACTTTAAATCTATTGAGCTTATGACAACATTTTAAACTCATAAGCACTTTGAACCTTTTTAACTTAAAAATAAATTTCAATTATTGCTTCACTCAATAAGCACCATAAAATAACACACATTGAACATGATTTTTGCAACAACAAAAAAGCTTCATTTAACTCGCATTGTCTATTTTATAGCACCATTAAAATACAATTTAATAAATCCAATTTTTGATGTAGTAAAAGTTAGGGTCAAAAAAAGTTATCTAAGTTTTAAGTATAATATGTTATATTAATTGTTAGGCGATATCAAAGTCATTTTCCTACACATTTTGAAAAGTTATTATGCATATTTTATTAACTTGGGTAAACTTATGACAGATAATGCATATATAGAGCTAGTAGCTAGGTACCCATTAAAGTTGTACCACAATGGATATGTTCCTACATTGTGAACCATTACCATGACATGAAATAGCGAGAATGATGAACTTTTGGTGGGATCATAGTGGTAACAGATCTAAAGAGATTCATGGGCTCTCTTGGAATAGACCTTCCATGAACAAGCAAAATGGTGCCATGAGTTTCCATACCAGTGCCTTTAATTTAGCTATGTTGGGTAAGCAATGTTGTAAGTTCATGACTAACCCAAATGGCTTAATCACTTGCCAATTCAAATATTTTCATGAGGATTTTCTTGTTGAAAAAATTGGTCATTGTGGCACTCTTTTCCCGAAAATATTTTAACTTCTAAATATAATATAAGTAAGGCTAAAATTGGTCCAAAATAAAATATAATCAAGCATTGAAATATCAGAATTCAAAACATATGCATAATTAAAAAACCAAAGGTGAGTTGAACCCAAAAATTGTCACACTAACCAAAGTTAACTCTATACAATCCCAAATTATTTGTCGACTACATGTCTACAATTAAATTAAAACAAATGGTTATCTCTTCCACGTTAGTGATTGTTTCAATTTTTATCATCTATTCATCTACTCACACATGTAGTGTGTATGTAGCTACACAGGAAATAAATGAATGTGGGTCATCTCTCTCAAGACATAATCAAGCGGAGTAAAGAAAATTTAATGCATATTCAACATCATAACACTACAATATCAACAAATGCATGATAACACAATAAAAATCCTTATCATCAGCTACTTGATGTTACATCCTTCAAATTCAAGGTTGATACAGATAGAGAAGTCACCTACTACCCCCGAACTAAAGTGTCTAGTCAGGGTGATTTAGTATTTAATGGAACGTCCCAACAGTGCCTCACCTTTATGTAAAACCTTTCTACTACCTACTCCCTCCTGGTCTCCTCGATCGTCCATCTCCGATTCGATCATAGCACAACTCCCAACATATCCTACTATATAAATGCAACACATAACATATTGCACATTATTATCATCATCAACAACAATCATTGTCTAACAACACTTAACCCATATATGCAACTACATATCAACAATAACCACAATATCAACAATATTAACTTAATCTTAGGTTAATAGTCTAACCTTAGAACCTAACTTATCATTAGTAATTAATTATTTACCTCTTAAATCATTATGACTTAATCTAATTGATTATTCCAACAGCTCTAATCAATTATGTTTATCCTAATTGGTTAATGACTTAATCCTACTCCATTAATCTACAACAACTTTTCTACTTATAATTCTTAAACTAATCGTTTAATGCAAATTTGTAATACACCAAACCCTAATTTACCATTCTAATCGATTATTAAGGTCATTCTTATCGGTTATTCTTTAACTTGAACTTTTTCTTATTCTGGACATTACATTAATCAATTAATCTTGTCTCACTAATTTGTTATTATTTGTTTATTTTATTACTAATCAATTAATATTGTAGAAAACATAACAATATACAATTTTTTAAAATAGAATCCTATATAACACTTAACTATTAACACTTATCATCAACATAACTAAGAATACCTATATGTACAAATTTCATCAACATATATCACCAAAGCATACATTCAATCATGGCAATTAATCATTAACACAAAATACATCATCAAATATTGTAATTTAACTAAAAGCGACACATCATAAGAGATGCTCCAAACATAAATCACATAGCTTATTCCACTATTCCCACAATAGTTCTACTTACATAAGGTAGATGGTGCAGACCTAGGGATCATAGGACATTCCTATTTAATAAACCTACCTAATCAACTTAATATATTTCAAGAGTCAAACCCACTTCGTACCTTAACCGACGATTTCAAAAATTACTAACTCAAGTTGTAGAAAGTTTAAAATATAAATATTTGAATTGACTAAAATTCATAAATAAAAGATTGATTTTATATAAAAGTAAGAAAAACAGAAAGTTGGATATGACTTTACTATTTGAGAACAATGTTGATAGGTGAATGAAATAGTATAGATTAAAGCTCTTCGAACAATCCAACACACATCAACAAACATAATCACAATTGGTTTCGAATTAACAATGTTATGAGTGTTTAAAGATTTTTTATAAACTAAACTTACCATTCTGAAGATCTACAAATTTATGAAGTTAAAACATTCTTATAGAATAAATACATTTAAAAAATGAAATAATTGATATAACCATTTATATTTTAATTAATTAATCAAAGTAATACATAAAATTCAACCATTCTCATACTTGGTGACAACTTCTTTTATAAACGCTAAAATATCAATAATTTATTAAAGTAGTTGTCACCAAAACAATAAAAGAACCATAAACTTTAACGATGTAGAAATAATATCTTATAGAAAAATAAATCGTACATGTTACATACTTATATTTTGCACAAGGATAATGAATATAGATTATCATGATTTAAATAAGAAATATGCAATCTAAAAATGTTCAAGCATTAGAGATGCTATAAAACATGATTATAAAGTAACGTTCTATAATAATAAATTATTATTATTATTATTATTATTATTATTATTATTAAATGTAATAATTCATTCTCCCACTAATCCAAACTATCAAATGACTTAACTAAACATACGTTGGTTACATGCTTATGAAAAGTTCCAACAATTATGTATTTGGTTAGTTGATTTACCAAAATATTCTTAGTAGCAAGTTGTTGAATTCAATTCTAAAATTCAAGAATTTTATTTTTGATAAATATATATTTAATGTCAAAATTTTTTGAACAAAGAAAAAAAAAGTTCTACTTATTTATTTCTTTGCTAAAAGAGCACCGTAAAATAACCCACATTTAACACGACTTTTACATAAATCCAATTTTTGATGTAGTAAAAGTTAATGCCAAACAAAGTTATATAAGCTATAAGCATTTAAGTTATATTAATTGTTAACTACAACATATTTGCTTTTGAAGAACATTTGAAAAATATTGTCAAAACTGGGAAAAATGTTATCAAAGAAAATAGGCAACATTTTTCGCGCGTCTCATATGCTAGTGTTGCCTATTACCTTAGACAACATTTTTCTCGCACTTCTGAACACACTATTTATAAATGTGGCCTAAACTATAGGAATAGGGAACAGTAGTTTTCCAGCACATCTATGGTATCAGCTTTCAATTGTTGCCATAGGTGTGTCAACAGTTGATAATTGTTGCCTTAACCTGATACAATAAGAACATTAAAAAAAAAGTTTTTATAGCTTATAAGAAACAATTTTAAACTGTATTCATATTATGTATAGTAAAATTTTTATTTTTATATCATTTCAATACAAATCATAATCTAGACATTTTAATTGTTACCATAAGTGTGTCAACAGTTGATAATTGTTGCCTTAACGTGATACAATAAGAACATTGACAAAATATTGTTATAGCTTATAGGCAACAATTTTAAACTGAATTTATATTACGTAGGATAAAAATTTTATTTTTCTATTATTTCAATACAAATTATAAACTAAACATTTCGTTATTATTTTATAATAAATTAATTTGTAAATATAATCAATTTAATTACATACACAGTTCATTAAAGATTGGAACGATCCTCTATTTGATACATTGATTAATCTTGATGACGCAAATAAAGTCACGAATACTTCTTTATTCACTTCGATCAAAGAGGATCGGAACGTGTAGAGAGAAGAACAAAATTGTGTAGAAATTGTCTCACCTCTTTGGGTTAGATTGCAATATCGTGATGTATCTTGTCCCAATGAATGTGTTTTTTGTGTTGATGGCTCAGAAGACAACAAGATACTATTTTAACATACTATACCAAAAACAAAGATACAATGTATGACATATTATAATACTAATAAATCGTGTTTGAGAATGTGCATATACCTATTGTCGTTGTAGAATCATTATCCATATTTGAGAAGAAAGGATGTGAGAGAATTATGTCCTTTTACTTATGAAATGGTGGCTAAGGTTAGACTAATCTAATAGACTCATTCCTCATGACTATGCCGTGTTGGTACTAGTGGTGAAGTTGTTAAACCACATGTTGGTACTAGCAGTGAAGTTGTTTCCCTACATCACGAAGTCTCTATAGAGCCTTTTGCCAAAGCCAAAATCATGGAACTTGGGTGTGTTGATTGCTATGCGCATTTTCATTATTCCATAGAGAGATGGGAAAATTATTTTAAGTTATTCTTTTTAATTATTTCATTGTTCTTGTTAACTATTTCATTTTAAACTATTTCATTAATTAATTTTTACATTTAATTTTCATCTATAGTTTGAAGATATCTACCTTTTAAATCATTTGCAAAGACAGTTGTTGAAGTCATACAAGAGAAATATAAAAAATCATGGTTGTCTTGGGGTGAAATAAAAGAGGATAAAACACCTCAATTTAGTGAAGTTTATCAATTTTTTGCATTGTTTCAGAGTAAGTGATTAAACTAATTTACTTAACTACTATTATATACATTTTCATGCTTAATTAAGTTATATTTTTAATATATTTTTCTTTTTTGAATTTAAACGAACAATAGACAAAAATTACTTGGAGACAAGAACATAACACTGCAACTTTGGCTTCTTATTATCAATTGTTCTCCAAGCGTCTATCATCTATGTTGGCGTACGCGCATAAAAAGGGCGAGGAGAAATAAACAAATTGGATTGGCAAAAATATTTGGAGTGTTTTGTGGAAGAAATGGAACACATGTGTTTACAAACAGAAAAGAGAAAAACTAAAGATTAATAGAACATCTGAGAGGAGCACCAATACTCACAAGGGAGGTTCCTTGTCTTTTGGAGAGATCAAATACTAGATGGTAATTATTAGATACATATCTATTAATTTATATTCAATTAATTATTAAATTTCACCAATTAAACTTGACAATTAATATTTTAAGAAAAACAACTTTGATGAGAGGTCACTCAGGCTAATATACATTGCTATCTTCATTTAAATCTAACAAAAAAATTAGTATAGGGATGAATTCTCACATATGATTCAGGTAAATATATAATTAATATTTAAATTGATATATATTGCATTAACTACGTACTAATTATAATTAATTAGTTATCTAAATTATTATATATTAATTAATTAGTTTTAATTTTTTATTTATTTTTTATACAGAAAAAACTTCAACAAGTCATGAAAGAATGGAATGATCATCAAGCTACTTTTCCTCCTTCTCAGCAAGCTGGTCCATTGGAGCGGAAATAATATGAAACTGCAAGCTTTATGAACATCAATGGTCACAATTACAAAGGATGTGCGTTGGGCATTGGTAGTTTATCATCAACATTTGTAAAGGGTCATCCTGATATATTCAGAGTGAATATTCTTCTTATCTTAGTATGGATCGATCTCATTGTTAGTCGACATATGTTGACAATATTGAGCAATTAAAGGAACAATGGATGACTAAGCAAGAAGAAAAAACACAACAACGGAATGTGGACTGGAAACAAAAGTTTCAACAACAGTAGTTTTCATCTCAACAATTTCCTCCAGCTTCTAACTAGCAATTCCGGCCTCACCAGCAATAACAATATCCACAATCTCAGAACTTGCAGCAACAACCATCAATGTTCCAGCAGCAACAACAATACTCCCAACAACACCAGCCTCCAAACTTCCAGCAGCAATGACAACAGCCTCCAAACTCCGCCTTCTAGCAGCAACAATAATAGCCAATGTTCTAGCCGAAACAATCTTTTAACAATTATCTAAATGTGTCGTTTCTTTCATAGTAGTTTCCTCAACCTCTAATAGGTCAAACTCAATATCGACCATCTATGTCAAAAGTTGACTTGATCAGACCAGATTTTAAATCAATTCCAACTAGTTATGGCTCCATCGACTAGTGGTGGTGTATTTGAAGATGAAATGTAATTTCAAACCATGTTGTCATTATTACCACTAATTAATACTTTTGAAGGATTTTTGTCGTTGGGTGTTATTCCACCAAATAATGATGGAGGGAGTGGAGCTAATGAACAAAAGAATTATTATGATGATTGATGTATTCGAATAACTTTTTCTATTTTTATTTTTGGTTTGTATGAATAATTTAAATATGGTGTGTTTTATTTTTGGTTTGTATGATATAATTTATTAATTTTGGAATATTTTATTTTGTATAGTAATAATAATTTAATTAATTATTGACAACTTAACTAATAATAAATTATATTTTCATTTTTTAATTATATTAATACTAATTTTATATATATATATATATATATATATATATTATATTTTGGGTAAAATAAGTTTTTAGTCCCTATGAAATTTTGAAATTTCATTTTTAGTCCTTGTAAAAAAAATCACATGTTTTAGTCTCTACAAAACTATTCTACAAGTTATTTTAGTACTTGCTGAAATGAAACATACTTCAACTTTTAAATTTTTGAATAATTTTTTCAAAGAATACAAATATATACTTTTTTAATTTGGGATAAATAAAATATAATTTTTTTTTAAAGTTATACGTTCAAGATAAAAGTTCTTAAAATATGGACCTAGAAATCAACTTATGAGCTCATTTTTGTAAAAGAATATTTTATAGTGTTATAAAAAGATGAATGCAAAACAATCATTCAAAAACACATGTTGATGCTCCTACAGGGACTAAAACAACTTACATAATAATTTGGCATGGACTAAAATATGTGGATTTTTTTACAGGGACTAAAAACAAAATTTTAAAGGGACGAAAAACTTATGTAACTCTTATATTTTTTAATATTAATTTTGTATTTATTAAATAAAAATTTAATAAAGTTATCCATGTGTGGCTTCAAAAGAGTCACACATGGGACATTTTTTGGTCTGACGAAACAATTTGTGGTAGCCTAAACGGCCACAAACTGTATTTTTTTCTTTCAAACCAAATTTCTCCTTTGTGGCTGCTTGTACAGTTTGAAATTTGTGGTTATCTTTCCCGTCACAAATTTGCAACGACTTAATCTCTCACAAATGGTAACCCAAAAACAAGCTATTGTAGGTGTTTTGACTGCCACAAAATGTTGTGACTGACTTATACCTGAGGCCACCACAAATGTCTTTTGTGGCCGTTTTTTCTCTTTTGTAGAACTTTTGACCACCACAAAGGCATGTTATTCTTGTAGTGACTTTATCTCCAAAATCAATTTCTAAGGTCTAAATATGGATTATGATAGTTGAAGATGTGTGAGATGATGAAGGAATGATGAAATGGTGAAAGGAATTGTAACACCCCAATATTTTCATATATATTATATATGTCTTTGATAGTAATTGACTTGATTTATTATTTAACTAATAATTTATTCTATGTATAAAGAAATTTAATTAAATTGTAACACCATCTATTTTTATAATTAGCACTAGTATTTATATATATATATATATATATATATTTTAACGTGATAATTAAATGATGATTATTTATTATACGATTTATTGTCTATATTATTTATTTAATAAATTTAGAAAAAATCATGAAATTAATGCGTTAAATGTTAGTTGTCTTATTTAATTTTGTAAGTGACCTATGATGATAATTAATTTTCTTGTTGGATTTATTTTAGTGATAAAATTATTAGCTTAAATTATTTAATTAAGTTAGAATATATCGAAATTACATGGTTTGTTTTATTTTGGGCCAAATATGAATTTGGGCTAGTAAATAGTAGAATTAAGGGACCCAACCTATATTTTTAGTCGAAAAAAATAATAGTGTTTGGTCCATCCTACGAGCTGACACTCAAGTCACTCCACTTCAAGACAAGGATTTTATGACAATTCATTGTATTGTCTTGATTTATTAGTAGTCCAAAACGAATCATAGAAAGACAATATTATTGAATTTAATGTTAATAAACCAAAAATAAAAAAGTTGGCCTACATATTAGTGTCTTCTCATTCATTTCACACACATATTCTTACCTTTACCTAACTCCACAAACTTTCTAGCACAAACAAAAGAAAGAAAGAAAAAAAAGAGAAACCTAGTCTCCTTTCTTTTTGTTCTTCGCTTCATCACCATCATCACCAAGTTGAATTCTAATTTTCTTCCTTCCTTTTAGTATATCTCAAGGTAAATTCATTCCATCATTTTCTTTTGGGTTCTTTATTCAAAGGAATAAAACTAATAGAAAGTCCTCATCAGTAAAGCTTCAACTTTTCTTTTAATTCTTGATTCGTGGGGCTTCGAACGTGTTTCTAGGAAGTAAAGCGCCTAAGGTAAGAGATTTTCTCTTGTAGTTCAAGTTATACGTTAATTTTATGTATGGGTGATCTAATGTATTTTGTTCTTGGAATCTTGTTGTTATTAGTTAATATGTGTTTATGATTCTATGGTAAAAATAGTTGAATTGCAAATAGGAAAATAGTTGTAGTGTTAATTTAATTGCCTAAGTAGATATATAATTTAAGCATAAAAGAAGCTTAGGTTGTTGTGTTGTTATTTTAATTCCGTGCAATGTATATATGAAAGAATAATTTTTATTAGATATGATCACATGTATGTGTTAAAGGATTAAATTTTATACAAAAATTATATATGATCATGTCATAATAAAAATATTAAAATTTTGTAAATAGTAAATTGTAAAGAAAGTGAATAAATGTTTATGCATGTTGGATTAATAGAAAATAAAATATTTATAAATTGTTTTTTTTGTTGCTAATTTATGTATCTTAAAATCGTAATGTTTTCTTTTTCTGTTGTTGAATCTATATCGCTATTGATGCCTTTGTAAATTATTATTGTTGCTGTTTTATTTTAAAAAATTGTCGTATTTGTTGTTCTTATCAAATAAATATCCATTGGTGTTTTCTGTTTTTAGTTGTTGCTATATCGAAATTAATTGCTGCTTTTGAAAAAAAAAATGCTACTTCTTAATTTAACTATTATTTTTATGTTCGTGTATTTTTTTTTTAAAATTATTGGTGTCTTATCTTTAAAGTAGTTTGATATTTTTCTCTGAATTGTTGGTTATTTTATTGTGGTTCTTGAATAAATTCTGTGCATATTAACTTTCCTTCAATATTGATTTGTGTGTCATGGATTGAACATGGTTGAAATGTAAAAGGTTGTCATGTTGATGTTGGTTTAATCAAATGAGTATAACATGATTCTTGTGGAAAAATATGAAAATTTGAAATTGGTTCGTTATCATGACATGCATAATGTAGAATGCATGTTAGAGTTTTGTGCGGCTTCATGCAAATTTCTCCATTATAGGTGATTATGTTATGACTTTGTGTGTATTTTGGTTATAGTTTTATGCAGCTTCGTGCAAATTTCCCTATTGATATGGATGATATTGGTATGGCTTTGTGTGAATTTTTTCTCATTGGTATGAGTGATTTATATTTGGATCATGCATAGAGTCTTGTATTGGCATGCATACTAACTACATGTGAATTTTTTGTGTTAATTGATATATGTGAAAAGTGTTGCCTTGTTGTTGATGTCTCCGTATATGTAAGTATTTTCTTAAAATGATGTTTTTCTCGATGAAAACTTGACTTAATTTTTCTTAGTATTATTTTTTACATTTGATGAAAAGGCAAATGATGCTACTTGTGTTGTGATATTTATTTTATTATTTAATCATGTTGATATATATATATATATATGATTTTTAAAAAGAAATTGAGATTTTATGTCTATGTGTTTGATAATAATGATTGCAATCATTTTGTAAGGACTCCATTTCTTGGGGTTTTGATGGTTGTATATTCCTAACTTGATTCATATTGTTGTGGACCGACTCTTACACAACATTTTAGGTATCTAGAACTTAGAAATGCATGAAGACCGATTCATATGGTTTATTTCTTTGGTGTAATGTTTGTGTTCGTTTTGTGATGTTAGGGAGCAATAATATCATGAGATTTTAATTGCTTTAAGTACTTTCTTAAATCTTGCGGTCTTTCAAAATTGTATTTTAGACTTAGTACTACATTTTTATTTTTAACAGATGTGGGCTTTACTACAAAATAAAAATTAATCGTCACGAATTTCAATATTTTATTTCTGTAAAGTTTTAATTGAAATTATTTAACTTGACGCACTAATAAATACTTCTTAAAGTATATAGAGATTAAATGTTATAATTTAATAATTAATTTTTCAATTGTTATAAAAGAAATAATTATTTTTATAGGGTAACTATTTTACCATTCTTTCAAAAAAAATATATATGCATTATTATAAAAGAGTTGACGTTGTTTAGCTAAAACCTTGGATCAAAGTCCGGGACGTTACTTAAAATTAGAGCATCTTCTTTGTTCTTTTACAAATAGGGTTGTCCTTTTATATGTATCCATAAAGTTACACTCATTTTAATAATTTTTGGGATTTTCCTCTCTTTCTTCCAAAGCAATCATTGTCCCAATTTTCATCCGCCTCTATGTTATTTATTGTGCCTTTCTTTATGAAATATTCCTCTATGTTTCCTTGGTTTGATCGATTGAAATATCATACTGAAGGTGCAAACATGAGAAAGACGGGTTGAATTGTGTTTGACAAAGTTGATAACTTTTTGATAGTTTATTAAAAAACTAGTTCGACTTTGGTAACTTACTTGGAGTAGAAGCAATCGGGTTCAGAGGCAGCAAACAATGAAAGCATAAATAATTGGACACATAGATTTATCCTGGTTCATCACTAACTTGGTTACATCTAGTCCCCTCATTCCAGATACTTTAACTCACTAATTCAAAAACCTTGAATTACAAAGCACCTGCTCCTCCAAGCCAGTCTTCTCAAACAGCCTGGCAACCCCAAACTTTGGAAGAACTAACCACCTTGACCTTACAAGCCAAGTCTTCTTCTAACAACCTGACAACCCTAGATTGAAGACGGAACTAAACCATTATCGGATTGGATACAAAAGATTGAAACTTTAAGTGTTTGCTTGTAATAAAGCTGATAATAATAATAATAATAATAATAATAATAATAATAATAATAATAATAATAATAATAATAATAATAATAATAACTCTCACACTCTAAGAAAAAAACGCATAAAATATTTGTAACTTGAACAAGTGTTTCTCTTTTTAAACTCTAAGATGAATTTGAAATTTTGAGCTTATGAGTTCTTCTACTTTTTTCTGATTTTCGATTATCTTCTTCTTCACCCTTGAGTATCTATTTATAGATAAAATTAGGGCTTCAATTTAATCCTTGTTAAATTCTGAATTGTATCTTCATTCCTAGTTTCATTAACAATGATCTTATTCAAAAAAAATTTCGAACAAAATGCTTTTTGATAATATGTTCTTTAGCCAATTCTTTATTTCTAAATCCAATCGGAGCAGTTCTTCTAGATTGATTCTGTTCGTATTTTATTCAGATTGATTTTGTAAATTCTTCAGATTTATTTTGTTCAGATTGATTTTGTTTGTATTTTGTTCAGATTGAATTTGTAAATTCTTCATATTGATTCTGTTTGTATTTTGTTCAGATTGAGTTTTAAATTCTCTGGCTTGATACTATTCATATTTTGTTGTAGATAAATCTTCTTCAAATCTTGACCATATCTTCTTTTCAACTTGGTCAAATATTTTCTTCAATTATTAATCTGAATCAAATATTATTTTAGGTTTTCTTCAATTATAAATCTGAATCAAATCTTATTTTTGATTTTCTTATATTATAAATTTGAATCAAATCTTATTTTAGATTTTCTTCAATTATAAATCTGAATCAATTCTTATTTTATATTTTATTCAAAAACACGAATCTTCTTTCATAGTCTCTGAAGTCAAATATATTGTTCTCATAAAATACTTTTGTTATCATAAAAACTCTAATTATAAACCAACTTCGTTCCAACACATGCCCTTAACTTATAATTCTTCCTTATTTTGCAGCAGCGTTTAATGCTACAATATGGTTTCAATCCTTGCAATATGAGTCAAATATTGTTTCAATACCTACAATTTTTGTTAGAATCTAGCTTTAAAATTTCACATTCTTTCACTTCTGAACCATGGCGCAATCTCCTCGTCTAAAATGAATTATGTGGCCAACTGATGGAGAAGAAAAGGGAAAGGGAAAAAAAAATTGCACATGAGGGAGGTTTAAAACCGAAGGAGAAGAAAATGAGTGAACGTGGTTGGAAATGTGTGGTTTTCATCGTGAATAGAGAGAGTGAGAGGTTTGGTGAAAGATGTTCTCTAATAAAAAAAACTTAAGCTTAGACGATAGATTTCAAGATGGGTAGTCCAAATGTAGTTATGGTTTTTCCGTTGGGGAATTCTCAATGGCTAAAAGAGTCCTTTGAGGTGGCGCAAAAACTACGGTTCAATTAGGGAATAAAGCTTTTAAACTTTCTTACTTACAAAAGAGATAGGAAAGTAAAATTAAGAGTGAGGGTGGGAAGGAAGAGAATTACAAAATAAGGTTTCCTCTTTAAAGGGTAAATAAGATTCTTCATTCATTTTGTGGGTTTGCACTGTTAAGATAAACTCTCAAATCAAGTTTTGATGAAAATAACAAAGGTTAATTAAGAATGTTAATTATGATTCTAAATGTTATGTTAATTTAAAATGTGCTCTTGAGAGTTTTTATTCAAAGATAGGAACCAAGCAAAACAAAGAAATCAGATGAAAAACTAAACAGAACATTCTTGACTATAAGCTGTAAAAAATGGAGAATGTTCTGCAGAATCAGGATTGATTGTCACAGCCACTTGACCAATCAATCTCCACTATTTCAACAGAGATTTTTCCTCTAATCTTTATACTAAGTTCATCAGTACATGGCAAGGAACAAGTAGGAATCATACTTATTAAAACAGGCTTTCGAATCGCTAAGTTAATAGGTCATGAATCAAGCAAAATAAAACAGGTTGTAACCTTCTCCAGCCTGAACTGTCAAGAAAGGTAAACCAAGACTGAACCTCAAGATTGATCATCAATCTCCAGATTGTTCAGAACACTAACAGACCAGATTGATCATCAATCTCCATTTCTGAAGAATCAATATTTGTTTCTGCAGAATCAATTTCCTTATTTCTGCAGAAGTTGTTCATTACTTTCCAAACTGTTTTGGACAAAATCAAGTCTCCAGATCAAAGATATATCATCAACAAATATATCTTAAGCTTAAGGGATCATTAAACGCGTAGGCAATCTGATCAAGAGTGAATAAAACAGCCCAGTCAAACAAAGCCCAAAATTGTTCAAAAGGCTGGATTATTTTTATACACTTATATTGGTTTTGGTCAAAACTGGCAGAGCACTACCAACAGCTCTTTTTGACCATAATTAAATGCTCAAATCTTCTATAAAAGGAATGCAAATACTCAACAAAACTCAGAACTTCAAGTGCCAAGAATACTCATCAGATCACATACACTTGCATTCTTGAAAGCTTCTCATTCACGAAAAGAATCAGTTCTGAAACTACCATATACTTCCAGTTTATTTTACTGAGTTCTTTTATCCTAAATCTATTCTCAAACAAGAGTTGAGCATAATCAGATTCAACCAATCTTCTTAAATCATTATTGTGTAAACTCATAACCATAAGGATTGTTTATAGTTTGAGTATGATTAAAGAGTGAATTGTAAAATCCTATAAGAACTATTAGGTGACTTGATTGAATCCTTTCTGGGTGGAAAGGAATTGGAGTTACAGATCAAAGTTGATCTTTAACTGTGTAAACAAAAGATTGTTCTCCGTTTTTGAACACTTAGTGAAAATCTCACAGTTGTGAGGACTGGACGTAGCCCGAGTTGGGTGAACCAAGATACATCATTGTGTGGTATCTCTTTCTTATCTCTATTTACATTCAGTCGTTTTTGTTATCTAATTAAATAGAGAAGCTAAAAATTGTGATTTTAAATAATCAAGAACGTTCTCTGTTTTTTGTTTCCAGAACCAAGAACGTTCTCCGTTTTCTATTTTCATAACCAAGATCATTCTTGAGTTGTTTTTCTTAAGTTTTTAACAGGAAATTTTAAAAAGGGAAGTTTACAATTCAAACTCCCTTCCTTGTAACTTGACATTGCTACTTTAATTTGTATCAGAGCCAGGTCTCTAAAGAAACACTTTAACCAAATGCTAGAGAAAAAGATCTAGAAGGAAAAATGTCAAAAGCAAAATATATTGTTGAAAGAGGATCTTTAAACAGGCCACCATATTTTGATGGAACTGATTACTACTTCTGGAAAAACAAGATGCATCTGCTTCTAAAATCTCAAGACACAGCAATATAGCGCATCATTACAGATGGAGATTTCATACCAAGAGTTGATCAAAAGGATTCAAACTCTGCTAAAAAGAAAGAAATCGACTAGGCACCTAAAGACAAAACTAATGTACTCCTAAACTCTAAAGCTCAATTATTCTTATCGTGTGCTTTGAGCAGGGAAGAAAGCGAAAAAGTTGATGAATGCACAACTGCTAAAGAAGTCTGGGATACACTGCAAACTCATCATGAAGGAACAAACCATGTCAAAAAAACAAGAATAGACATCGACATAAGAAAATTTGAGTTGTTCGAAATGAATGAAGGAGAAACCATTGATGAAATGTATTCAAGGTTCACAACTATAGTAAATGAGATGCATTCCTTTGGAAAAGCTTACTCAGTACAAGACAGAGTAAGGAAGATCATGAGATGTCTTCCAGTCATATGGAGACCAATGGTGACAGCTATAAGCCAAGCCAAAAATCTTGAATTGCTTGCATTAGAAGAACTAATTGGAACCTTAAGAGCACATGAGGTATTGCTACAAGAAGATAAATCTATCAAGAAAAGAAAAGCAATAGCCTTAAAAGCATCTTAAGAAAGCATACTAGTACAAATAGAAGAAGAAACAGAAGAAGCTGGACAAGAAGATGCTGATGAAGAAATTGATGTTCTCACTAGAAGAATTGAAAGAATGATGAGAAGAAGAGACCAGATCAAGAAAGGATTTCCAAACAAAAGAGAAAATCCCAAAACAGAAATAGACAAGAGTCAAATCACATGTTTTGGATTTAATAAGTTGGGACATTACAAATCCGAGTGTCCCTTGAGTAAAAAACCACCAAACAGATTTCCCTTCAAAAAGAAATCAATGATGGCCACATGGGATAACTCAGATGAATCTGATGAAGAAGAAGATGAAAAAGCCAACATATGCTTAATGGCAAACTCTGAAGAAAATGATGTAACAAATTCTGAACCTTGTCTCTTGTGTGAACAAATGGAGAAAGAATTTGACAAAGAAAAAAAAAAAGAAAGATTTCCCTTCAAAAGTGTATTTCGTTAAAAGAAAAATTTTATAAAGAAAAAGAAGAGAAAGAGAAAACTCAGGCTCTGAATGACAAGCTAAAACAGATCATTCAAAATCTGAAAGAATCTCAGTTCAAAGATTTTAACACTGAAAAACAAGAAATTTAAGAACATTCTGCATTTCGAAAGGAGAACGTTCTCCTTAAAACTAAAGCTGAACTTTTCAAAAAAGATCTGTCAAATTTCATTAAAGCTACTGAAAATTTTCAGAATATCATGGGATCTCAAGTAGGAATAGTTGATAAAGTTAGTCTTGGCTTTAATCAACCCCAGAAAACCAAAATGTATGAAAAGTTTTTTATTCCGGAAAGAAAAGAAAGTAAAGGCAAAATCAAATGTTCATATTGCAGCAAGATTGGACATCTTGAGTTTGCATGTTATTTTAAGAAAAGAGATGAGAAAATCAAGAACAAACAGAAGGGAGAACAGTCTGGAACAAAAACAAACTTTTTTCAAAGAAAGGGAGAACGTTCTCCAGCAAACGCAGCAAAAGGAGAATGTTCTGGAAATTTATCAAAACCAGTTAAAACTCAGTCTTCGAAACTGTTTAAGAAACAAGTGATTAGATGTTCCTCCTGTTCTAAGATTGGACACTCTGAATCAACATGTCATATTGAGAAAGAATCAAAATCTAAAATTAATCCTCAAGGACCCAAGACAAAACAAAATGGGTACCTAAAGTTAATGAAACAAAAAATGTAGGTTGGATTTCAAAGTGTCAAGAAAAAGCCATGGTTCTTGGACAGTGGTTGTTTAAGACATATGACAGGTGATAAAAACTGCTTCATGTCCTTCGTCAAGAAAGATGGAAGATCAGTCACTTTTGGAAATGACAATCAAACTCAAATTAATGGTAAAGGAACAATTGGTAAGAAAAACTCTACTCAAATAACTGATGTTCAATATGTTGAAGGTCTGAAACATAATCTCTTAAGCATAAATCAACTATGTGACAATGGTTTTGAAGTTATTTTCAAACCTAACCTATGTGAAATCATAAAAACAAAATCTGGAGAAGTACTGTTTTCTGGAACCAGAACGAAAAACCTTTATGTTTTATATCTTGAAGAACTGCCTGATGAATCATGCTTCATGTCTATCGATAAAGGTAAATGGATTTGGCATAAAAGGGCAGGTCATGTTCGCATGAAAACTATTTCAAAAATTTCAAAATTAGAACTTGTTAGAGGTTTACCAAAATTGAATTTTGAAAAAGACAAAGTATGTGAAGCATGTGTTAAGGGAAAACAAATCAAAAGCAGTTTTCATCCAAAAGAGTTCATTTCCACAAACATAACTCTTGAACTGCTTCAGATATATCTGTTTGACCCTGTTAAAACAACAAGTTTAGGAGGAATGAAGTATGATTTTGTTATTGTTGATGATTTCTCACGATACACTTGGGTATTATTTTTAAAACAAAAAGATGATGCTTTTGATTCTTTTAAAATATTTTGTAAAAAGGTACAGAATGAAAAAGAGTCCAGCATCATTTCTATAAGAAGTGATCATGGAGGAGAATTCATAAATGCCTCTTTTAAAACCTTTCTTGAAGAACTTGGCATTTCTCATAATTTATCTTGTGCAAGGACTCCTCAACAAAATGGAGTTGTTGAAAGAAAAAATAGAACCTTACAAGAAATGGCAAGAACAATCTTGGAAGAGTCTAACGTTGAAAAATATTTTTGGGCTGAAGCTGTCAATACATCATGTTATATTTTAAACCGTGTATCCATAAGAAAAATCATAAACAAAACACCATATGAAATCTGGAAAAACAGAAGGCCAAACATATCGTATTTCCACATCTTTGGTTGTTACTGTTTTATTTTAAATAACAAAGATATACTTGGTAAATTCGATGTAAAATCAGACAAGGCTATTTTCTTGGGTTATTCAACCGATTCTAAAGCTTATAGAGTGTTTAATCTAAGAACTAAAGTTGTAGAAATCAGCATGCATATACTATTTGATGAGTTTGATAATTTAGAATTGAGAAAACAAATGAGGAGGAAGAAGAAGAACAACAACAACAAGATATACAGCAACAAACTGATATACAAGAAACGGAGATAGATAAACAATCTCCGTATCATTAATCACCTAAATGCTAGAGAACGATAGGAGATCATCCTCAAACCCAAATCATTGGGGATACAGTTGATGGAATTAGAACCAGAAAATCATTCAAGAATGATGAAAACAACATGGCAATGATTTATCAAGTTGAACCAAAATCAATTAAAGAAGCCATAGTTGATCAATCTTGGATTGAAGCCATGAAGGAAGAACTGCTGCAGTTCGATAAAAATGAAGTCTGGATCTTGGTACCTAATCCTCAGGATCAAACAATCATTGGTACACGCTGGATTTTTAGAAACAAATTAAATGAAGAAGGTAAGGTAATAAGGAACAAAGCAAGATTGGTTGCTCAAGGATATAATCAACAAGAAGGTATAGACTACGACGAAACCTTTGCCCCAGTTGCAAGGTTATAAGCTATACATATACTTCTTGCATATGCATCTCACAAACTCGTTAAGTTATTTCAAATGGATGTTAAAAGTGCATTTTTAAACGGTTTTTTAAATGAACAAGTTTATGTAAAGCAACCTCCAGGTTTTGAGGATCAATCAAAACCAAATCATGTTTTCAAACTTACCAAAGCTCTATATGGTTTAAAACAAGCACCAAGAGCTTGGTATGAAAGGTTGAGTTCTTTCTTAATCAAAAATGGATTTTCCAGAGGAAAAATCGACACTACACTATTCAAGAAAATTGATAAATATGATTTACTCATTGTACAAGTGTATGTCGATGATATTATCTTTGGATCAACTAATGAAAAAATGTGTGATGGTTTTTAAAAACTCATGCAAAGTGAATTTGAAATGAGCATGATGGGAGAATTAAGGTATTTTCTTGGCTTACAAATTAAACAACATGAAAATGATATTTTTATTTGTCGAGAAAAATACATTAAAGATTTGTTAACCAAGTACAAAATGAATGAAGCAAAAATCATGTCTACTCCTATGCATCCATCTTCTTCATTAGACAAAGATGAACATGGAAAATCAGTTTCTGAAAAAGAATATAGAGGAATGATTGTTTCTTTGCTGTATTTAACTGCTAGTAAACCCGATATTGTATTCGCGGTAGGATTGTGTGCTAGATTTCAATATGCGCCAAAAGAATCTCATTTAACAGCTGTGAAACAAATTTTTAGATATCTTGTTGGAACTACTGATCTTGGCCTTTGGTATAGAAAAGATTCTCATTTTGATCTTGTAGCATATTGCAACATTAATTATGCTGGAGATATAATTGAAAGAAAAAGCACCAGTGGAGCATGTTAGTTTCTAGGTGAAGCATTGATAAGCTGGTCTTGCAGTTAACAAAATACTATAGCTTTATCAACCACCGAAGCTGAATACGTCTCAGCAACAAACTGTTGCTCATAAGTTCTTTGGATTAAAAATCAACTTGAAGACTTCTCTGTAAGTTACTCAAGCATTCCAATTTACTGTGATAATACTAGTGCAATCAATTTATCTAAAAATTCTATTCAGCATTCTCGATCAAAAGACATTGAAATAAAACATCATTTTATTCGTGATCATGTTAACAAGAAAGATATTGAATTAATCTTTGTTGATACTCAAAATCAGCTTGCTGACAGTTTTACAAAGCCTCTAGTTGAGGAAAGTTTCAATTCAATCAAAGAAAAACTGAAAATTATGAAAAATCCTGAAAATTCGTATTAAAAACTACTTCTGCAGAAAACGGAGAACGTTTATCAATCTCCGTTTTTTCCAGGCAACTTTCTCTGTTTTTCAACCAACATTCTCTCCTGAGTCGTCACTTTCCTCATGCGCAGAAAAGGCATGTCTTGGAATTTAATGCATGTGTCTTCTTGTCTTCAAAAGTCACACTGACAAGCTGTCATATCGTTTCCCGCCCCCAAACTTCTTCCCCTTCCCTAGGTTCAAATAATCATTGCTCTTTCTCTTAAAAAACTGCAAAAACGTGGGAACTGTCATCAAACCTTTCATCTTCAGAAACTTCATCTTCCTCAAATGAACACTCCTTCTCAAAAAAAATGGCTCGAACCAAACAATCCGCGCACAAAAATGCATGCACCGATACACCATCACCATCATCTTCACCATCAAAATCCTTCAGTCGTTCACCATCTCCACCACCTAGACCAACACCTCCAACACACTCATCTGATACCTCTTTTTCAGATTATCTCATCCTCCCCTGAAACTAACCCTAACTCCACTATCCCTGAACCTTTGTCCACTTTTCTTCCCCCTCTTTACTCTTGCCCACCTACTAATCTTGCTCAGGTTCATCCACACTTACGCAAACCCTTCATAAATCCACCAGCCCCAAAGAAATACGCTAATCCCACAGCACCAAAAAGACGCTCGATAAAAGTCTTGGCGGGAATTAGGACTTCAAAAACCCCAATCACCAAACCTGCTTATTTCATCATTACATATTCTGATTCAGATGAATCATCTGATACCCTTCCTCACATAACCCCAACAAAACCTGTCACTCCATCCAAATCACCATTCTCGTCTGAACCATCTCACTTAACACCTCCAAATCAAAAAAGGAGATTGATTAATGAACTTTTTTCTTCTCCCAAAATCAGCAATCCAACATCTCGTCCCTTGAAAACAAAATCCACCATTACACTCTCTCAATTTCTGGCAAAGAAAAAATTAAAAAATCCCCAAAGGTTGAAATCCACTACTCCTAAACAAAAATTTAGAAATGCTCCATCTCCCTCTCCAGAATGTTCTCCAAGTCAAGAACGTTCCCCACCCTGTGAACCTTCACCCACCCAAAACCAAGAACGTTCTCCTGTCAAAGAACATTCTCCAGTTCCTCAAAAATCTCCCTCTCCCACTCAAGAACGTTCTCTTGTCAAAGAACGTTCTCCCATTCACATTTCCTCTCCTTCACCACCAACAAAACGTCCTCTCTCCCCAGAACATTTTTCATCCCACAACTCTAAATCTTCATCAACCTCTGATTCATCTCCACAACTTTCTCCACCCTCCAAGAAAGCGAAACCTCATTCCTCTCCTCTAATCCCTCTCATAGCCACCAAGCTGTTCAAAGCCAAATGGGCTCAGCGTCCCATTGGTATTGGAAGAGTGTTTGTCTTTGACAAACTCGTTGTGGATGGCAATGTTGTCCAGCACTTCACTGATGCTTAAAGATGAACTTCCTTTTTGCAAACATCTGAACACTACTTTCCAGATGTTGTTAGGGCTTTTTACTATCAAGCCAAAACATTCCCTAATAAATCCCTTCTTATATCCAACATTAAGGGAATCGAGATACGGCTGACTCCTGACATTCTGACTTCCATTTTGGACTTCCCCACTGAAGGTCCTGCTGTTTTTGGGAGTACCTGGTATGCAACACTTAACCTAGACTAGTCTGAGGTGTTATCTAAGTTGTTTCAGGAAACTCCACTCGATATCTATCCACATATCTCAAACCATTCCCTAAAATTTTTAACAACATGAGTCAACATACTCTTCTTCTCCACTGTGGAAGTCAGGAGTATGTTTCTGACAACGATGCGTTGATCATTTATCATCTCATCAACTGTCAACGCCTCAATCTACATCATCTCATCCTCCATCACATGATTGCTGCTGCCACAAAAGACTACAAGAAAAATACCGTCCCTTATGGTATGATCTTAACAAAAGTCTTTAAACATTTTCAAGTCCCACTGTCCACAGAAAAATCCTTTCTCAAAATATCCGAATTCTCAACCAAAAATATTGCTCACATGAAAATAACAACAACAAAACAGCCTGCCCCCATAACCTCTTCTTTCCCAACACCCCTTAAAAGAAAGCGCTCTGCAAGACGAAGAGTTGCAGCCTCAGCCTCCCCATCTCAAGACAGAGCACCTGAGCCTGGTCAAGAACGTTCTCCTGCAAACCGAGAACGTTCTACAGAACTCCCCACAAAACTTCCATCTTTCTCCATTTTTCCACAACCATCTACCCTCTCCTCCACTTACTTTATATCCTTCTCCCAATATTTCCAATCTCCACCCGATCCTATGACCACATTACTCCCCCATCAAAATGTCTCAGCCATGTCCCCTGCTTATATTTCCCCCCAAACAACCACATCATCCATCTTTAGAATTAGTTAGTTTTTGACTTTTCCAGCCACTCCTAGTCCTTCCATCAACCAAACTTCCACCTCCCTTCCTAACCCTTCTCCTTTACCTGCTTCTCTACCTACCACCTCTGCTCCATCATACAGTGTTGCTCCTGCCCCGCCTCCTATTATGACTCCCCCAAGGGAACCAACTAACTCTGAAATTATGGCAACCCTGCAACTTATTCTAGCCCACCAGACCCAGCAAAATTTACACTCTACCCTGCTGCGGACCTGGATAACTGAGCAGCTTGCTCCCAAGCTTGGTGTGACTCCTCCTCCTGTTCAGCCTACTCCTGCTCCTCAACCAATTCATGATCCCTCCAAATCTGCATCTTCAAAAGGATCTTCTCCATCTTTAGCTAAATAGGAATCTTTTTCTCTTTCCTTTTTGTATGACAAATGGGGAGAATTAATTTTAGTTTTTATATATTCTGATACTTAAGAAGTCCTTTTTATAATCAAGCACTTCTATCTTGTACTTTGCAAATGTGTTATTTTGAAAATCAATGAAATATTCATTATGTTGAAAATCTGATTGCATTATCTATTTTACTGTATAAAAACATTTATTGCAACAATTGAGGGGGAACTTCTACGCTCTTCCAAATTAAAATTAGAATCAGAATTAAAATCTAAATTAACATGTTTGTCATCATCAAAAAGGGGGAGATTGTTAAGACAAACTCTCAAAACAAGTTTTGATGAAAATAAAGGTTAATTAAGAATGTTAACTATGATTCTAAATATTATGTTAATTTAATATGTGCTCTTGAGTGTTTTTATTCAAAGATAGGAACCAAGCAAAGCAAAGAAATCAGATGAAAAACTAAACAGAACATTCTTGACTATAAGCTGTAAAAAATGGAGAATGTTCTGCAGAATCAGGATTGATTGTCACAGCCACTTGACCAATCAATCTCCACTATTTCAACAGAGATTTTTCCTCTAATCTTTATACTAAGTTCATCAGTACATGGCAAGGAACAAGTAGGAATCATACTTGTTAAAACAGGCTTTCGAATCGCTAAGTTAATAGGTCATGAATCAAGCAAAATAAAACAGGTTGTAACCTTCTCCAGCCTGAACTGTCAAGAAAGGTAAACCAAGACTGAACCTCAAGATTGATCATCAATCTCCAGATTGTTCAGAACACTAACAGACCAGATTGATCATCAATCTCCATTTCTGAAGAATCAATATTTGTTTCTGCAGAATCAATTTCCTTATTTCTGCAGAAGTTGTTCATTACTTTCCAAACTGTTTTGGACAAAATCAAGTCTCCAGATCAAAGATATATCATCAACAAATATATCTTAAGCTTAAGGGATCATTAAACGCGTAGGCAATCTGATCAAGAGTGAATAAAACAGCCCAGTCAAACAAAGCCCAAAATTGTTCAAAAGGCTGGATTATTTTTATACACTTATATTGGTTTTGGTCAAAACTGGCAGAGCACTACCAACAGCTCTTTTTGACCATAATTAAATGCTCAAATCTTCTATAAAAGGAATGCAAATACTCAACAAAACTCAGAACTTCAAGTGCCAAGAATACTCATCAAATCACATACACTTGCATTCTTGAAAGCTTCTCATTCACGAAAAGAATCAGTTCTGAAACTACCATATACTTCCAGTTTATTTTACTGAGTTCTTTTATCCTAAATCTATTCTCAAACAAGAGTTGAGCATAATCAGATTCAACCAATCTTCTTAAATCATTATTGTGTAAACTCATAACCATAAGGATTGTTTATAGTTTGAGTATGATTAAAGAGTGAATTGTAAAATCCTATAAGAACTATTAGGTGACTTGATTGAATCCTTTCTGGGTGGAAAGGAATTGGAGTTACAGATCAAAGTTGATCTTTAACTGTGTAAACAAAAGATTGTTCTCCGTTTTTGAACACTTAGTGAAAATCTCAGTTGTGAGGACTGGACATAGCCCGAGTTGGGTGAACCAAGATATATCATTCTGTGGTATCTCTTTCTTATCTCTATTTACATTCAATTGTTTTTATTATCTAATTACATAGAGAAGCTAAAAACTGTTATTTTAACTAATCAAGAACGTTCTCCGTTTTCTGTTTCCAGAACCAAGAACGTTCTCCGTTTTCTATTTTCATAACCAAGATCATTCTTGAGTTGTTTTTCTTAAGTTTTTAACAGGAAATTTTAAATAGGCAAGTTTACAATTCAAACCCCCTTCCTGGTAACTTGACATTGCTACTTCAATTGGTATCAGAGCCAGGTCTCTAAAGAAACACTTTAACCAAGTGCTAGAGAAAAATATCTAGAAGGAAAAATGTCAAAAGCAAAATACATTGTTGAAGGAGGATCTTCAAACAAGCCACCATATTTTGATGGAACTGATTACTACTTCTGGAAAAACAAGATGCAGTTGTTTCTAAAATCTCAAGACATAGGAATGTGACGCATCATTACAGATGGATATTTCATACCAAGAGTTGATCAAAATGATTCAAACTTTACTGAAAAGAAAGAAATCGACTGGACACCTGAAGACAAAACTAAACGTTTCAGACTCTTTATGAACTAAAAGTTTTAGTTTTTGAACTAAAAGTTTTAGTTTTTTATTTCATGTTCTCTTGGAAAATGTGGTAGATAAATTCTTGAATTAATCCCTTTAAAAGAAACTACTTGAAGTAACTTATATATATTATTTTAACACCTCAAAGTAACTCCATAAACATACTTAATACATTCCAATATAAGTATTCTTCATAAATCACATATATAATCCAAAATGAATATACAAAGTTGCAATTATTAAATTTTGAATTAAACTTAGACGCGAACCTAAGAGTACTGTCTAGCACATATTCCCCTTGTTTATCTGAAAAGATAAACTTAAAACTAATAATATATTAAACCTCAGTGAGATTTGATTTTCAAAACCAATATATAAATATATATTAAGTAATATCATATAACTTCTATAACTATATCATTTTGGATTTGAAGTACCATGAATTCATTTGTATGAATAATAAGAAATCATCTATCTTCAATGAGGCCATGATTAGAGCTCTTAATACCCGCTTGGAGCATCTCCAAGACATGTCCATTCTCCATATTACATAATTCATAGAGTTTGAGTAAGGAATAACTTGGCACTAAGGCCTTTAGTATTATTGGAACCTAGTCCCTTAGGAATCCAAATCATCCTATTATTTGGTACTAAAACTTTTTTTATAAATCATTTATAGGATGTGTGTCTCCTTTATCCACAATAAAAGTAAGAAATATGTAACAAATGTTGTTTCTTAGATTTATGATGATATATATTGAAAGATGGTTTGTTGTTATAAAACTGATTTCTTTGATTTGAAATTTTCAGATTTTGCAATTTAGCTTCAAATTTAGAAACTCTCTTTTTCAAAAAGATATTCTCACTTTCTAATGAATTACATTTTCACATTATGACGATTCATGCGAACAAGATACTTTTTGTGTAACTTTATGAGCTAGCTTTAATGCTATGGATAAGTCTTTTTCACGTCTATCAATTTAACTTTTCAAATTTAAAATTGTTCTTATTCTATGACCTAAAAGTTTTATCATATTCTTAACATTCTCATGAAGTTCTACAAAAGCATCTTGTAATTGTTCATAAGTTGGTAAAAGAAAATTTCCATCATCACTAACCTCATTTTTGTGACCCTTAGCCATGAGGTAAAAGATTGTTTCACCTTTGTCACTTGAATTGGAACATGGACTTCCCACACTTGAGGAATCTCGATCCACTTTACTACTAGAGGATCCATCATCTTTCCTTGACTTGGATGATGTGCCATCATTGGTTTTATTCTTCCTCTTTTTCACTTCCTCTTGACTGTTATTGTTCTTAAGCTCTTGTTCAAACTTCTTCAACTCTTCAAATATAGTAGGCTAACTCATATTTTCAAACTCTATAGGCATGACAATCGACTGATGTCCCTTTGATGATTTGTATCTAGAATAGACACACCAACAATCGATATGCCCTCGTTGTTGTTTCTTGCTTCAAAACTCGGTTGCGCACCGGACTTGATCAAGAAATAGTTTTCTATCTATGATATGATCTTGAATGCTTGAATATGAGAAATGCATGAAACTATTTTTGTGTTTAGAAATGATTAGAAAACCTTTTATATAATGCATGAATAGGCTAAACCAATTAAAAACGAGTTCTAACAGAAATAATCACTTTGTAACTACCATAACAACTTTAAAACTATCAAATTTTAAGTTAGTATGTCTGGTAACTCGATTCACATATGTGAGTCAGCTTACACACAAGTTGAAAAAACCAAAAATTAAGTTTGAAGTTGTGTGAGTCGATTCTCACAGTTGTGAGTCAACTTACAGAACTCCTTGTGATATGATCTTGATTGTCATTAATCACTTTAAGGATCGTTCTAGGTTGGAAATTTACAGATTGCAGTCAAAATCACGTTTTACTGGAGAACGCAATAACTAAAGCTACGAAACTCAAAATCGTACGATTCCAAAACGAGGTGAAAGATGACGTTTCAAAATGCAAGTTAGGCTGTTGAATCACCGAAAACAAGTATGTAGAACTCGAGATATGATTTTAGGTTACTAAACACGAAAATTGGTAGAATTTGTGTATTAGGGTTTGATGTAAAGGAAACTCAAAATTATTATTCAGCAAACGAACCAAGAACAGAATGGCGCCACAATCTAGGGATTGATAAGCCAAAAAGAATGCCACAAAGATTAACAACCTTGATATGTTCAAAGTGAATTCTTTCAAGAACTCAAGAGAACAAAGCCTCACAGAAATGATGTTCCAAAATCCCCTTGAATAAAATAAGGGTTTTTCTTTTATAGTGGCACTTCCTTACAAGTTCTCTAAATTTGGCCCAACTCAAGTTTTTACAATTAGTTCCAAATTTCTTACTAATTCAGTCTACTATTTTAATTAAAACTAATATTAAAATTTGATAACACATAGATGCAGCTTTTATCCGTTAAGTTCTTTAATTTGGATTAAGCAATTGACTATCTTGAGCTTCAATTCTTCATGAGTTGTACTTACTTCAAATAAAGTGACTATAAAGTTATTTAAAGCATCATTTGTCTTCTTTGATCTTGATTATGCTTTCTATGTCCTCATCACCTTGTATTGCTTCTGAGTCTATTCACACACCAGGTGAGTCAACTCATAATCCAAGGACTTTAAAAATTGAGTTCTTGAAGTTCATAAATCGATTCATAAGTTGGTAAATCTATTCACAAAATTAAAAATACTTAGAAAATAGTTTGAAGTGAGTTTTATATACTTGTTTTGTTTATATTTCATTCTAAAGTAAGTGTAGGATCAAATTGTTTCAAAAGAAACTCTTATTAAAATTACTTTTTTTAATAAATCTTTGTAGATATTAAATTTCATTGATTCAAATGTTAAATTATATCATCAAACTCTTGTATCCTATTTTTTTTTCCCGTATTCTATCCTAACTGTCACACAGACAATAAACGTTTTTATTTGTTTAAAAAGTGGGGAATTAATATTTTGCTCTTTATAATAAATAAATTTATTGATTGTTTTTAAGTTTATGAATCAATATTATTTTTTACTCAAAAAAATATATTTTCTTTTCATTTTTCTATTAAAATTCGTCATTCAATGATAAAGTAATGTTTCCTCTTTAATTATAAATTTATGTGGCAAACATATGTTTTATTTTAATTCTCTATTTCAGTTTTATAAATATCATTGTTATTTAACTTTATCTAAATTTCAGTGTCAATAAATGTTGTATGGTTTTAAATTTGAAGTTTTAAAAGATTGTGTTGGTAAGGGCAAATTTGTGGAGAAAAATGAATGACTAAAATTTGTAGTTAGTTTTGGAGTTTTCTATATCGTGTAAAAGAAAAATACATAATATTATATTTTTTTGTAAAACATATAATATATATATATATATATATATATATATATAAAGATAAGAAATTTTGGTATTTGCCTAAAAACAATCGGTATAATTTTTTTTCTCCTTTGTTTCAACTATTTATCATATTATCTTTTTCTTATTTTTATCAA
>JBBPBQ010000004.1:35091686-35175668 GCA_037974755.1 Cicer yamashitae
GATTTGATCCTTTATTTGATTTAAAGTAAATAATTTGATCTTTTATGTTTTAAAATGTTGACAATGTTATCATTTTTTTACAAAAATTCATCAAAATTTTCAAACAAAACTCATAAAATTAATTATCATCTTCAATATAATGCAAATTTCATCAAATTTATAACTCAAATCTTTAAATAAACTCATATTTTCATTCTTTATATTTTCGAATTTTGTAATAAAATTAAATAAAAGACCAAATCCAAAAAAAAGAAGATAAATGACTTAAGTGTTATCTGAAATTAAGTTAAGGGACCATAAGAGCTATTTAGCCTAATATTTTTTAATTTACTTACATGAATATTATTATAGTATTTATTAAAATTAACTAAATTAAGAATTTTTTACGTTTAATTATTTATTCAATTTTGACAAAAGTAATTAAATAAATTAGTTTCATAATTAAAATTAAAATTTTCATTTTAATTAAAATCTTAACAAAAAATGTCATTTTAAAATAAATTTAAAAAATAAAACTTAAAAATTTAATGATATTAAATCTAAAATATGATCAGACTCATTCATAAATGACATATTATTCAACTAATTATAATTTAATTTAACAGTACTAACACATGTTAATTTTCAATTTATAATAGAAATCCTCTAAATAATAACTGGAAAAGCCATAAGGGGCCAAAGCACCAGTAAGAATAAACATGTGTTCGTCCCTATCTTTATTAAGAAAAGTATCGTATAAATGTATTTATTTTACATATTAATATTTTTAAAATAATTTTTGTATTTAAATATGTAGAATTTAATTTTTTATATTTAAGACAGAAGTATTGGTAAGGAGTATGTTTAAAAAAAATAAATAAATGCACCTACTAAATTAAAATAGTACTTATATTTAAAAAAAAAATTCAAAGGTTGCTTATAATTAGAGACTAGTATTAAATTGCATAAAAGATTAAAAATAAACACAAATTTGACGTAGTATATAACAATTTTGATGTCAACAATACATGTGGACCAAATACATAAAATTGTAGACCAAATATATAAAATTTTGTTGATTCAGTTTAGCTTATAAATAGAAATGGAGGAAGAATTAGTTAGATAACACAAGACAATAAAGACATCCTCCTCTTCCAAACTCGTACAAAAAATCTCTTTTTCTTCTTAATGTCAAAAATTGAAGTCCTACATTAATAAAGTATAAAGCTCTACAATTGTTGATAAAGAGAAAAACACTCATCTTACAAACTAATTTGTTAGGTCCAATATAAGCCTTAAATGAGTATAGGAAAACCATTTAAGGTATTGGACAATTATCTACCCATCCCATTTATTTAATGATATTGATGAAATCAAATTCTTCCAACCCTTTTACAAATCCATTGAATTACATATGTTTTTTTAATCAGATCCAATGAATTACATTTATTTACTATAAAATAGATACATGTGATGATACTTTTTTTGGTTTGTAACTTTTTATAAATATTATTATAATCTAAAAAACAATATTGTTATAATTAAAAAAATTTATTTTGTTATAGAAAAATGGAGTTTTTTTTAATAATTTAAAAAATCAAAATTTTTATTTAATTTAAAAAAACAGTTTTTTTATGAAATAAGTAATTTTCTGAAGAAAAAAATTTATTTATAATTTTAAAAATATGGATTTGATATTTTTTTGGGTACAAAACTGATTTTTTTAGGATTTTAAAAAACATTTTTTTTAATTTAAAAATAAGTAATTTGTTCTAAAATAAAAATTTAAATATTAAAATTTATTTAGAATTAATATAATATTATTTTTAGATTAAAAATTTTGAATTTTAAATTAACGTTAAATTTTATAGATATGATCTATATGATATTATTTTTAGAAGTTAATAATTTTAAAATGATAAAAACTGATTTTTTTTTAAAATAAATATTAAAAAACTTAATTTTTCTATCAAAAGAAAATATAGTTTTTAAAAATAATAAATAATATAATTCTTAGAAATAATATAGCAATATTATAATTAATTTATTAAAATACTTAAGAGAAAATTATTAGATGGATTGGATGATCCATTGAAAGTTGAAACTATGATTTTTAAAATTGATGAATTGAATTAAATATTTTTTTTATAACTTTTAGTGGATTGTTAATAGATTAATGGATTGTTTTGATCAATCCATGGCCATCTAAATTCATTAAATCTATCAATTTTATCATCTCTAAGTGAAATAAAAAAAATTTAACTTTAGTCCGGTCTTTAACCAATTCTTAAGTCAAACGCAATACAACTAGAGTTGTATTATTCAATCCTTTATTTATAAGTAAATCAAACACACCCTAAATAATAATGCACCAACTTGGCTCTAGTTGTGAGACGATATGCATCATAGATAAGGGAATCCAAATTCTTAGGGAATAGGGAAACTGTGAATTGGAATGAGTTCTGAAATATTAATCCAAAATAACAAAGTCAGAGAAGATGCAAATCAACATAATAGAGCAAAAACTAAATATACCTCAAATCTATTATATCAATCATATTAAGTTTGAACAGTAGTGAATGGAAGGGGCCAGGTTGCGTAAGTTTTGTAAATATGTTATGGTCCTTTGTAGTAATTGGCAGTGTTGACCAAAAAAAAAGTAATTGGCAGTAGTAGTAACATTTCGGATTGAATCTTGTCTATTGTTATATGACAATTCATTCAATGTTTTTTGTGCGCTCAGAAAAAATGGATATACAGCTATGTGCAAAGTTAAGATGTTATCACAGTAAATCAACACATAAACGGTGTTGGTGTGTTTGGTGTTAAAGTTTTGTAAAATACTATTATGCCTCACAAGTTACATTTGCTAAAGCTCTATATTCTGGCTCTGAAGAAGAATGAGAAACAATTGAATGTTTCTTACTTTTCCATGAAATTAGAGAGTTGCCAAGAAAGAAACGGAAGTTTGTTGTTGATCTTCTAGATCTGAATATGAGTTCCACTCAGAATCGCAAAACCACTGGAGAGTTGGAACAGAATAATGGATGTTGTTGTGAAAAATCTTTGCCTAGTTTACCTTCAAATAATTTAGAATGCTTAATGCAGCCTAAAGATGAGTGGCAAAAGGAGAAGGGAATTGACGTATAACCTATACAAACCAAATGTCAAGGAATTGACATATAAAGGTTTTTTTGGTCGCCCCTCCTAAAAAAATAACCTAGCTTTTCTCTTCCTCTTTGTCCATTAGAAGGGCAACTTAAAAGATTATTTTTTATTCAAAATCACTTCTCTAAATTATTTTATTATCTATTTTTAGTTAAATAATTGATTTTCTGTACAAATTTACTTCTTTTTTCGTATTTTATTTATAATTTCATCATCTGAGTGCGATATTGGTTTGTTCGTCATCATAGTATATTATATTTTGTTTTCCCATTTTGGTGTAGTGTCTATAGAAGCAAATGACTTTTCCCATTTTGGTGTAGTGTCTATAGAAGCAAATGACTCGTTTTGTCGGTAATATATTTTGGGCAACAGGCTTATGGAGGTTAACACCAAATTCAACACCATCTCAACCTTACAAATGACTTGTCAACACTTAGTTGAATTCGTCATGTCAGAGATCACCTCAAGTCGATATGAGCGAACACCAACAAATATTTTTTTTTTGGAAGATGGATGATATTAAAGATCGTAGATCTCACGTTATTCTTAACCATTGGCCGGTAGAAGACTATAATTTGATTGTTAAAATTAAGATTTTAATTAGATTATTTTTCAATAATTTATGCAATTTTTATGTGTTTTATTAATCATTAAATTTGATATTATTTTTATTTTAGTGAATTAAATTTATTTTCTTGTTAATATATATATATATATATATATATACCAATTGGATCAGATAAGGGTTGTCTAAATTTTAAACGAAACTTTAAACCAAATTCATGGATGTGGAAGTTGGCTTAGAAGCCAAGAACCCTAATCTTCAAGTAAGTCAAGGGTATATTTCCTTTGGTAAGAAAATATCCACTTCAAAATCCAATAGATATTTTAATACTTTCTATATCAAGTAGACAACTTCCAACAACAATAACAAATCATCAATGTAGGTTAAAACAATAAAAAAAGTAATTACTTTTTTTAAAAAAAAAGAGAGTAATCAGTTTTGAACAGAATATATCTAAAATTCCAGCATCTTATACTCTTAGGTACTAAAATGATGATTAAGACTACATCACAATAAAATTGCTATTATTCTTCCGCCGAAAAAAACATAACTTAATTCTGTAAAATTAATTTTCATTAAAAGTGAGTTGAAGGTAAAACAATTTATGTTTTCATGTAAAAGTGAGTTGAGTAATAAATCCAAGACTAAAAATCAATTCTAATCAATTACAACCAAACATGTCAAAATCAATTGTAAACCTTTGAAATCAATTTTACATGCTCCATAAGTAAAACCAAACACAGGCATATAAGATGTTAACATACTTATTTTAATTATTAAGAGTATATTAACAACCCAGGATGCAAAATAAACATAACAAAGGAACATAACAATGTCATTGAAACTGAAGTTTATACAAATTAAGGTCAAGATAAAAACAATATGCCAAATGAAACAATATTGTAATACTACAAAGAAAGGAAATAATCTGACATCCTAGAGCTTCAAAGTTGCACATCAATCCAGATATATTGTGAACCAGAGGAAGTAAAATGGTCCCTTGATGTAAGCAGAGGAAGCACTGGACATGTGTTGAACAGAGATCTCTTGGTTTCAATTATATACTATTGCCTAATCCTAACAAGTGTTGAAAAGAAATACTCAATCTTAGGATTTGGAGTAATGATCTAGAAAGGCTCGTGGTGGAATATACAATATACTCCGTATATGCCTACATCTCTTGAATGTAGGCCGATTTCAACCTCGAGAAGACGAACGACACTCGGAGGTTGAGAAGGACAGGGACAAGCCACCGACAGCAGATAAAAGCAATCAAATGTGTGATCCGATGAAGTGATCAGTTTGGTTGAGCAAACAAGACCTAAGCCAACTTCCATGACTGCAGAGTAATACCCCAGCACCCTACCCGGCACCCGCCCATCAATTATTTCCGGATAGTCCAGTTCAATAGCAATCCTTCCATTATGCAGACATAAATTGTTACAAGAAGGGGCCATGACGGAACATAAACAATATCAAGATAAAGGAAAAAGAGGACTAATTTTAAGAGATTGATAGATTCTAGAATGAGAGTCATAAACAATTGAATCACAGAAATTTCTTACCTTTTTCCACATAGAAGAGATGCAGTAATTAAGATACTACTTACATGTTCATCTTTGCTAAGCTTGATCATTCTAATCATTAATTGAAGACTCAAGATTGTCCAAATATGAAGTAGATTAGATTGACCAACTGTTGTTGCCAAAATTGTTCCTGCTCATGAGCAATGGGTGTGGTACCTGCAAAGACTCCAACGATCAAGTTAGTAATAGATTCAAAATAGTTTTGGCAAAGAAAAGAACATACCTTAGATAGTGAATGAGAGGGTATTAGAACATGTTGGTAGTGGGTGCTCAAATATTCGAATAGTTACAAGACGGGCATTGACAGAACATAAACAATTTTAAGATAAAAAGATAAAGAGGACTAACTTTGGGAGATTTATTATAGATTTTAGAATGAGAATCATAAACAATTGAAACACATAAATTGTTACCTCAAACATATCCGTTTATAGAAGTATCATCATTCATAAAATAGGTACTTTTTCGTTAGCATAAAAATCAACATCGAAGGCATATTTTATTTTGGCATAAAAACGTATATAAATCTATAAACTTAGATTCTTACCAAATATAAATTGAAAGGAATAAAGGAACAGAGAATCATACCAAGTTACCAACCAACATAAGAATCATACTCACGCAAGCAATGAATGACTATCGCAGTGACATCAAAATGCGTATTTTTCTTTCTCTCTCAGCATTCAATGCTTCTTCGCTGTTCTCACGCCTTAGAATAATTTCCTTAACCAATTCGCTAACATCTTCTAAAGAGTGCAGAATAAACCTTGCCATAGACTGTTGGGGTTTCTTTTTCGGTGCCGACGGAAGTGACGGAGTGGCCACCGTACGAAACGGTGATGAAATCGGAGTACCTGGCGGGGAATCCATCACGGATAGAAAAACCCTAAAAAAAGAATCAAAGAACCACAAAATAGCCACACAAACAAACCAAAAAAGAGTAAAACTAAATAAAAGTAGCTATGAGAAAAGTGAGAGGGAGAGGGAGAACGAGAGATTGTAAAGTAGAGCTTGACAAAGAAGAAGAGAGCGAGAGCGAGTGAGGAAGTGAGAGCTTTCGTTCCGATCGTTAGTGCGTAAACAACAACGTTGTTCTTGTGTTGATTGAGAACAGAACTGATCAATATAAATATAGCTAGAGTAATTCGCGGGTTAAGGCGGTGGTATTACAATCGTCTCTTTTTTTCCCCTAGAAGTAGGGATGTATGCTGGTTGCATGGGGCCGGTTTTAAGATATACCAATCGATCGAATTTAAATATATTACTTTTATAAAATTTTAATAGTTAAATAAAAAGTATAATAATGTATTGTATATAAGAATTTTAAGTTAAATATATTAAAAAAGTATAGTAAATTAAATTTTTTAATAAATAAAAATTAGTTGGAATTTAGGTTGAAAATTTTATTTTATTTTATAAGTATAGTAGTTGTTTTTGTAATTTTTTTTATAAATTATTCCGTCCGATTTTTTAATAATAGACATCTAGATTATAATTTCATCTACAAAAATTGATGGATTTCGTTCATGGTCGTCTTAAAGATTTTGGAGGCACTAATTGAATCTTAAAAATTGAGTCTAATAAAAAAAATGCAATTTTAATAATTAAAAAAAATTGGTAAAATAAATTTTAGTCCATATACACGTACCAATCTAACGAGGATCTACACGAACTAATTTGCATGCATGATGCATATCATTTGGTCACATATAGCATGTCACCTTCACAATTCATCGTAAGTATAAGCTTTTGCATAAACATCAGTTTTGCTCATAAATAATATTTAACTCAAATGAATAGTATTTAACTAAAAAATTTTGTATTTAACAAATATAAAAAATTTAAACTAAATTTATCATAAGTATAATCTTTCAGTTCATAAATATAATATTTAAATAAATAGTATTTAAGTCAAAAATTAAATTGCTCTTTTAAAAAAGGGTAGTTTAAAAATTAGATATGAATTTTATAATTAGACATATACGACATGGTGACTGCTTAAAATCTGAAAATGAAGAAGAAGAGTAATAAAATTTGTTGGACGGTTGGACTGCCCAACAAAATTTTAAAAAATTGGGTTGGTTGAATTGAGTGATCGACTTAGACATCTGTTTAAAAGTGTTAACATTGCGTTTCTTTTGACATTGATTTTAAATAATAGAGCCGTTATTTTGTTTAATAGATTATTGTTTATTTTCATATGTTTAATTTATTTATTTACGTTGAAAAATTTAATATTTTGACAATCTTTTTTACTCTTGATCGTCCGTTGTCATTCTTATATTGAGATCGTTTATTTTTTTTGGAAATAAAGGCCGATTGTTATAGTTTTTTATTAAATGATTTTTAAATCTTTTTTACAAAAAATAAAAAAAAAATAAAACTTTAAATAAAAAAATGATTTAAATGCGAATTTATTTCAAGAAACTTCTCATAAAAATTATTTTGATTTTTATTATGTTAAAATCTCATGATAAATATCTAAGTTATTTAATGTCACAATTATTTTATTTTATTTTATAATAGATGAGTTTCCAATAATTTCATTTTTAAAAATATAAAATAATAATTAATTTTTGTGATGATTATTAAGTCCATTAATGAATGTCTATTAATAATCGCTTGTTTATTTGTGTCTATAAATAAGATACACACGGTAAAAGAAAACACAAAACAATATAAAACTCCTTCTTCTTCTCTTTTCTCTCTTCCTGGCCTTCATTTATATTCTTCAATATCTTGCTTTTGATTTGGTTATTTAAATCACGATGAAGCTTTAACAATAATAAAATGTGTTTTTTTTCATAATTTTTTGTTGTTAATTATTTTTTGTTTTAAAATAGATGGTAAACTCTATTACAATTAACTTATACAACTGTGATCCCAGGTTCGAACTCAGAACGTCTAACCTAACAATATAAATATTTGTCAGTTGAGTTATGATTTAAAGACTTCTTGTTAATCTTTTATATATGATGTTTATTTACTTATCATGAATTCAAGAAGAATTCATGAAGTCATGAAGCTTTATCAATTTGAAATAAACGGATCTAGTATTTCAGTAAAATAATCTTCCATGAAAAATATGATGGATATTTTAAACATTTAATAAAAAAACATTAGGCTTAAAAATGTACTGTTAACACTTTATAACACAGTCAATTTTATTATTTTCTTGTCCACGATCTTTCAAATTTGGTTTATCAAGAGGAAGTGATAAATCTATCATTAGATAAAAATATTGAACCAACTTGGCTCTGGTTGTGAGAAGACACGCATTATAAATTAACGAAATGCAAATTCTTTAGGGAATAAGGAAATTGAGAATAAGGATGTGTTCTAAAATATTAATCCAAAAAAAAAAAAAATATAGAGAAATCAATGTAGAGGAAAAACTGAATATACCTCAAATCTATTAAATGTTCAATTGAATTTTACATAAGTAAGTAATTCCTTTTATATAACCAAGAGTAAAAAAGGAAACAAGAAAAAAAAAACTAAGCAAAAAAGGTAATAGTCTAACTAAAATCTAACTAATTAGCAGAAAGTTTAACTATACTTAATAGTTTAGACTAAGTCAAGTTGTAGTTAACACCCCCTTAAGCAGAATGCATATCAATCATTTTAAGTTTGGACAGTAGTGAATGGAATGGACCAGGTTGCAAAATTTTTGTTAATATATGTGAAATTTGGTCCTTTGATGAAATTGGCAATAGTAGTAACATTTCAGATTGAATCTTGTCTCGAATTATATGACAATTCATTTCAACGTGTTTCGTGCGTTCAAGATAAATGGATTTGCAGCTTATGTGTAAAGCTGAGATGTTATCATAGTAAATCAACACACGAACGGTATGTTTGGTGTTAAAATCTTGTAGAATATAGATCAACCATTATTCCTCACAAATTGATTGTTTCTTCTTTTCATGAAATTAGAGGGTTGCCAAGAAAAAAAATAGAAGCTTCTTGTTGATCTTCTAGATCAATGATTTTCACTCAGAATTGCAAACCACTGGTGGGTTGGAATTGATGTTGTTGTGAAAAACAAGTCTTTGCCTGAGTTTGCCTTCAAATAATGTAAAATCCTTAATGCAGCCTAAAGATAAGTGATAGAAGGAGAAGAGATGAATTGACAAAAGCTACAAACAACGTAAGATATGTCGGGTTGGTATTATTTAGATAAAACTACCTACCTATTTGTTTTCAAGAACATTCAGATCAGATAAAGGTTGTCAAAATTTTGAATGAAACTTTAAATTAGAGGTGACAAAATGGATGGATTGATTGGACGTATATAGATTTGAATTGTAATGGATGGATTAAATAATCTATTTACGATCCACTAAAATTTCTTAAAAAAATCAAATCTAATCCATCCTTTAAAAATAAAAACCTTTCAATCCAACTATTACCATATTTTAATGGATATTCATCCAATCCACTTAATAATATTTTTACTATTATAATAAATTATATACCTACAATAATAATAATAATGTGTTTTATTTATTGTACTAAAAAGTAAGAGTTTAATTGTTATGCGCTGTCAGTATAAATTTTTTTACATTGTCGACACATCACAATCTTTCATGGACATGACATTTTTAAAACAATCAAACAGATATATTAAAATAATAGAATTCTAAACACAATATGTACGAAGAATAAGAATATACAAAGGTAAAAGAGTTAAAAAATCAACTAGACAACAAAACAATAGAGTATGGAAAATAAAACTCCATCTACACACCAGAAAAAAGAAACTACATCAAGCAATGAATCGGGTTAGACAACCATTGATTAAAGTCATATCTGAAAGCATTTCCTTTATAACGAAGCCAACACTAACACCAACACCAACATTATAGTTCAACCCATTATGTCATGTCAATAGTGTTGTCCGTTTTTTGTCTGAATATAATATGATTCATCATTTTTCATATAGCACAAATGCACGCTAACTAAAGAATATTGAAAAAATATTGACCCTTTCTGCCAAGCACACCTAACCCACCAAATTGTTGAGTGTGGTGTAAAACAATATTAGACAAAGGACATTCAATGTTCAACTAGGTAAAAATGTTTCGCCAAATCCAACCAAAAAAAGGACAATAGAAAAGTAGATGTTGAGCAATTTCTTTAAGTCCCCACAAGTTGAAAGAGCTATCCAAAATGACTCTTATAGTAAATTATCTTTCGTATGTAACCGATTGTGCATCAACCTCCAAACTAAGAGATACACTTTTATCAGTACCATTTTATTCCAAAATGTCACTAAAGGGAGGGCGATTTACAAAAGAGTTCAACATCAATCCTTGATAAGCATCTTTCATAGAGTACACCCTGCACATAGTACTTTTTCATTGTCACGAATCCTCAACTCGATTCTGCAAATGAACATTAACAAACAACGAAGCATACTTTTGCACCAACTCCTCTTCCCTTTAAAATAGACTACGATGCCACCCCCATCCATCTCCCCCAACTTCCAACCTCAATCTAAACATATCTGCCATTGTTATATATTTATCACGCACCACTCCAAACAACTGACTAAACTTACTTTGTAATGGTCCATCTTCCAACCATGTATCATACCAAAACAAAGTATTCCCACAATTACCTACTCTTCTTACTATGTTGTCCAAGAACCATTGTTCCAGAATACCCCCACTTCCAACCTCTAGACACCTAATATCCTTCCACCACGACGAATCTCAAGAAGTACCACCTCCCACTACCACATTCAAACAACCATACCTACAAGAATGAAACTTAAACAATAACCCATGTGTAACCGTTTTAAGCCTCCAACACACTTTACCCAAAAGTGCCACATTGAAGACATACATATAACGCACAGTAAACCCATTTTGCTCACACTCACAAAAAATTCTATCCCATTTGATCCAATGAACCTTGCGAGCCTCCTCATTACCCCCCATAAAAAAGATTAAAAAATGATTCAATTTTAGAGATAGTACATGAAGGAGCCTTGAAGAAAGAAAGAAAATAAACTGACATCATAGACATGACAACTTTAATGAGAACAAGGTGGCCACCTATAGACAAATTATGGTTCCTCCATCCAGATAACCTTCTTCGATTTTTTTCAATTACAGGATTCTAAAACGATAGAACAATTTATTAGACAATTTATTAGACAATTTATTCTCACCCATGATAAGTGTATCATTCGTAAACTGCGAACGAAAGACTCTAAAATCTAAGTCGTCACCCTCATTATAACCATAGAACAACCTAACTTCGATTGAAGAACTCAACAGGGAACTTAGTCCTTCAGCATCCAACAAAAAAGAAAAAAAGAAAGCAAATCCTCCTACTTAAGGCCCTGCTTCAAAGAAAACTCTTTCGTTAGGCACCCATTGACCAAAACAGATGCTGAAGTCGAGCTCAGACACTCCAATATCCAACACCTCGATTAGCCACCAAGATACCATATAAAATTTGTCTACCCTTGAAAAAGGCAGACTGATTTTCAGAGATTACATTTCCAATTACACTTTTCAATCAATTAGCCAAAATCATAGCTAAAACTTTATGCATACAACCAACAAGAGATATAAGACAAAAGTCATTAAGTATTGAGGTTTTTCTTCTTCAGAATAAGAACGATGAAAGTACAACAAGACCCTTTCACCAACTTACTATTCAAATGGAGTTCTTGCAAAAACTTCATGAAATCATACTTAACATCATTCCAATTTTTTTTCAAGAAACCAAAGTTGACTCCATCAGGACTCGGACTTTTGAAGCTATAATAATCCCACACAACATCATTCATTTCCTGTTAATCAAACATTCTAGCCAATTGGGAATCCTCTTCAACATTAATGGACTTAAAATGAAAATTATCCACTTGAATCCTTTTCTCCCAACTTGACTGGAAATAATTTTTCAAATATTGAAAAATAGATTCCCTTACTTCTTCCACATTGTCCACTCAAATACCTCTAGCTTCAATACTCAAGATGGTGTTATGCCTTTTCTTTGAAGAAATCACACCATGAAAGTACTTTGAATTAGGGTCACCCTCCTTCAACCACCTTACCTTTGATTTCTGCCATGGAATACTACAATACAATCTAGAGAGGGAAAATAATTTACCTGATAAGAAACGCCTCCTATAATCTTGGTCTCATCAAAACTACTAGATTCACCCTTCACATTCAAACAATTAATATTCTCCTTCGTGGACCTCAACTCCTCACCTAGATAGCTACTATGATTTTTATGCAACTCCCTCCTAGATGATTTGACGCTCTTCAATTTTTCCTACAAAAAAATCTTCCCTATCTGAAAAACGACAAATTCTTCCAATGATTTTGAATGGTCTAGGTCCCAAATCCTCCATCACACCACACAACAAGATATGAAAATGATCAGATAAGCCTCTCCTTATCGCCCATTTAGATACAACATTCCATGTTTCACAAAAAAATTTAGACAAAAATAAAGCGATCCAATATACTTATACGAGCCCCATCCAACCTCGACAATGTAAATCCCCTTCTAGTTAAAGGTAAATCTACCAAATGATTTTCATCTATGAAATCGTTAAAATTGTTAATCTCATCTTCTCTCGACACACCTTCCACTCCCTTTCATTCCTCAATACTTGAAATAGAATTAAAATCCTCACAAATGCACCAACAATCATCCAATTGTAACTCAAAATTGTGGGTTAAGGGTGCCCACAACTCTGCTTTTCGCTAAACCTCACAAGGAGCATAAACGTTAACTACCATCACCATATTCTCCGATGACTTCAAAAGATTCCTAATTTTAAATGAGTCCTCCATATTAATTAGTGAATGTCCATTAAAACTCACTTATTTACTTGTGCCTATAAATATGGCTCACATTGTAATAAAAAACACACAACAAGAGAATAATACTATTTTGCTCGCTTTTCTTCTTTTTTTCTCCCTTCCTATCCTTCATCTTTATTCTCCAATATCTTGCTCTTGATTTGATGTGTTTCACAATATGTTATCAACATGAAGCTCTAACAACAATAAGCTTAGTGAGTGTATATTTTTCGTAATTTTTCCGTGTTAATCTTTTATATATCATGTTTATTCACTCCCCATGAATTCCAGAAGAATTCAATATTCATGCATTCTTGAAGAATTGCAGAAAGAATTGTTGTATATGTTGTTTAGATTTATTATATAGTTCTTGAAGAACTGAAAAACAAACTCAATATTTATTCTCTATGAGTTCTGAAAGAATTCAATATTTATGCATCTCTGAAGAATTGCACAAATAATTGTTTTATATATTCTTTAGATCTATTATATAGTTCTTCAATATTTATTCGATATGAGTTCCGAAAGAGTTCAATATTCATGTACTATGAGGGATTGCCTTATCGATCTTGTTTTGAAGGTTTTGATATTTTGCAACACTCGTGTTTTTTAAATTAAACAATAGATCTACTCGAACCAATTTTGTAATTATATTATTAATCAAAACTTTAGTTAATTATGTTGTTTATTTTTATTTATGTTTAATATTTAGTTTCCGATTTATTCGATTTTCACTCTTTTTGAATATGCTATAACATCATTGTTAGCTGAAATTATGAATGAAATCAAAATATTGAGTTTAAGATTGTGTTCAATTTTTTTTTCATTTTTTAAAGACCTACTTTCACAGGGTATGATTGTGTTTAATTTTTATATACATCTTGATTTGATAATAACGGTATGATTGACACTAATTAAAATTGGTTTAAATATAATTTTGGTCATTTATCTTTTATATAAAATTTGTTTTAGTCTTTTATATTTTTTTATTCATTTTGGTCCTTTATTTTTTGATAAGTTGTTTATTTTAGTCTTTTTTATCATAACTCTTTCAAACAACATATAAGAATTAAAACCAATCTAGAAAGAAAAAGGGGCTGATAATTGTTGAGGCAAAATCTCAAATTAAGTGTTTTGAGGATAATCAAATAGTTAATCACTAATTATGATTGATTCAAAGATAGGTGATCAAACATATTTATGCAAAAATAATGTGGCTCTCCTTGAAAGAAGTCAAGAACATTATTGTCATCTCATATCATGTCCTATATAGACAAAGATCCACTTTACAAACCCAAGAGTTTTTGAATAATCTTCAAAATCAATAACCAAAGCAACTGGAGAATGATCAGAAGAACATTCTGGATGTTCCTTTTGAAGACAAAGTCAGGACATATCATTTTCTACAGTCCAAACTATAAGTTAAGAGTATCAAAACTACTCAGATTAGTGGTTAAGCTCAGAACTCGAGTTGAAGGCCCAAATGAGGAAAACAACCTCCAAATTGATGACCAGATGGATCTCCAGATTGATGAGTTGTGAGCAAGGAAAACAAGGACGCAAGTACACTGTACTTACACTATTATGCAGAAAACTCTGCATATTTCTAATTTGGAACAGTGCCAACAGACATGTGACAGTCCATTCTCACACTCATTCACGTTTTCCATCAGACTCAAACGCAAGAACATTATGGGTTTGTTAAAAGCGTTCTGAACAATGAAATAAACATGTGTTTAATTTTTGAAATAAATCTGACATTTGGTTGATGTGTCTAACGGCTATATTCAATTTAAACTGAATATTCAAAGCCTCTCATCATCTATAAATTGAATATCAATTGAAAGATGAAGGAAAAAGTTTCAAAAGCAATATGTCTACACTTAATCATTTAAACTCAAGTAGCAAAACTCTTCTCTCAAGCAAAACTCCAATTCTCCCACTATATTCGTGGATCATCTGACTGAAATTTTGCTATGAATCAATCTCAAACAAGTGTTTAGAAGTTTCTAGATCCCAAACACTTTTATCATATACATTATTTTGTAACTCAAGCCTATCTCTTAAGATAAATTGGGTTGTGTTGTAAAAATCATTTCTTGATTGAAAGGTATTTGTAAAAATCCTTTCTAGACTAAAAGGAGACTGTAAAAATTCCTTTAAAGGTTGAAAGGTGAAAGTTGTAATTGATCAAGAGTGATCAAGAAAGAAAGTGCAAAGGCAGAATGGTCTGGTGCAGAGCACAATAGTGGAAAATCTAACAAGATTGTAAGGAGTGGACGTAGCCCACCTTAGGTGAACTAGAATACATCTTTGCATGATCTTCTTATTCTTATCTATATTTATCTTGCACTTACTGATCACATTTCACTTAGAACTAACCTTCCTTGTTTACTTCTAACATATCCAGATTAATCTTGAGTTAACTTAAAATTAAGTACAAGAATAAAAAATTTAAAAAAGGGATCACAATTCCAACCCCCTTTCTTGTGATTGATATTGCTACTTCAACTATATTGTGTGATGGTTGGACAAATGGAATAAATCACATGCATATCATGAATTTTTTAGTATATTGTATTCATGGAATATTTTTCTTTAAGTCTATTGATGGCTCTGATGTTGCTAGTAGAAACATCGATTATTACTTTAACTGGTTTTGACAAAATAGTAGAAAAGGTGGGGAAATAGCATGTTGTCCATTAAATCAGCCTTTGTAACAAATATTTGACTATTAAATCAGTTAAAATGACTGATCTAACAAATGTGCTTTTTTACATAAGTTCAAATTTAACCGATGTAACAAGTACAATCATAAAATTAGAGAGTTTTTTAATTGAATATCATTAACTCTTTTTATTTCAATGGGAGCCACTTTAACTTTCTATTGATTAGCACATAACTAGTTAACAAATAATATGTAAAATCAAATATCAAATATTTTTACTAAAAAATTCACAAGAGACAGAAAACAAAATTCCTCAATTTATACGATGCAAACCAACACATCAATAAAACTTCACTTCACAAGTAACGTTGATTCAACGATATAATAACATAACAAAAACAAATGAAAAAAATTATTAACAACTATCTCCCCCTTACAACATCATCTTCATAAAACATGTCATCTACATAAATTGAAAAGATGAATCATCCTTAATTCTCTGCAATCCTATAAAAAGTAAAATATCCCTTTCAGGCTTATAACCATTTCCATCCCTCCTCATCAAAGGAAAAGATCCAACTTTTCTTCTACTAAAAACCATATGAAATGGAATTCTAACTCCCCCAGCTACAACATTACCATTCGATGAACCAAGATCAGCAACTAAGTTAAACTTGTTCATACACATGATCACAATTCTCACTAGAATTTCATACACATATTGAGATACAAGTAAGCATATTTGTTCATTAAAGGTGTGCTTAATGGTACTTGTGGTTAAAAATGGTGTATATATATATATATATATATAATCAGTAACACATACCAATTTTAAATTAAATAAAATGGATCTAATTTAATGCCTCTTCTATATTCAAATTTGACATAATTTGAAATGAAAACATAATCATCCAAATATATTGACTAAAAATAACAAATTCAGAAAACCAAATGCACAAGCAACATGTTCAACACTATATTGAGCAAAACCAAGTACTCAACAAGATTCCTACTTAAAGATACCAAATCAGAGCTCTAATTCCAAGTCCAACAGACCAGATAATAACCAAGTTACTATGAAAATCAATTCAAATTTCAACTCAAAAGTAGATTGATTTTATGATAATTGAAACTAGTATTCTTTTTTGCAATGTCATTATTATTTTCTCCTTTTTTTTATAGGAGTTCCTAAATTGAAAAAGTACTAAATAAATGTATACATTTCTCATATATTAATTTCCTTAATCACAACCAAAATCAAACTTAGGAAAATAGCAACTCAACAACTAATACAACAACAATGATTCAAAATTATATTCAAATGTCAAAATCACAATACAATAGTGAAAGTGAATCTGGTTGGACTAATTAATTGAACCACTCTTCTTTTTTTGAAATCGATATTGTTTAGCAATACACTATCAAGTATAAAGTGTTGTCAAATATCTGTTTTTGCGGCACAATAGCACTATAGCATAGTAGAATTTGAATTAACCACTTTGCACCACATTGAATCATAAAAACTCGAAGAGCACAAAAAAACTAACAAAATAGCAATATCATGTCTAACACATTCTCAATGAATAAGAACAAAAATCTAACTGAAATCAATAAATGAAATTATAATAATCTGATAGTTTTTTCATTATTTTTCAACCACATATAGCCATATTTGAAAAATTAAAAATCTAGGTAAGTGACGTAGAATCAAAATTGCTAAGTAAGAAACAAGAATTAGTAGAAAATTATAGAAATTTAAAATTAAAAGAGTTAAGAAAGGAACAAACCTATTTGGGAGAAACAACAAGTTTGATGCAAAATTTTTGGCCTCGTCTTCTATTCACCACAAAAAAAAAACAAAAACATCATGAGATGATGGAAAAAGAAAAGATAGAAACCTAGAACACTTCTCAACATTGAAAGAAAGAAATGGCGACGACAATTGCTCGACAGCAAAGCTACGACAGGGAAAGTGCACGTGTTCTCTATTCTGATTTTTGAGTTTAGGGAGTAGTTTTTAATTTTTTTTTTTAATTTGGTTATTATAACAATCCAATGAGAATAGCTTACCAAAGTTTGTGATAATAACAAATTTACCACCGTCTTGTTTATTACATCGGGTGTATAACAACTGATATAATAATGTTGATGTAATAAGATTAAAATGCACTAGTTTCTCTAGGCCCGATCGGGCTATCCATCCACAGGTATGAGCTTTTTAGGGTCGGGCTAAGAAGCCCTATTTAAAATCGATTGTGAAATTTAGAACCCAAGTCTTATGTTTTTATTGGGCTTTTTGGGTCGGTTCATTTGGGCTAGTCTATTTTGACGGCTTTATGGTAGTTGTAGTAATGGTGGTGATGGTTGAAGTAGAATAATATCTTACAAGGGAGGATTGGATTTTGACCTTTAAGAATTTATATCAAAAGCAAATGTCTCAAGTTGTCACTTGGATAAGAATGTTAATTTAAAAACAAACAAAACGCTCTTTATCATAATTATATAATGGAAAATGTAAATGGCAGTGATGTAGTGTGATTAATGTGCAAGAGTAAAAGATTAATGTAAAGAAAATCACACACAAATTTATCTTGGTTCACCCTTAACTTTGGGCTACGTCTAATCCTCACACCATGTGAGATTTTTCACTATTTAGCTGAAGAGGACATTCTTTTAACACTGTTTTACAATCTTTTTTTAGATGAAAACTTGATCTAAATACACCCTGTATTATCAAAGTCTCAGCGAACTTACAACCTGTATTATCACGACCTCAAGAAAATTAATATTTCAGGTTAAACAAACTTAATACAATTTCACTCTCAATCAATCAAACATGTAATTTTAATTAAATATAATATTAATAGTAGTAGCTACTAAATTATTCATACTTTTTTTTTACTTTAGACATCTTATAATAATTGTGAATATGTGCCTCAAATCATCTAACTAAAGTTGGTTAAGCTTTAATGGTTGTTATAACTAACTATGGCCAAGTTAGTTATGATAGGTGGTTATAGTTAGTTAGCTCTTGTATACTATAAATAAAGTTGTAAATTATAGCAGCTATATGTATGTTGTAGTTGTAGCAGTAATAGCAGCAAAACTGAGAAAAGAATAAGCAATTCGTGACTCATAGCAAATTAGAGAAAGAAGATTAAAGGGAGAGAAAGAAAGATTGAGAAAGGCTAGTATTGTTGGTTCATAGACAGTGATAGATACTAGGAGATCATGTTTGAGAAGTCTTTAATCTTGTAAAGTTCAATTAACAATAGTGGATTAATCTTGCTTGCTTTCCCGTAACGTAAATCTCAACAATTGAGACCAAACACGTAAATCTTGGTGTCATTCTTCCCTTATCTTTCTTTACTTTTCGTTTAATTTGATTGAAAGAACTAGTTTTCAAAACTGCAGAAACGGAGAACGATAATCAGTCTTCGTTTTTGGTTTTCTGTTTTTCCTAGTTTTCTGGTTTTTGCCAGTTCTGTCAAGAACGTTCTCCGTTTTCAGCAAAAAACAAAGAACGTTCTCCGTTTTCGTTTTTTCTGCATTTGTTAGTTTTCTATTTTGTTGGTTAACTCTTGTTGCAGATCCCAATATTGTTTTAACAATTGGCGCCGTCTGTGGGGAGGGAGCAACAATGGTTGGAACCACAAAGTTTGATATTGATAAGTTCAATGGATCAAATGACTTTGGCCTGTGGAAGATAAAGATGCATGTTGTTCTGGTACAACAAGGTTTGGTGAACGCATTGAAGGCTGAATCAGCACTTCCTGCAACAATGTCAACTCAATAAAAGAAAGAACTGATTGAAAAAGCAAAGAGTACTATCATCTTGTGTCTTGGAGACAAAGCTTTAAGGGAAGTTGCAAGGGAACCAACAGCAGCATCCTTATGGATTAAACTTGAATCTCTCTACATGACTAAATCAGTTTCAAATAGGCTCTTCTTGAAACAACAATTGTTCTCTTTTAAAATGGATGAAGAGAAACTTGTTACAACACAACTTGCTGATTTCAACAAGATTCTTGATGATTCAGAAAATTTAGAAGTCAAGCTAGATGATGAAGACAAAGCTCTGATCTTGCTTAGAGCCCTGCCAAGTTCATATGAACACTTCAAGGATGCTATTATGTTTGGAAGAGAACAAACAATTACTCTTGAAGAAGTACATACATCTATCCGGACAAAAGAAAGCTATAAAAAACTTGAGACCAAGAATGATAATCTTGCTGAAAGTCTGAATGTGACCAGAGGAAGAACTAACAAGAAATGATCAAATGGGAATAAACACAAGTCCAATTCAAGAACTAAATCTGAAAGGAAGTATAAATGCTTCCATTGCCCCAGAAATGACATTTCAAGAAAGATTGCCCTGAAAGAAATGAATCAAGAAACTCTCAAGATTCAAGGCATTGATGATTTCAAATTCTGAAGGTGAAAAGAATTGGGTATTAGATTTAGGATGTACTTTCCACATGTGTCCAAGGAAGGATTATTTTGACTCAATAGACCTTCGTGATGGTGGAATTGTTTTGCTTGGCAACAATAAATCATGTAAGGTACAAGGCAATGGAACAATCAGATTCAGAATGTTCAACGGCAAGGAGGTACTGCTGAAGGATGTAAGGTACATACCTGAATTAAAAAGAAATTTAATTTCTGTTGACATGTTTGACATGTTAGGATATTCCACAAACATAAAAAATGGTATCGTGACTATTGTTAATAAAGATGATGTCATTGTTAAAGGCATTAAAAGAAATGGCTTGTATATATTAGAGGGTTATACCATAATTGCACAAGCTTCAGTTGCTAGATCTAGTTTGCATTCATCTACTAGAATATGGCATATGAGGTTAGGACATGTAAGTGAAAAAGGCTTAATTGAGTTATCAAAACAGAATTTGCTTAATGCTGACAAAATTGAAAAATTGGATTTTTGTGATCATTGTATTCTAGGAAAGTCTAAAAGGACCAGTTTTGGTGTTGGTCAACACAACACCTCTAGACCTTTTGAATATGCTCATTCTGATTTGTGGGGTCTTTCTAGGACAAAGACTCATGTTGGCTATTCTTATTTCCTAACTATCATTGATGATTATTCTAGGAAAGTATGGATCTATGTCATTAAAAATAAAAGTGACACTTTTATGAAATTTAAAGAATGGCATATGCAAATTGGAACTCGAAAGTAAACTAAACTGAAATGTTTAAGAACTGACAATGGCTTAGAGTATCTTTCAGAGCAGTTTAATAAGTATTGCAGGGACTTAGGTATTCAAAGACATAGAACAGTTGCAGGCACCCCTCAACAAAATGGCATTGTTGAAAGGATGAACAGAACAATCTTGGAAAGAGTCAGATGTATGATCTTGAGTGCAGGGCTGCCTAAAACATTTTGGGGAAAAGCTGCAGTTACAACAGTGTATTTGATAAATAGATGCCTTTCATCAGCTTTTGGATTTAAGACACCAATTGAGATGTGGAATGGCAAACTAGCTGACTACTCAAATCTGAAGGTATTTGGTTCCTTAGCATTTGCTCACACAAGGCAAGATAAGTTGGATCCTAGAGCAATCAAATGTGTTTTCATTGGATATCCTAAAGGAATAAAAGGTTACAAGTTGTGGAGAATTGACCAAGGTGTGCCCAAGTGCATCATATCAAGAGATGTAGTGTTTGATGAAACAAGAATGCCCATGATTGACAAATAACATTCTCCGTTTCAGTTCTGCAGAAACACAGAACATTCTCCGTTTCAGTGCTGCAGAAACGAAGAACATTGCAGAAGCGCAGAACGTTCTCCGTTTGGCAGTGCTTCAAACAACAATACTGAGAGTGTTCAAATTGAGGTGGAGCCACCTGAAGATCAAGAGATTAATCATGAAGGCATACCTGATACATCACTTGATGACAATGCAACAACAGAATCAGATTTGGCCAATTACAACTTGGTAAGGGATAGAGAAAGAAGGGTCATAAAACCTCCAATCAGATATGGTGAAGCAGATTTGATCTGTTATGCTTTAAGTGTTGCTGAAGATCTTCAAAGAGATGAACCAAGCAACTACAAAGAAGCCATTAATAGTGAAGACAAGGAAGCTTGGATGACAACTATGAATGAAGAGATGCAGTCATTAGAAAAGAATCAAACATGGACTTTGGTTGACACTCCTAAGAGTCAAAGGGTAATTGGATCAAAATGGGTGTTCAAGAGAAAGAAAGGCATTCAAGGAAAAGAGAAGATAAGGTTCAAAGCAAGATTAGTTGCAAAGGGATTTTCTCAGCTTATAGATTTCAATGAAGTATTTGCACCCGTTGTAAAACATTGTTCAATCAGAATTCTGCTTTCAATTGTAACTCAAAAAGACTTGGAATTAGAGTAGCTGGATGTCAAAATAACATTTCTACATGGTGATCTTGAAGAAACCATCTATATGCAGCAACCTGAAGGATTTGCTAAAGGCAGCAACAAGGTTTGTCTTCTTAAAAAGTCATTGTATGGCCTAAAGCAAAGTCCTAGATAGTGGTACAGGAAGTTTGATGATTTCATGATAAGAACTGGTTTCCAAAGATGTAGTTTTGACAGCTGTGTTTACATTCTGAAAGAGGAAAGTCAAGAACATTCTCTAGCTCGAGAACATTCTCCAGTTTTAAAGGAAGGTCAAGAATGTTCTCCAACTTACCTATTACTCTATGTGGATGATATTCTTCTTGCAAGCTCAAGTAAAGACCATATTAAAAGGGTCAAAGTTGATCTTAGTAATGAGTTTGAGATGAAAGAACTTGGAGAGGCCAAGAGGATCTTAGGAATGGATATAAAAAGAAATAGAATGAAGGGGGAACTATTTCTCTCTCAGGCTGCCTACTTGAAGAAAGTTGTCACTAAATATAGAATGCATGAAGCAAGACATGTTACTACTCCTTTGGGACCAAATTTCAAATTGTCTATGCAAGACTCACCTAAGACAGATAAGGAAAGGCAAATAATGAGTAAAATTCCTTATGCTAGTGGAGTTGGCAGCATAATGTATGGAATGATTTGCAGCAGGCCATATTTGGCTTATGGTGTGAACGTTATCAGCAGATTTATGACTGATCCAGGAGCCTTGCATTGGTCAACGCTCAAGTGGATTATGAGGTACTTAAATGGCTCACTGACAGCAAGTTTAAAGTTCAAAAAGACTCATCATGACAAGGAACCAATCAAAGGATATGTGGAATCGGATTATGCAGGAAACATGGACACTAGGAAATCAATTTCTGGTTATTATTTCACTCTATATGGGACTGCAGTAAGTTGGAGAGCAATTACACAGTCGGTGGTAGCACTTTCTACAACTCAAGCTGAATTCATTGCGCTTACTAAAGGTGTTAAAGAAGCTTTAAGGATGAAAGGGCTTATTGGTGAACTAGGAATAAATAAGAATTGTGTTTCAATTCATTGTGATAGTCAAAGTGCTATACACTTATCCAAACATCAAGTGTATCATAATAAGTCCAAACACATTGATGTTAAGTATCATTTCATAAGAGATGTGATCGATTCAAAGCAGGTTTCTGTTGAGAAAATTGCAACTGAGGACAACCCAGATGATGCATTCACCAAATCACTTTCACAAGCTAAGTTCAAGCATTGCTTGGACATAGTTGGCTTCGACAAAGAGTAAAGATGAAGCAATGGAAGCAAAATCAAAGATTGAATTATTTTGATTTTGAGTCAAGGTGGAGAATTGTGAATATGTGCCTCAAATCATCTAACTAAAGTTGGTTAAGCTTTAATGGTTGTTATAACTAACTTTGGCCATGTTAGTTATGATAGGTGGTTATAGTTAGTTAGCTCTTGTATACTATAAATAAAGTTGTAAATTGTAGCAGCTATATGTATGTTGTAGTTGTAGCAGTAATAGCAGCAAAATTGAGAAAAGAATAAGCAATTCGTGACTCATAGCAAATCAGAGAAAGAAGATTAAAGGGAGAGAAAGATAGATTGAGAAAGGCTAGTATTGTTGGTTCATAGACAATGATAGATACTAGGAGATCAAGCTTGAGAAGTCTTTAATCTTGTAAAGTTCAATTAACAATAGTGGATTAATCTTGTTTGCTTGCCCGTGACGTAGGTCTCAACAATTGAGACTGAGCACGTAAATCTTGGTTTCATTCTTCCCTTATCTTTCTTTACTTTTCGTTTAATTTGATTGAAAGAACTGGTTTTCAAAACTGCAGAAAAGGAGAACGATAATCAGTCTTCGTTTCTGGTTTTCTGTTTTTCCTGGTTTTCTGGTTTTTTCCAGTTCTGTCAAGAACGTTCTCCGTTTTCAGCAGAAAACGAAGAACGTTCTTCGTTTTCGTTTTTTCTGCATTTGTTAGTTTTCTATTTTGTTGGTTAACTCTTGTTGCAGATCCCAATATTGTTTTAACAATAATGGATAAAAACTTTAATGTAAGTTATTATATATTATATAATCGTCTAAATTATTTTAATATGATTTGTGCAATTTTATTGTTGATTCGCACTGCGAGAAATGCAATCCGTAATTCAGTTGATATCGCGAAAACCTCAACATGACCAATATTTAAAACTTTGGGCGTGTTACTACTATACTCTTTGCAAATAGCTTTTTCTTAGTTTTGATGGTTGTATTATCTTTGCAGATTATCTTGATCTCATTTGATGGTCGTTGTTTTCTGATAGAAAGTCACGATTTGTTTTAGTTTTAGGAGCTATCTTACATCTAGTAACCAGCATCAACATTTTATTAGAACTTTCAGTGTAATTTTCCATCTAGCTCTAGTATATGATTGAATATCTTCTTCAACTCTTCATAAAAAGGTGGAGAAAATGCATAATGAAGTTGAGCTGGATGGTTTTAATAAAAGTAATTTACTTAGTGAAAACAAAAATACTTAGAAAGAATAATTGAAGTAGGATGAAACTTATTTATCACATATTTTACTTTCGCCTTAAAGATAACATTTTTAACATTTAGATTTATCATCAAACTGAATAAGTTTTAGAAATAAGAGTTATTTAATATATTTTAATTGAATAATAATTGTAAAAATATTTTTCTTTAAAGGTTAATGTTATTAATTGTGAATATTTGTCAATGATATTGCAAAGTATTAGTTTATTGGACTTTAGCTAGTTCTTGTGTGCAATGTTTATGGTATTAATTAATATTTCTACTGTACTAAATTTTTTTTAAATAAATCAAAATATTATTAACGGAGTACAAAAGGTACTCCAACACTTAAAAAAAAAAAACAAAAATGTCGAACCCAACATCATAGCGGAGAAATTCTATCCATCTTCTATGAAGTATTGCAGTACACCCAATTAATCATGAGCTTGAAAGTCGGACCGAAACGAAAAACAAATAAAAGCTTCCAAAGTATGCTATAAAGCCAATAAGTCAGCTACATTCTCATACAACCAAATCATAAAACAGACTGTTTTGTTAATCTTACTAGAAAATAAACCACCAAACTTTTCAAAATGAGACATCCCGTTCCCATGAAAAGGTCCTCTATAGCCCAACCTGTAAGAATTATGCGCCTCAAGTGTCCACACCTACCTATCAAGGTGATGCATCAATGAGATCTAATGATTTGCGCCAAAGTTCCTTTAAACAATGAGCTAGGATGTGGCTTCACTCGCTGTTGGCCTATTCAAATACTTCACAAAAGGGTCAACGTCCTTAACCAAATGAGCCATGGTCCTCTTATGACGACAAACTATTAGTGTTTTGATTTATGTTAAAATTAGAACTAGGTTTTTTATATATAATTTTGTGTGTCTTTGTTTGATTCTCCAAGTCTCAATATTCATAAAAGTTCTTGAATTAGAAAAGCCGTGTTAAACACTTCCTTTTATCATTTATAACTTTAGGTGCATGCTAGAAACTTTTTGAAATTATTGCAATGCATTAAAAACATTTTTAAAATAGTTTTTGATTTTATAAATCGCGTCATGTTTGTAAATCTACTTACAGAGGTCCTGAAATCAATTCATAATGTTTTGAACAAGTGGATTGACTCCTTGGAACTTTATAAGTTGACTTATTCAAAACATAAATCGATTCAGACAACTCAAGATTGAAATCTTGGGTTCTTGAACATTTATGAGTCAATTGACATCATGTGTGAATCCACTTACACTAGTTTTTGAGTCAATTTTTTTATAGTAACAAATCAGTTATTTCTGTTGCATTGTTTTGTCTTTTCATACCCGAACCATATCTCTTTAATACTGACAAGTTGCTCCCATTTCAAAGAGAATACTTTCATTTATTCTTCACCATTTATTCATTCAAGAAAATAATTAAGATTTAACACTTTTTTGAATTAATTGTTTGTGTGATTGAATCTTTGAATGAAAAACAACAAAGGTGGGGTATCATTTGCTTCGCTTGATGGTTCAATTGGTGAGCAATTGAGGGTTCAAATGGATGCACCTTGTACGAGCTGAAAATGATGATATTTTTATTACTATAGTTGTTGATTACTCTAGGGTGGTTAAAACTTTCAAGGTTGAAGGGGTGGATTAGAAAATTTGGTTAACGAGCATTTAGAGAATAATGAATTGTCTATACAAGCATTGTAACACAATTGCCTACAAAACTTTGTAAAATCTTATATTAAATAAAGGAAAAACTCTCATTCATGTTGAATGAGGACTAGATGTACTCTACATAGCAAAGATGAGTAGACGAACCGGTATAAAAATATCGGTGTGATATTTCCTTTCCATTATCCTATTACTCTCAGCATTTTATGTTCAAGTTCATTTTAGTTAGGGTGTTTGGAGACAAAAAATACTTTTTCCGTTTTAAATATTAAAACTTGTATTTCAAAAGTTATGTTTTGAATCTTATTCATGATTTTGAATGCTTTGTTAAAATATGTTTTTGATAGGTTTCAATAATCAAGAATTGTGTTTAAATTGAGTTTTTCCTTGTTTAAGTTTTTCAATCATTAGTTGTATTCAACTTAATTGTAAGTACAACTTGATTGATTGAATCAAAGTGAAGCTGTGATTCAATTGTTGAATCGATAATTCAACATCTTTTGGTTTTAAATCTTTAATAAACAATTTGATCTTTATTTAACCCCTTTCTAGAGTCTTAGGGCCATGCTGACTAAGTTTGGTTTCTTATTAATACTAGTCTAATTGACTTAACAGTAATTGATATGACATTGAGTGTTGTGAAAAACAAAAGAAAATGGGTTTGAATTGTATTTTAAAAAACTTTTTGAAGTTAAAGAAATTTAAGAAATTCCTTTGAAAACTCAATTTGAATTAATGAAACCTTTTTGAAAAACCTTTAAAATAAATCAACTATGAACCTTAAAACAGAGAAGGGTAAAGAAGATAACACAAAATTTATACTAGTTTACGACCAAACTGGTAGCTATGTCTAGTTCCTTCAACCTGAATGATTTTCCACTAAATCAAACTTATTTTTCCTTTTCCAATTGAGTCTACTTTTGTCTAACTTACTATACTCTACTCTTCTGAAATTTCTAGTTAAGTGCAATCAAACTTAGGACGAGACAACCACTGTTGACCTAAGTTACAAAGTGAAAAAGGTTTTGTGAAATTACAAAGCTATAACTTTGCTTCAAAGAGGATAAGAGATTTAAGTAGAAAATAAAGTGAAAAAGCTTTCAAAATCAAGAATTTGAAATTCAAGTATCATTGGCTTTTCAGAATATTAGTCTTGATTCTTGACATGAAATTGCTTTTTTTTAATCTCTTCGTCAATCTCTCTCACGAACATTTAAGGAGTGTAACAATGTGATTTTTATTTACGAAAGTTAAAACACGTTTTAAATCAACCGTTAAATGTTGAAATGAGATTAGAGTGTATTGGGTATTATATGAAAAGATAATTAGGGTTTTAATCATTTGCCTTAACCCTTAAGAATCTTCTAATGTGTCTTGGTCAACATAATTCGCTACGCGAATCAAAAATTGGGTGAGCAAACTCTGAAATATAATTGGCAAATTCATTAAAAGAATTTGATTTTGCTATACGAAATTGTGAAGCCCTATACGTGTCAACAGGCTTGGGTCTCACAAAACATGTGTCAGACCTGGGTTGGCCTAGGACACGTGGCATGATTAGGTTGGGACAGAACAAAAATTGAAGGGTTCTGGAATAGGTAAGTTCGCTAAGCAATTTTGGGTCAGATTGGCCTATAAATGTTTTTGGTGTAACGAAGTTATATTTGATCTTTTAGAGAAACTAGGGTTTTCATCCTAAAAGCCTAAGGAGTTAATGTCTAATTTATTTCTTTACTTTATCAAGTTATTAGGATGTTAGGTATGCTAAAATTGACCCAAATTGATTTAAAACTTTGACTTAAATATATGTTTGGTCCCTTTAAGTTAGCGCTTTTTTATTTTTGTCTTTGTAATTCTTTTTGTTTTAAAGTTAATTATGTAAGTTCAAATTTGTTTTAAAAATTGTCCCAATTGTTAGTGACTATTAAAAAAAGCTAACATGGCAAACAGAGAAGGGACGAAAAATAATTGCGCGAACATACAAGGACGAAAATCAAATGAAAACAAATATGTTTGGTCCCTATAAGTTCGCGCTTTTTTTCTTTTCGTCCTTTCTACGTTTGCCATGTCAGCTTTTTTTAACAGTCACTAACAAGAGGCATGATTTTAAAACAAAATTGAACTTACAGGGTTAAATTTGAAACAAACAAAAAAATTACAAGGACAATTACGTGTGTGTGTGTATATATAGTGACCCAAGCTCTACTAAAGATAAACACCTACGGAGAGCTAACACTTGTTACTAAGTCATGAGGTTATTAATGAGGTTACGTCGGGCTTATGTAGTTTATCATAGAATTGATTGAAATGCTTGATTAATTGTTTGTGCATCGTAAGCTTGATTGATTATATGTTCTATGTGTTTTTTAAATACTTGTGTTTGTTAGATTAATTAGAGGATGGCTAACCTTGGAGTATGATGATAATTTAATGGTTGTTTTCAAATAAGATAAGAGTGAGAATAAAGAATGGAATTAATGGCACTCAATTGAGGTGACTAGTTATGATGAATCTGAATAATTAAATGATATGAATCTTTAGTACTTAGGGGTAGAGTGACAATAACTTGAGAGTCATATACTACATTTATGTGGTGATGTCCATTGTTATGTGTATGGGCGTACGAGGTTGATTCGATGGCTGCATCCTGACATATATTTTCTTATTTGTATATAAGGTTGATTCCTGATTTTCGACGAAAATCGACTTATAACACTTAGGCTCCACGTGAATTCAAGTTGTGTAGCACTTGGTAAATGGGAGGACATCTGTGGCAACATGATTAAATGATATATGTCTTGGTAAATGGGAGGATACCTTTGACATGGTTTAGAGGTTGATGCCTACTTTAAGACTTAGATTGCATTATGATAGTGACGACTCTTCATCATATGCATATTTTTCATTGTTTTTAATCTTATTTATCTTTTATTCATTAGTTAATTTAAGGAGTTATTTGATATATTTTGTTGATTTTAGTTCTTTGATTTAATGAAATTCTTATGTTCTTATTTCCTTGATTAAGTAGAGATTTTTCGTAGTTTTGCGTTGTTACTTTGTTTTAGTGCAATGCTGAATTTTGGTGAGAAATCAACATGACCTATGTGGAGTATTTTAGCCATATCTGGAGTTGTAGATGTCCAATTGGAGTCAAACCAAGTGCAAATGAAAGCTAATATCCATAGCTACAACTTTCATGAAGACACCCAATTCAGACTCAAAAGAGGATAAAAATGCAAAAAACGTCAAACATAAGAAGTTGTGCGCTTGAAGCGCAACAGCCGCGCCTGAGGCGCATTTTCAGGCTGAAGCCTCTGCCGGGACGCGCTTGAAGCGCAAAAGCTGCGGCTGAGGCACGTGGCACTCGACAGCATTCATTAAAATGCATTTTTTTCACTTTCTAGGGATCTTTTTGGCTATTAGGAACTGGGGAGACTTGTGCCCTAGCAGAGAAACTCAAAGACGACCGTTTCTAACATCATTGGAGCAGTTTTATCAAGAATCATTCATGAATCATTCTTGTAATTTTTCTTTAATCCCTATCTTTTGTATCTCTATCATGAGTAACTAAACCCTATTTGTTAGGGATGAGTGTAACAAGATGAAACCCTTATTTTTCTGATTTGACTTCTAGTTATATGAATGAGTTTATTGAATTATTTTTCTCATCTCTGTGCTTAATGCTTTTTATTGCTTGATCAACATTAAAATGTTCTACGATTCGTATTTTGAAACGGAAGTGGACTTTACGAAGTCTTGAGATGAGAAATTCATGAATTTGTAGTCTAGGGATAGATGCAAGAAATGAAACCAATTAAATTCGTTGCAAAGGCAATAGTTTAAACAAGAGAATTCTTGTACGGTAAGGCTTAATTCTAATCTTAAATCCACTAAGGAATTAGGGGTTACTTTGGAATTAAAGGTTCTGTCACTAAGACATTAGGGCAAGAATAATAAAGAGAATTCGGTAATAATTGAATAAAGGAATTCAGTAACTAGGATCAAATTAGACACCAAGGTTGGATTCAAAGTGAAACTCATCCCTGACATCTTTCTTATTATAAAGGATCAATTTTATTACTGTTGTTAATTTTAAATATTATTTCAATCAATTCAGAAACTTTTTGTTCAACTTAGTAATTAAATACAACTCGATAGTAAAACGCAATCCTTGAGTTCGATACTCGGTACTACCATTTTATTATTACTTGCAACGATTCAGTACACTTGCTGAAACGCTATCAGATAGCTAGGCTTGATCTGAGAGAATCACTTGAGGTTGGTGTGCTACGTGAATAATTATCTTGTGATATATATATATATATATATATATTTGGAAAACACAAGAAATAGGGGTTTGAATTGTGTTTTTTCGTTTCTTCAATCGACTTCGATAAAACACTCAACTTACCTTAAAGGTAGGTTTAGACAGAGTAAGATTGGGCATAAAGAACTAGGATGCGAGAAATAGAGGAGGATAAACGAGACAGTTGCTACATCTAGTCCTCCCCTTACAAAGAAATTTTTCCTCAATATAGTCGAGGGTTTAATCCATTATTTCCATTAATAGCATACAAGTATTCTTAACTCTGCCTCTTCAGGCTTTGAGTATCTTTCTCTAGCCTCTCTAGGCTGTCGTCCTCAAAACCTTCTTCAACTTTTTGGCATCCTGCCTTTGAGGTTCATGACAGTCGTTGATCCTTTTCAAGTATCTCTTAAGAATGGGAGGGTTGTTGTCACTAATCGGGATGATTTGACACAAAGTTTGTTTTTAGGATTCTCACTCTCATTGAGAGGATGTTACAAATTAAGTCGTATATTAGTACAAGTGTGTGAAAACACTTTGACTTATTTACACCAACTTTAATAACTCTATGAAAGGATAATTCACTCATCCTTTTAGCTTGATGTGTTCCTTGCTTTTTAAGATTTTCTACTTAACACATACCCTTTTTATTTTCTCTCTCACATGCTCTCTCTCTCTGTCTCTCGTTAAGGGATGAGTGAGTTCTTCTTAAATACGGAGATGAAGTGATTTTGTGTATCTTGGTATTGAGGATAAGGAATCAGAGGATACTATGATCAAATCACGTCATAAAGACTTTCAAACAAGTAGCAGATTCAGAATGTTGATTAGAGGATGTGTTCGTTGTTTTGTCTTTTTTGGAGCGTTGTCTTTCATCATAGTTTTGACTTCTTCAGAGCATTGACTTTTTCAGAGGGTTGTTCTTTTTTAGAGGATACATAATTACTTAGACTCAGGCGATCAGACGCTTGATGTGATTATCAGAGGCAGTTACTTGCTTATCACGTTTATAAGAGGCAAACAAACAGACACTTGTTGAATTCATCAAAGGCATATGAACATTCGCTTGTTGAATCCATTAAAGGTATTTGAACCAAGGAATTGCTTGCGTTTCCAGAGGCAATCGAGACACAACGTTGCTCTCATCACTAGAGTCATAGCTTGCTTGCTTTTTCAGAGTCAACTGAAGATTGCAACGTCAAAGGCGCATGCCACCAGACTTAGACTTTAGAGTAAAAGCGAAGTCTTGTTTTCTTTTGTCTTCGTCCAATCATTAGAGGATATATTTTATATTTAAATGCATGCTTTGTTGCGGTTGTCTTGGCAGTAATACAACTTGCTCCATTAGTAGATCTCTAATTTACTTTGTAATTTATGCTAGTTTAATAGGGATAATATAATTGTCTTTGACTTTAATCTGCACACTTAGCAAATATAGTTAGGGGATAATTGTTCTTTATTCGTTTGTTTTTGTTATCATCAAAACACCAACCAGATGATTGTAGCTAAAACCACTTTTTCCCTAACAATCTCCTCTTTTTTGATGATGACAAATAACGACATAATTAATGAACAATATTTGCTTCACAATGTAAGGTTTTAAGAGTAAACTCCCATTGAATGTAGTTGTCAAAGAAATTGTTTGACTTAATGATTGTTTGATCTTCCAAAAGAAACTTTCATATCAATATTCTAGGGCTCCCCCTGAATTTGATGATTACGTTTCTTTAAGCGTGTTATTGAGTCATTTTATTTGACACACATGAGGGAAAGGAGTACACAGAGATATCATGAAAGGATGCAGATGCATGGTATACAATTAATTTGTTAAGACTTAGTAAACTTAGTAACCAAGTAAGATTACTTAACCAATAAGCAAGTTTCTTAACCATGAAGGAAATTGCTTAGCCAAGAAGCAAGTTCATTAACCATGAAAGAAATTGCTTAGCCAAGAAGCAAGTTTCTTAACCATGAAGGAAGTTGCTTAGCCATGAAGCAACTTGGCCATTAAGATACATACTCATGAAGCAAGTGATCTAAAACACTTATAAATATAGGTGATGAATGAAAAGTGAAATTCATTCCAACCTGAAGAGAATCCAAACATTGAGAGAATTTCAAGAGAGCTAGAAAGATTTCTAGGAGTGAGATTCTTGGGTGTAATTGGGTTTTGGGTAGTGAGAGATTGTGAGTGTTTGTAAACACTTTGTGTAAATTTCCCTTTTTCAATATAAAGGTTTGCAGCATCCCGGAGACATAGGCAGATTTAGCCGAACTCCGTTATCAATTTTGTGTGTTATTATTCCGCAATTTTACTTTCACTTTAATCTGACCACAGGAAATTTTGTGTAGTTTCCTAAGAACTGCCATCAGAGCTCTGGTTCAGAGAAAGATCCTAAGGAAGTCATGTTTAAGTGAGAGTAATGGTTGCAAACGAAGGAAAAGTGAAAATTGAAAAGTTCGACGGTGCGGACTTTGGTTTTTGGAAGATGCAAATTGAGGATTATTTGTATCAGAAAAACCTGTATCAACCTCTCACAGGAAAGAAACCAGCCCAAATGAAGGAAGATGATTGGAAACTTCTCGACAGGCAAGCTCTTGGTGTTATCCGATTAACGTTATCTCGTAATGTTGCTTTTAACTTTGCAAAGGAAAAGACCACAGCAGGTCTTATGTCGGCTCTTTCTAGCATGTATGAAAAGTCGTCAACCTCAAATAAAGTTCATTTGATGAGGCGGTTGTTTACGTTACGGACGACAGAAGACGCAGTTGCGGCGCAACATCTCAATGAACTCAACATCGTCACAACCCAATTGAGTTTGGTTGGAGTCGACTTTGACGATGAGGTACGAGCATTAATACTTTTGTCTTCCCTACCAGAGAGTTGCAATGCTACTGTCGCGATTGTGAGTAGCTCGTCAGGAAACAAAAGGTTGAAATTTGATGATGTTCGTGATCTGGTTCTCAGTGAAGAGATCTGACAAAGAGAGTTGGGTGAATTGTCATCCTCTTCAATATTACATACAGAGTCAAGAGGAAGAAATTCAACCAGAGGAAATGGACGCAGTAAATCAAAGGATAGTCGGTCCAAATCTAAAAATCATTGAAATTCTAATAACTCGAAATCTATCGAGTGTTGGAATTGTGGAAAGACTGGGCACTACAAAAATCAATGCAAAAGTCAACCAAAAAATCAAGAGAAGAAGAATGAGGCGAATGTTGCTTCCACATCAGGAGAAACTGATGCACTAATATGCTCTTTGGAGAGCAAGGAAGAGTCTTGGGTATTAGACTCTGGAGCATCATTTCATGCTACTTCGCAGAAAAATTCTTTGAGAATTATGTCCCCGGCAACCTTGGTAAAGTTTACCTTGGTAATGAACAATCTTGTAATGTTGTGGGAAAAGGTGCAGTGAAGATTAAGTTGAATGGGTCTTTATGGGGATTGAAACAATTCAGACATATTCTTGACCTGACAAAGAACTTAATCTCGGTAAGCCAATTAGCCAATGATGGCTACACAACAGTTTTCCACGGTGATGATCGGAGGATTTCAAAAGGTGCAATGATGATTGCTCGCGGCAAAAAGAGTGGCACTCTTTACAAGACAGCAGGAGCATGTTATTTGATTGCAATTGCAGCAAATGAAAATCCCAATCTATGGCATTAGAGACTAGGCCATATGAGTGAGAAAGGGATGAAGATTATGCACTTAAAGGGAAAACTTCCAAATCTTCAGTCAACAGAAATTGACATTTTTGAAGATTGTATTCTTGGAAAGCAAAAAAGAGTCAGCTTTCAGAGAAGTGGAAGAACCCCAAAGAAAGAGAAACTTGAGTTGGTCCACTCAAATGTTTGGGGTCCATCAACTATCTCATCCATTGGTGGGAAACGCTACTTCGTGACTTTCATCGAAGATCACTCTAGAAAGGTATGGATATACTTTCTAAGACATAAGTCTGAAGTATTTGAGGCTTTCAAGAAGTGGAAAGCCATGGTAGAAAAATGAGACATGATTGAAGATCAAAAAGCTCAGAACTGACAATGGTGGTGAATATGAAGACACCAGATTCAATAAGTTTTGCTATGAGCACGGGATCAGAATGGAGAGAATCGTGCCAAGTACGCCTCAACACAACAGTGTAGCTGAGCGTATGAATCGGACATTGACTGACAGAGCTAGAAGTTTGTGTATGCAGTCAGGCCTACCAAAGCAATTATGGGTAGAAGCAGTCAACACAGCAGCTTACTTGATTAATCGAGGTCCATTAGTGCCATTAGAGCATACAATACCAGAAGAGGTATGGAGCGGAAAAGAGGTAAAACTCTCGCATCTTAGAGTTTTCGATTGCGTAGCTTATGTGCATATTAGTGATCAAGGTAGAGATAAACTTGATCCCAAATCCAAGAAGTGCACTTTCATCGGTTATGGAGAGGATGAGTTTGGCTATTGCCTATGGGACAATGAAAACAAAAAGATGATTCGTAGCAGAGATGTGATCTTCAATGAAAGAGTGATGTACAAGGATAGACATAACACATCCATTAGTGATTCAAAACATAGTGGGCCTGTGTATTCACAAATAGGTGATGTTCCAGAAAGTCGTACAGTTGAAAGTTCTTAATCAGAGCATTCAATTGAATCGAGTAGCGAACAAGAATCTGACACATAAGAGCATTCTACTCCAGCTCCTTCGTTGAGAAGGTCTTCTCAAACTCATATGCCTAATAGGAGGTATATGGACTACATGTTGTTGACAGATGGAGGAGAGCCTGAAGACTATGCAGAGGCATAACAAACCGTAGATGCAAGCAAGTGGGAGCTTGCCATGAAATATGAGATGAAGTCTTTAATCTCTAATCAAACATGGGAACTAGCTGAGTTACCCATGGGAAAGAAGGCACTTCACAACAAATGGGTGTATCGAGTTAAGGAGGATCATGATTGATCCAAAAGATACAAATCCCGACTAGTGGTCAAAGGATTCCAACAAAAGGAAGGAGTTGACTACAATGAGATTTTTGCTCCCGTTGTGAAGCTCAATACTATCAGGTCAGTGTTAAGTATTGTTGCCAGTGAAGAACTCTTTCTTGAGCAATTGGACGTGAAGATTGCGTTTCTTCATGGAGACTTAAATGAGGAGATATACATGCACCAACCTGAAGGATTCCCAGAAAAAGGGAAGGAGAGTAAGGTGTGCAGACTAAAGAAGAGCTTGTATGGTCTGAAACAAGCTCCAAGACAGTGGTACAAAAAGTTTGAAAACTTTATGCACAAGGAAGATTTCCAGAAGTGCAACGCCGACCACTGTTGCTTCTTCAAGAGATATAAGTCCAGTTATATCATTTTGCTACATTATGTTAATGATATGTTAGTAGCAGGTTCAGATATAGACGAGATCAAAAACTTGAAAATGCAGTTGTCAAAAGAATTTGACATGAAGGACTTGGGTACTGCAAAGAAGATCCTTGGAACGCAAATCACGAGAGATAAGCAAAAGAGAATTTTGTAGTTAACTCAGGAGGCGTACATCAATCGTGTTTTGCAAAGATTCAACATGGGTAATGCCAAACTGGTTAGCACACCTTTGGCAAGTCACTTTCGCCTAACCAAGGAACAATCACCTCATATAGAGGAAGAAAGAGAATTGATGGCTAAGATTCCATATGCTTCAGCCATTGGAAGTTTGATGTACGCAATGGTCTGTACGAGGCCAGACATTGGCCATGCAGTGGGAGTTGTTAGCAGGTTTATGTCAAATCCAGGTAAAGCTCATTGGGAAGCAGTAAAGTGGATTTTGAGATATCTACGAGCCACCATAGGAAAGTGTTTATACTTCAGCAAAGGAGAAATGAAAGTGCAAGGCTACGTAGATGCAGACTTTGCAGGTGATGTTGATCACCGAAGAAGTACCACTGGTTATATATTCACTGTTGGTACTACAGCAGTTAGTTGGATGTCGTGGATACAAAAGATTGTTGGGTTATCCACAATAAAGGCTGAGTACATAGCAGTAACAGAAGCTAGCTAAGATATGATATGGCTTCAAGGGTTATTAATAGAGTTGGGTTTCATCCAAGAGCAAACTACTTTGTATAGTGACAGTCAGAGCGCAATACATCTGGCAAAGAATTCAACATTTCATTCAAGAACAAAGCACATTGATCTTCGTTATCACTTCATCAGATCTCTGCTTGAGGATGAGGTGTTGGCATTGAAGAAAATTGAAGGAAGTAGGAACCCAGCAGACATGTTGACAAAAGTAGTAACCATCGACAAACTGAAGTTGTGCTCAAATTCAGTTGGCCTGCTAGAGTAACATATCAGAGAAGGCTGCTGCATGATCAAGGTGTGAATACCGATTAAAATCAGTCTTCAAGTGGGAGATTGTTAAGACTTAGCTACTAAGCAAACTTACTAACTAAGTAAACTTAGTAACCAAGATTGCTTAACCAAGAAGCAAGGTTCTTAACCATGAAGGAAATTTCTTAGCCAAGAAGCAAGTTTCTTAACCATGAAAGAAATTGCTTAGCCAAGAAGCAAGTTTCTTAACCATGAAGGAAGTTGCTTAGCCATGAAGCAACTTGGCCATTAAGAAACTTACTCATGAAGCAAGTGATCTAAATCACTTATAAATATAGGTGATGAATGAAAAGTGAAATTCATTCCAACCTGAAGAGCATCCAAACATTGAGAGAATTTCAAGAGAGCTAGAAAGATTTCTAGCAGTGAGATTCTTGGGTGTAATTGGGTTTTGGGTAGTGAGAGATTGTGAGTGTTTGTAAACACTTTGTGTAAATTTCCCTTTTTCAATATAAAGGTTTGCAGTAGTCTGGAGACGTAGGCAGATTTAGCCGAACTCCGTTATCAATTTTGTGTGTTATTATTCCGCAGTTTTACTTTCACTTTAATCTGACCACGGGAATTCGGGCTTCTAGTTGACTTATTGTAAAGCAATTCGGGCTTCTAGTTGTTCAAGAAGAATTTTACTCACCATCAATGCCAATTCAGATGGTGGGATTTCCTTCTTCTTGGGAAAAGAAGGTGACTTCCTTTTTCTACCAGAAGACGAACCAACATCCATAGAAGAGATATTGAGGAGCAGAGAAAGACGCATGAATACTGTTGAGACAAAATCTCTCTCAAATGATTTTAATGATAACAAAATTACTTAAGAGGTTATGATTATGTTTAAAGACTAATCTGTGCTTTTGAGTGAATTCATATTAGAAAACAGGTAATTCATCATTAAGACTAAAAGGAGAAAAATCTGACTCAATCCATCAAGTTTTCAAACTGGAGGATAGGATAAATCCTTAAGAGGATGGACCTTCAAAGTTTCAAAATATTCATCATCACTGAAACAATGATTTTTAGTCATGAAGAGAAGTTAAATTAGTAACAAAGAATGAACAAATAAAGCAACTTAATTAATGAGGTCAGAGGCCAGATTAAACAGGTACGAGGATGGGCTGAACGTGGTACGAGGATGGCCTGTACGATGTAAGAGGATGGATCAATAGTCCACATTATTCTCAAATGTTGAAAACGACCCAACACTTCAACATACAGAAAGGCTAGAGCTAAGAAAGTCAAAAATATAGCCTTACATATCTTGAAGAATGAAAAGAGAAAAGGACAAATCATGACCAAGTACCTAGGAGATTTGAACCTCCTGTACGAGGATGGACTGCATCTGTCCAAGGACGGCTGGATGGCGATTCTGTAATTATGATCAATGACCATGGACTTTTTGATTAAGTCTCCAACGATCATAAGATGTTTGTCATATGGAAAGAGCATCACAAGACCTCTATAAAAGGCAGGGATCTCTTCATTATCAAACACACAACTACATTGCATAAAAAGATCAAAATTCTAAAAGGCTATCAAGAGCAATTTTCATCCTCTCTTTATACTTTCTATATTCTTACACTAGATCTTTGAAATATCTTTTTAGAAAGTGTTAAGTAAAGAGAAATATCAAACTCATATCACTTTGTAATTTCCACTTGAGTTGCACTTGGAAATAGTTGAAATTTGTAAGAAACAAGGTTGTAAGCTTGGTGAGGCTAAAGAATACACAAAGTGTAATCAACCTCTGTGAGAGGTTAATCAGTTTGATCATTAGTAAAAACTCACAAGTGTGTGGGGACTAGACGTAGCCATCATTAGGTGAACCAATATAAAAGTTGTGTGTGTCTTCCTTTATATTCTCTCTTGCATTTATTCAGCTCAAATTTAAAGGCTTAAATTTCTATCCTCTGATTCGCATCCTCTCAGAGAGGTCAGTGATTCAAAAACACGTTAAAATATTTTTAAACACCAAAATCCATATTCAACCCCCTTTCTAATGATATTTTAGCTACATCAAATACTACTAAAAACACAGGGACAAAGAAAAGATTGAAAGGACACAACTAAGGAGTAAAAGAAAACATTTGAGGAATAAATAGCCAGATTTCTTGGGAAGGAAAACGAAAAGGTTTTTAGAGAAGAAGACGAAATGATGAGGGTGTGGAGGAAAACAAATAGTGAGATAGGGTATGACAAATACTTTAGGACACATTGATAGTTTAAGGGCAGGAGGTAAAAAAGAGGGAGGTGAAGAGTTGTGTTTGAATGAGAGGAAGAAAAATTAATTTTTAAAGACGAAAAGAAGAAGAGAATGAAAGAATACAAAAACAGAGGATAATTTTGAAAAACAGAGGAGATGAAGAATAATAACATATGTTGGCAGAAGGCGGTACAGAGTAAAGGATAAAACAAGAAGGTCAAAGAGATGATAACGTTTATGCAATTCATAACTCACATTACACTTGTAACACATACACATTACATTGCAATTGTAATACTTGTTACAAAAGGGATAAAGAAAATTAAAGTCCTAAGGTCTTTCTAAGGCTGTCTAGACAAGATCCATTAATTTATAATACATATTACGTTTGTATCACCAATTCCTAACACATAAATAACATAAGTTCGTTTTTTTCACATCTTCGATAGAAGTCTTCCTTCTTTGAATTTTCATTTTATTCAGTGATGAAAAAGTTTTTTATATTTAGGAACCTACCTTCTAATTTGTCAGATGTAACCAAAGAAAAGGGCATAATGCAATCTTTGAGCAATTCATTTAGGAGAAAAAGAAAAATTGTGCTCTCTGAGAAAGAGGCTCGCACCTAGTCTCCATCATAGATGTAGAGGAGTCTGAAAAATGATAATATAACATTTTCATATGTCAAAAAATTGTGTAGCTAGACATATGCTAATGACATGGAATTTTAACTATTTTTGACTCTTAGAAATCACTTTAATATCATCATTAGTAATTATAATTAAAATATTATAAAAATAATTTTTGAATTTCTCTCTTTGTTCTTTTCTCTTCCAATGATTATCTTCACACCCAGAACCGTCAGAATCAAACTAAAATTGAAAATGTCATATTTCACTGACAAAATTTCTTTTTTTCGAGCGTTATGTATTTCACACTAGGTGCACCACTAGTTGTCATCACCTAAATAGATAACAAGTCGTATCAATGAGAGTCCTAAGTCCTAACTAAATCAGTTAACTTAAGTCTCAATCCCTCGAGTCCAACCACTAAGCTCCATATGAACCCCCATAATTATGGTCTCCTGTTAATAAGGAGGATTTGTGGGAGAGAGAGAGTGAGAGAAAGGTTGGGGAAGGAGAGAAATCGAGAGAGATTCGGTGCAGATTTCACAATGTGTGTTTGAGAGAGAGATTGTAGGAAGTATGAAGATGGAAGGAAGAAACAATTTTTTCCAGATTTAAGACACTCCTTGAAATCAAATTTGGGGAATTTTTTAGGGATCTTTTAGAAAGAATTGAAGATTATTTAGGGTTTATTTTTATATTGGTGATTTTTTATTTTTATTTTATTTTGATTTTTGTCTTTTTTTTCTCTTATGGATTTAATGATGAAGATGATATGACCTATTTCTGGGTTTTCTTAATCTTTAAAAAAAAAAGGTATTTTTGAAAAAAAAAATTAACTAAAAAATTGATGTGGCTTGAAACATCAGCATTTTAGAAAATAAATAAACAAAAGATCAATTTTTGCACATTTTAAAATACAAAGGATCAATTTGACATAAAAAAATATAAAAGATCAAACTGTTATAACTAAATAAGATAAAAGACTAAAAAGGAAATTTTGAAAAAAAAAATCTATTTGTTTTTCCTCTTTAGGTTTTAATTAAGAGTTAATGTACTTTTTCTCTTTATATTTAACGTTAGTTTCACTTTCCACCGTCTTTATTGAATTAAACATTTTCTTTCCTAATTTAATTGTAATTATTATTGTTTTTCCTTTAACTACATTTTCCCGTTAAAAGAGAAAAGAAAATGTTTAAAAACTATTTGTCATAAATAAAAAGACAATTTTATCCACAAGCCTTAGGATCTACACTATCAATTTTCGATTCATCTTCATCTACCTGGTACTACTGTATTATTTATTATGGTGAAATAGGTTTACAAAAACAAAAGAAATCATTAACACAAAATGAAAATCTATTTTTTGTCTTCGTTTAGACTTACAACCTTTTGAAAGTTCTTTTCTCTACAATTAATGAAACCAAAAAGGAGATGGTTACCTAGACTTTAAATGGAGAAAATTGTTGTTCTTGTAAATTTCCTTGAACACCAAATATCACATGCACATATTGTATACACATCACTCAATAATCTCTTTTTTCGTTTATTTGTCCTTCCAGTAGACATATATTGGATGGCATTCACAATCTCGTTATTTCAAATTTATTGAATGACTTTATTAACTTTTTCCATCAACTTTAACAGAAGAATCACACTAAAAGGAACATTATAATAGATAGTATTTAATTAGCGAAGAAAATTCTTAATTTAATAAATGAGGGTGGAAAATGTAACTAATTTAAAAGACTAGGGGGCAAAATTGCTTTTGACCCTTAAATCAAACAATTAAATGGTTAGTTAAATGAAAACCTACAAGGTTATTAATGTAACGTGAACAAAATTTCATCTTTTTCTCATGTTCTCAATTTTATACATTTTTTGGGAGTAAACTAACAAACTAGTGTGATGTCGTTGTCTCGTGCGATGTGGGATTAATTGTGAGACTAATGTAATATTTATATTTCTTTGTAATATTTATATTTCTTTGTAGAAACTAAATTTGAAATTTGAAAACAACCGTATTTTAAAATATATGTTTATTTTACTTTGGTGAGACTCTTGAAGAGAATTATTGTTATAAAAAGAAAAAGAAATATTAGTTAATCAAAATGCATTTATTAATAAAACCACATTACTTTGTAAAAAGAAAGCATTTAAAATATCCCACCATACAAAACATTTTTTAACAAAGAAAATTTATACAAAAAGTTGAAAAATGAAAGAAAAAAAAACCATTGAAAAATAGGTGTATAAATGGAAAATGTACACTGTGTTAAATGGAAGTGCTAGATAATAGTCTTTGGGTTTAAGCTATTGGGTCCTTTATTTTATGGATTACTATATATACTATACGTAAACTTTGTATTTGTAATTCTATTTTGATCATTCTTACTGAAACTCTAGCCTCTTCTCTTATTCTCTTTTCTCATATGAATTTCTATTGTTAACATGGTATCAAAGAAAATGGTTCGGTTTTGCGAGTTATTGTAAAGTGGTCAACAACTTTTGAATCGAACTAACCGATTGATAAATTCATCTGATTCAGTTAACCTAGTTCTGTTTCCTATCGTTCTTTTGGCGATTGCGGTTTCTCCCTCTATGTAGTGAAAAAAAAATTGAAAAGAAAGAGGATGTAGAGTTATGTTGATGGAACCTCTAAAACACCCACAAACAAGAAAAATGTAGCAGCATATTAGAAAGATTTGAAATTATAAGATGTTAATAATTTGAAAAATCCTTACTTGATTTAATAGTTCTAGTATGCAACTTACAAAGAAGTTTGACATCATTTGGAACACTTATATGTTCATTCTAACTGTGCGAAACAATATCGGTTGTAGATTAAAATCTGTGTTCTTCAGTAGAATAATATGTCCATTTTTTATTCTACCATGAGTCCATGACTAATTTTTGGGATCAATTGGATATTTTTGAATTGGCTGAATTGAAAATCTTCAAAGTGTACACTAATTACAGAGAAGAGCAACGTTTGATTTTGTTTCTTATGGCTCTTCGAGATGACCTTGAAGAGCATTGTGGGACCATTTTACATCGCGTTTTCTTCCCAATGTTGATTCTATTGTAAATAGGCTACTACCAAAAACAAAAATCGACTCAAGTGTCAGCCTCAATCGCAATCAAAAAAGAAATCTTCCATCTTCCCCATGTGTTTTTTGTTGCCCCTTCTAACAATGGAAAACCTCAAGGGAGGTTGGTGTTGGTATTGAGAAATGTGCTTTCTTTTTAAACAAATGGGACGTTGGAAAGTATAGTGCCCAAAATTGTTGAAGTCATGGAGAAGGAAATTTAAAGCTCCATCATCAAATATTGTTGCTCAACCATCTATTGGTTCTAGTATTGGTTTTCCATATCTATCTAAGATTACTTTACAAGTATCTAATCTTGTTGAGAAGTTTCAAAAGTTTCTTGTCACATGCCATGTTTGCTTCCTTTGTTAAAGGCTTGATTCGTTTTTGTTCAAACGTATACTTTCTTCCATATGGATTCTTGATTTTGGTGTATCACACCATATGACATTTGATCATTATGTCCTTAAATCCTTCATCATCCATGCCGGCCATGACTACCGGTGGCACTCATAAGCCACTAGTAAACGCTGGGTATGTATCCACAACTAACATGTTTGATTTTTATGTTTGTTATATTTATAACCTCACTTTGATTCTTGCTTTTGTTGGTCAATTGACTAATTCAGGTTATGTTTTTTTCCACTTCTTGTCATGTGCAACATGCATATTCCGGAAGGCATGGGGACTATATATTTTGGATAGACTGAGAGTTCAATAAACTGCAACCTAAACTTCTACTTTCGCAGCATATTTACCATATTTTCATTTGAATTCATCTTCTACTAGTTTTTATTTATGGAACTCTATGCCTTGGTCATGTTTTGAATCTAGATTAAAGTATTTAGCTTCTACTAGAGCTTTACGAAAGTTGCAAACTAGTAATATTTTAGATTGTAGTGGTTGCAAACTTGCAAACTTTTTTGCTTTAACTTTTAATAAAAGTGTTTCTATTTCTAATGCACATTTGATTTAATTCATTCTCATGACTGAAGTCCATTGTTCGTTCTTACCGAGAGCGAATCTATATGTTATGTCTCATTTATTGATGATTATACTAGTTATTGTTGGATTTATCTTTAAAAAAAACCATTCTAAATATTTTGGCATCTATCATATGTTTTGTGCTATGGTTAAAACTCAACATAATGTTATTATAATGGGTTTCTATTGTGATCTAGGAGGTGAGTATACTTCTAATAAATTGTATGAGTTGCTTACTTATGATAGTACTATTCACAAGACTTGGTATACTAATACTTCTCAAGAAAATGGCGTTGCTAAAAGAATGAATTGTCATATTGTTGAAACTACTCATTTTGTTATCTACTTCAGTTCCATTTGAGTTTTGGGGTGAGGAAATTCAAACTGTTGTCCATACTATTAATATAATCTCATCATCTATCACCTCAGGTTTTTCTCCCTTTGAAACTTTGTTTGGATGTGCTCTTGAGTATTCATATTTAAAGGTATTTGGTTCTACTTGTTTTGTCCTTCGTTCACAAGTAGAGTATAGTCAATTGTCTCCTCACGTCTTTTTCGTGTCTTGTTGTGTTACTTATAAATATTAATTTCTAAATAAAATACAATTTAATTAACATTAAACCAAAGAAAATCCTAAGTTTTTTGTAATAAAAATAATGTGTTTAGCGAAGAAGGAGTGAGGTAGAGAGAGTGTGTTTCTTTGTCCTCTCTTGATTGCATTCAAAAAACAATCAAATATCGATTAAATTTGTGACCTCTCGTTCAAAAATGAAATAAAGAATGTAAGGAAAAGAGAGAGAGAAGAGGGTGCATGGTGTCAAGAATAAAGGAATGTTCATTCTCTCCTCTCTTAATTGCAGTTGAGACAAGGACATCGAGACCATCATTAAACTAAGACAACACAATCAAGAGCATAAAAACCTTGTCTTCGAGCTTTTTGGGCGTGAACATACAAATGATGGACCGAGACACATTTTTTTTACTAAATAGATGGACCAAAAACATCTTTATGCAAAAACGCTTGTGCACATGAGTTGGGTCTCGCTAATTCTATTATTTTCTATAAATTCTAAATTAATTAAATAATTCAAACTAATAATTTTATCAACCCAAATAAATACAAATAATCATCACTATAAGTCAGACACAATAATAAATAAAATAAATAACATCTAACATATCAATTTTATGATTTTCTAAATTAATTAAATAAATAAAATAGACAACAAACCATATAACAAAGAATCATGCAAAAAATAATCATCAAATAATTGTCAAAATAATTAAATAACAATAATAGTTTTAATTATTTAATAAAAATAGAGGGTGTTAAAATTTGATTAAATTTTTTTATGCATATATCGGGGTGTTACACTATTTTATTCTCTTTCAATTGACTCTCATAATCCTAACAAGTATGAGCTTACTCATATTGACCCTTTTGCCTTTGATTATCATGTTTCTAGTAATTGTAATGTTGAGAATGTTGTCTCTACTCCTGATCCAAATAAAAATGATTGTTACTTTTGTTTCTTTTATTTGTCATTTTTAAAGTTTAAAGTGAAATTAATTATTATTTCTTCAAAATTGTCTCTAACATAGAAAAAAAAATAATAATAAAAAAACCTAATAATCGTCTCCCCTAATTCTCTCTTGTTCTGTTTCTTTTTTCTTCATCTAAGAAGGGTGGTTTATGACCAATTTTTGTTCCGAAATCACTCCTCTAAATTGTTTTTCTGATTCTCTTTTATCGAAATAAGTGATTTTCACATATATTTAAATTTTATCGTTTCAGTGTGACGTTGTTTTGATTTCCCGCCTTGTCGCGATGTTCATTTGATTTCAGATCGATAGATTAATTTCGATCTAGTGCAAGTTCAATCAATGACTTTGGCATCTTAAACGTTGTAGCTCCTGAGGCATAGGTATTTCAAACACTTCTATTTTATCGTATTTCTAGACTTGGTCATATTTGTAGACTTTTTCTCTAACTATTTGTTAGAACCAAGTTGGCTTCAAGAACAATGACCCTTAATTATGTTGATGATAACACAACTTATTTTGTGGGAACAATTTATTGTACGAATAATTTATTTAAGTGTGCAGACTCTTGTTACGAGAATAAAACGTTTTTACGCTGCATCCTCTGATGAATAAACAAGCTAAACAAAGTAGTTACAACAATACTCTATTACATTTGTTGAAGTATAACTCATTCTAAAAAGCTCGCTCTCAACGCACCTCTGCTGAATCTTCTTAGACAAGTTCACTTTGATGATTCTGCATTTGATAATCTCGGCATCCAGCTTGACCTCTCATAAAATCAACACTCTAATTAAAGTCAACACTCTTATAAGTAGTATACGCTCCAACAAGCTCTACTCATTATAGAAGACTTATCCTCTGACTGAAGAAGCGTATAACATCCTCTAACAGTGTCATCCTCTTGTCATCCTTCTTTTTCTATCAAGATACGCTGAATCAATCATGAAGACATATTCGGACAAGTGTTTAATGTTGATTCATTATCTCTAAAGATTTGATACGAGCTATTAGTTCACATGTTGATTTGATGCAATCACAACAACATTCACAAATCCTAATGAACTATTCGATACTCTATAAAAGGATTTGTGATTGTCAGTAAAAAGAAGAACAACGAAGAAAAAAAAAAGAGAAACACTTCTATGATTATAAACATTTGAAAATCTCTTGTATTAGCTCTATGGGCTGAGAAACCTAAGAAATCTTTTGAAAGCAAAAATCTTTGTAAACGTTGTTGTGTGAGAATTAGTTTCAAACCCAATCTAAACACTTTGTAACTTGACTTAGTAGCGGTTTCTGTCCTCAACAGCATGACTGTACTAAGCTAGAAGATTGAAAAGCTTTGAACACAATCGATTAACCATAAGGTGTTTAGTGAACGTGTGGTTCCATTGGTGAATAGTGAATTAAATCCTTCTATGTGAAGGGTCTAAAGGTAGCTACCATGTTGGTGGTGAACTAGGATAAATTGTCTTGTATTTCTTCCTTTATTTCTTTATTTATTCTTTTACTCATTCATGATTTCAACATCATAGTTTTGGAATTAAGTTTTTGAAACAAAATACAATTGCTTTACTCTTTACTTAAAACGACGACTAAAAAGAAACATAGATAGTTTTAAATTCCTACTTCAACTGAAAAATGTCGATATTGTTATGATGAACATCATATTCCATAGTATAACCCAAAACCCCACAACCGTATATGTAAATTTTTGGTGTATTTACCATCTCGTCTACAGACAAAAAAAAAATATTACAATAAATTTTGTATATAAAACTATTACATGTGTATTTCCTCCATTCTTAAATCTAAGATCTCATTGACTAAAGTACTAGAATTATAAAAAAAAAAAATTATTACTATTAAATTTATTAACTATTAGTAGTAATTTTATAAATTTATTCTTTATATTACATTCAGACTCAATTATAAATAAAAATAGTTAATTGCATATATATTAAGAATAATAGTTAACTGTTACAAAAAAGAATAATAGTTAATTATATTTAAATTTCTTGATACAACCAAAAACATAATTACATCTAAACTATCTCAAAGTTTCATTTAATTTTGTACCAGAACTTGTTTTGTTGAAATAAATTTTAATAATAACAATATTAAATAACTAACAAAAAAAATTAAATGAAGTAAAATTAGTTAAATTTTAATTCTTTAATTTTTACTATTTTTGTTGTTGTTGCTAATATTTAATTCTAAAAAGAGATTAGTATTTAATGCTTATTTATCTACAATACACTATAAGAATTCTCAACCGTACCAAAAATACAATTTTGTCCTTCACAAATTTAACCTTTGTAAAAATTTTAAGATCACAATTGTAAATTACTCTAGCTTTCTACACATAACCCAACTTCTTCAAATTTTTGTCATTTTGAAATATTTCTGGTTTAAATACTGCAACACTCCAACATTTCTGCAAATCAAATAGATTCACAGAGAAGAAAATCAAACAACACTCCAACATTTCTGCAAATCAAACAGACTCACAAATAAGAAAATCAAACAGATTCACGGAGAAGAAAATTAGAGAGATTCAAGAAGAAGAAAATCGCAAATGGAACAACATAAAGAAGGGGTTGCCACAATCTGTGATACAAGTCTGGTCAAGGTTTGTCACTTCCTCCTTCAAACCATTCTAATTTTCAGTTCTTCCTTCTATGGACATTTACATATGTTATCTCTCTTTCATTTTTCAAATAGACTACAGGAGGTTCAACCACCACCACTAAAAAGGTAACCCACCTTCTTCATATTCCTTTGCATTTTTTTGGATTTTTGTTTGTACTTCTAAATGCTATTTGTTTGGTCTTTAATTTTTTCTAAGCCTCCATGACAAAAAAACGTAACCCAACTTCTTCATCCTCTTTTGCATTTTATTTTAAAAACACTATTTCTTAAAAACACTATTTCTTAGTTCTTTAAATTATTCTTGGTAACCCATCTCATATCATATTCCTTTGCATTTTTTTAGGTTTTTTGTTTGTACTTTTAAATGTTATTATAAACTGAAATTGCATCTTCAACTTCTTTAGGTTTTCTTGACTCTTTAAGTTCCAAATATTTTGCATTTCATCTTCAGAGATATATTACAATCTGAAATAAATGATTAATTTTCAATTTATGTTTATAAAATTTGCATTGGTTCACAGACAAGAAATGCAACACCATTGAAGGACATTAACACCTCAAAGGAAACTTGGAAAATAGCAGTTAGGGTCACAAATTACTTCACTGTTGTTGGTAAAAATGGGAATGTGCACAATGAAGTTATTTTGATGGATCAACAGGTCTACATTTTAACTCAATGGGAGGCTTATGGTACACAATTCCTCAATTATGTACTTGTGTTGAATTAATAATACCTTCAGAAGTTACTTGCTCCCTATGGGAGGCTTATGGTACACAATTCCTCAATTATGTTAATGCTCACCCCAACTCTGGTCCCATCATTATAATCTTCCACCATGCACGAGTCAAGCCTCCAGAAGGTATTATTAATTCAACACAAGTACTAATTGTTTAATGAAAGATTTCGTTTGTTACAATTTACTTAAATGTAGTTGTTAATTAATTAGTTCTATATGGCAGGAAACAACGGGCACACAATCACTAATGCATGGAGTGGAACTAAACTTCCTATCAACGAAAACACGCACCAAATCAAGGAATTCAAAAATCAGTAAGTTGACCAACTCTTTACAAGTGTCTTCCAAATGTTGCAGTTATGATTTAGCCTAATTAGAGATCAAACGATTTTAATGATGTCGACCACTCATCTTCAGTTAGCAGTTTTGTTTATAAGTAATCTTTTTTCTATTAAGTAGTCAATTTTCAATGAATGCAAGTTACCTGCAATAGATGATATAGATAACTACATTGAGGGCAGCCAACTACAAACTCAGATCACATATTCATCTCAATACACTTCAAAAGAGAAGTTTATGTATGCTTAAGCTAAAACTCTTCGCCAAATCAAGGCTATTGGACATGTAACTATAATTTCATAACACTATTTTTATGTAGATATATACATTATTTAATTGTTACAATTTTTTTAATTACAACATGGTTTTTAGGAAATGATTTGTGTCACTGTGGCAACTCTGTCAATGGTTGTGCCAGACAAATTCGGTTGGTTTTATCTTGGTTGCACTAATTGCAGAGTCAAAGCTAAAGAAAAGATTACAAATTATCAATGTTAATGTGGTGTTCAGGTTGACGAACCAATTCCAAGGTACATCAAACTTTAATAGATGTTGTTTTTTATATTTTAGAAGTATGTAATTTCATTTGTTCTTCATAATTCAAAATATATTGTCCAATCAAAGTAAAACTAAATGGTTACAATTTTCTAACTTATAGGCATATGGAATAAAGTAGAAACAATTTGTATATTATTAAGGGTTAGTGTTACTATATGAAAGGTTTTCTCTTAACTGTCATATAAGGATATGAATTTGTTCCCAAACTAAAACATTTATGTGGCGAACGTTGGCTTCAAAAATACATTCACGAAAGCAAATTGTGTTCGTAGTGGACTCAAGTGGAATAGCATCACTATTGCTACCAGGTGGGAGAACAGAACATTCAAAGTTTAAAATTCTTGTTCCTACACTAGAGTCGTCTACATGTAATATAGATAAATGTAGTGACCATGCAGAATTACTGAAGGCAACCCAATTAATCATATGGGATGAAGCGCCTATGGCTCATAAGTTTTGTTTTGAGGCACTTGATAAAACATTGAAAGATATCATTAGTGAAACTAAGTTCAAAAATACTATCTTTGGAGGCAAGGTTGTAGTATTTGGTGGAGATTTTAGGCAAATTTTATCGGTTATCCCAAGGGAAAGCCGATCAGATATTGTTAATGCAATAATTAACTCTTCCTATATTTGGGATCATTGTCAAGTGTTAAGACTCACGAAAAATATGCGTTTATTGCCAGCAATGCAAAGAGAAAATATGGATCAACTTAAATAATTTTCAGAATGGATCTTAAAATTAGGAGATGGGAAGCTTTCAGAGCCTAATGACGGTCATGCAGAGATCCAAATACCACCAGAGTTGACAATCACTAACTTCAATGATCCACTTTAAGCAATTGTTCAGAGCACATATTCAAATTTTATCCAAAATTACAAGAATGAAGATTTTTTGCAATGTAGAGCAATTTTGGCATCAACAATAGAGATTGTTGATTCAATAAATGAATATGTGATGAGCTTAATACCAGGTATTGTTGTTGTTGTTATTATTATTATTATTATTATTATTATTAAACTTTTATTTATATCATTATAGTTATTAAATTATGTGTATATCCAATTAATATCATTGTTTTATTGCACTAATTATAGGAGAAGAAAATGAGTATTTAAGTTCAGATTCTGTTGATCGTTCAGAAAGTCATGGAAATGAATCTTTTGATATCCTTACGCATGATCTTTTGAGCACATTAACTACCTCAGGCCTTCCAAACCACAAAATAAAACTAAAAGTTGGAACTCCAATCATGCTTTTGCGAAATCTTGATCAATCTGAAGGTTTGTGTAATGGAACAAGACTTATTGTTACAAGGCTTGCAAATTATGTGCTCGAAGCAAAGATAATTTCAGGAAAAAATATTGGGAACTTGATATATATCCCACGAATGTCTATGTCACCTTCTCAATCACCTTGACCTTTCAAGCTAATTAGGAGACAATTTCCCATAGTTGTTTCCTATGGTATGACAATCAACAAATCACAAGGACAATCATTTGACTGTGTTGGGATATACATGCCAAAGCCATTCTTTAGTCATGGTCAGTTATATGTAGCTATTTCAAGAGTTAAAAGCAAGAATGGGTTAAAGATCTTAATACATGACAAATATAAGCAGACATCATATACAACAAACAATGTTGTATACAAAGAGGTTTTCCAATCTCTTTGATTTGTAAGTATATTATTTTCTTTAATTATTCCATATGTAGACTCAAAAAAAAAAATACAACTATAGACATTGAAAGCATCTAAATGATCAACATAACCTATAAATTTAGATCATCATTCACTTAATCAACTTTTCAATTACTTAAAAGGTCTTGCTCAATTATTTTGTAATTCAATATTGTACTTTAGACTAATCTATTGAGTATTCCATCAAGGATATGCCACATTAATGCTTTACCATAGTATACATAAATCTAATTTAACAAATGTGTTTAGTTTTATAGTAAAGAATACAAAAGAATACAATTAGCAATTTGAATTTTTTTTTTTTGTGGATTTTTGCAATAGAAAGACAATATTCAATCATTATTATTTGGTGGGATGGATTGTCAACTAACATTGAACATGTTATAGAAAGAATATATTATAGAGAATGTAGTCCAACCATTAAAAGTTAAAGTATGTTGTTAACTCTATTTCTCACAGTCTGTTATCTTATCAAACAATCAAAATACAATTGAAATTACATCATAAGATCATATTAATTAACGTGCACATTATGTTACAGGGCTTTGGTGCAGATTATGATCCTTAATGCGAAAAAATACAAGAAATGAAGTTGTCTTTCGACATTACAAAAGTTATTGATGATACATTAATAATTTAACATCAATATCCAACCTACAATGATTGATAATGTATGGATCGGATGACATTACTATACATTTCTTTACATATAAAACATATTTTAGTAAACTATGATTTATTATTATATGTTTTAATCAATAGCATTCAAATTCTATTATTACGATGGTTTCATTGTAACTTGCATGCACATTGTCTTGAAAAATTGTTTTCTACAAATTTATATTATTTGGGATACTCCATAGCAACCACAATACTATAACTAATAAATCTTTATGAAATTTTAACTTTCACAACCACAACCATATCATAAATTATTTTGTTGTGATGTTAATAACTTTAAGTACAACTAATATATTAGTTTGATAATTATCGACTATGGTAATTAATTTAATTTATTTTATTCTATTTATTATAAAAAAATATTTAATTAAATAAAAATATATAAACTACGCACCACCCCTACGATAGCACGGGTATTATACTAGTTGGTTATAAAAGATATAAAGTATTATGAATATTTTGATAAAAAAAACAAATGAATATTTTATTGAACTACATATACAAAGGGAGAAATAAAACCAAAAAAATGTTACCAACCTGATGTCGAAAGATAGTATAACTTCGTAAAGAAAAACTTGATACCCAACTGCCAACTCGAGAATTAATTAATGACATAACGTACCTAAGTCGTGGAATACTTTGAGCCATTTATTAATTGAGATTCAATTATCAAAGGAATACTTCTCAATCTCAAAATATAAATAATTATAAAATAAAAAAATTGATATATATATATATATATATATATATAAATAAATGTTGAATTTCATCATTTTCAACCGTTAAATTAAAAATTCTAATTTTATAACTTTACTATAAAATTTTTAAAATTTTAAATTATTTAATATTTTATTAAATAATTTCAAAAAAATTTATAATAAACTTTAAAAAATATAAATAAATGGTGATTATTAAATTACATAACTAAAAATTTTATATTTATATAAAATTCTATATATTTTATTATTAATAAATTATATTAATAATAAATAACCGAAATTAATAAAATTTATCATAAATTTAATATTGAAATCAACGAAATATATATATAAATATATATATATATATTAATATTATTATATTAAATGTTTTTTTTCTACACCAGAGTAGTAGAAAGTTTTCAGGTCTCTGTTGTTATTAGAGTGGAAGTTTGATTGGATTCATCGGAGTAGGTGGGGCCGCTGGGGTTGGAGAAGTCGTATATATATATTAATATTATTATATTAAATGTTTTTTTTCTACACCAGAGTAGTAGAAAGTTGTTAGGTCTCTGTTGTTATTAGAGTGGAAGTTTGATTGGATTCATCGGAGTAGGTGGGGCCGCTGGGGTTGGAGAAGTCGTAAGGAAGTGTAAGTGGGTTGGTGAAATGCTTGTACCCTTGGATCGATTTTTTTAATCATAAATAAAAATATATACTTTTATGTTTATTAAAGATGATAGTTAAAAATATTTAAATTATTTTAAAAAATAAATACAATAGTTAGCTTACTTTTAATTACTATAAACATCTCTCAAAATAATAATAAATTTATATAAAATATTTTTGGAACAATATATTTCACGAGATAAGATTAATTGATTGATTTTTGTTACTATTTAAACATATAAATAGATGATTTTTTTGGTTATAATTAAGGAAGATGGGATATTATTGGCCAATTCAATTCAATACAACCCTTGGCCAAGGACACACTCCCACACCTTGTTGCATTGCACGTGTGTTAGCTTGGAACTGCAAGTTGCTGTGCTTTTTCCACGTTGAATTTGATTTTGACTTCTTTCTAATATTTTATTTTAGGGGTTGGTGGTGTATATATTGTCTTTCTCATAATGATGATGAAAGGAAGGTGTACCTATATACAGGAAACTTTTTTTAAATCTGCTTGTTGTGAGAAATTCAAAATACCATATATTAAATTATATATTAAAATATTTTACTTTTTTAGATTTTCATTACTCCGCATACATGCAACTACGTAATAAAATTCATTTTTTTTTATGCTTTTAGGAAGTCGTATTTTAAGGTACGACCATGTACCATGAATTTGAGATGAACATGATTGAAGAATTAAAGTTCTTTCTTCGAATTCAAATTCATCAAAATTCAGATGATGTATTCATTCATCAAACCAAATACACATGGGAGTTGCTTAAGAAATTTAAAATGGTTAAATGTAAGCACATGTCTACACCTATGCATCCAACTTGTTCTCTTGATAAGGATGATTCAAATAAAAAGGTAGATCATAAGATATACAGATAAATGATTGGTTATCTCCTCTACTTAACTGCCTTTAGACTTGATATTTTGTTTAGTGTGTGTATGCCAGATTTCAGTCTGACCCTAAAGAATACCAAGTTGGTTTGAAGAACTATGACTCTTACTTTTTTTGATGATAACAAAATTATTTTATCCGAACAATTTAAAGCATTAATGTTCTATTTACGTGTGCAGCTCTCAAATCAGGTTTATTTTAAAATGAATTTACGTTGCATCCTCTGATGTTTGGACTAAGTTAAAGGAACACCAGGACTCCGCTTTGATTTTCATATTCTGAGTCTGATGAAGGCACTCTGAAACGTGCCTCGTGTGATTCTGTTAATGCAAGCAATGCTCTATCTAATCTGGCTCTAATGACTAAAACAAGCAGATAATCGTCTACCTCTAATAATCACATCAAACATGATATTGAGGTACACATCGCAAAAATTTAGGTAACGGAGAAAATGTCACATCCCATCTTTGTAAAAGAAGTGAGAAGTTTCTTAGGGCATATCGAATTTTACCGCTGATTCATTAAAGATTTTTCTAAAATTTCTGAGCCTTTAACCAGTCTGCTCCTAAAGGATGTAACTTTTGTCTTTGATGAATTTTCTCTTGAGTCATTTTGCAGGTTAAAAGAAGCATTGATATCTGCTCTGATTATAAAGCCACCGTATTGGAGTCTTTCATTTGAAATCATGTGTGATGCTAGCAATTTTGCTATAGGTGTAGGGTTGGGGCAGAGAAAAGACAAGAAAGTCCATGTTATCTATTATGCCAGCAGGACTTTGGATGAAGCTCAATTTAACTATGCCACAACCGAGAAAGAGTTATTGGCAGTAGTGTTTCCCATTGACAAATTTCGTTCCTACTTGGTGGGATGGAAGATAATTGTCTATACAGACCATGCAGCCATCAAATATCTCTTGAGAAAGAAAGATGTTAAGTCGAGATTGATCCGATGGTACTACTTCTCCAAGAGTTTGATGTAGAAATTTGGGACAAGGAGGGAATTGAAAATGTGGTGACCGATCATCTCTCAGGGTTACATGAAAAAAAATGAAAATGAGTTGCCCCTAGATGATTCATTTCCTAATGATCAATTGTTTGCTTTTGCTCTAGAGTACTACCCCCAGATTTGAACTATCAACAAAAGAATAAGTTTTTCTCATATTTAAACAATATTATTGGGATGAACCTCTACTTTTTAAGAAAGGGAAAAATGGAGTTTTCAGAAGATGTGTCCTGAAAGAAGAAATGAAAAACATCATATTTGAACTATCAACAAAAGAAGAAGTTTTTCTCAGATTTAAACAATATTATTGGGATGAACCTCTACTTTTTAAGAAAGGGAAAAATGGAGTTTTCAGAAGATATGTCCTGAAAGAAGAAATGAAAAAAACCATATTTCACTATCATTCCTCCGCTTACGGCGGACATGCTAGTTTGTCAAAAACTGCAGCAAAGATACATCAAGGAGACTTCTAGTGGCCCACACTCTTCAAAGGCGTGCATTGTTTGTGTTTCAATGTGATCAATACGAGTGCACCGGAAACATATCAAAAAGAAATGAAATACCTTTGAACAATATCCTCAAAGTTGAAAACTTTGATGTTTGGGGAGTTGATTTCATGGGACCATTCCCCTCGTCTCTTGGAAATCAATACATCCATGTAGCAGTGGATTACGTGTCCAAGTGGATTAAAGTTGTGAATGGCCCAACAAATGATGCTAAGGTAGTGATTAAGCTCTTTAAAAAAGTAATCTTTCTTAGGTTTGGTGTCCCAAAAGTGGTGATCAATGATGGCAACTGTCATTTCATAGCTAAACAGTTTGAACGGTTTCTAAAAAAGTATGCAGTGAAGCACATAATCGCCACAACATATCACCCTCAATTTAGTGGACAAGTATAAGTTTCCAATAGAGAGATCAAGAGCATTCTCGAGAAAATTGTCTCTGTGTCAAGGAAGAACTGGTCAATGAAGCTAGATGATGCGTTTTGGACCTACCGTACAACATACAAGATTCCCACTTGTATGACTTACAAATTGATCTTTGGAAAATCTTGTCACCTCCTAGTTGAGCTCGAACTCTAACAATCTCTAGCGATGAATTTGTTGATGAAGAATTTGAGATATCCTTAGCAACAAAGGTACACCACCAGTCGTGATACCTTGACATTGGATGCTGACGACACATGTCGGAAGAAAAGTCTATGTTCCAAGACCTGACCCTCAAGAATGGAGGATTCATAGGTTTTGGAGGTGATCAGAAGGGTAAGATCGTTGGGTATGGAACAGTAGGTAATGGTTCTCTTCCCTTTATTAAAAATTTTTTACTTGTAAAAGGACTAATGCATAACCTATTGAGCATAAGTCAACTAAGCGATAGTGGTTATGATTTTATCTTCATTCAAAAGTCGTGTAATGAAATAAGTCAAACAAATATATCCTTACTATTTATTGGCCAAAGGAAAAACAACATTTACAAAATAAACTTATCTGACTTGAATAAACAAGAAGTTTCTTATGTTTGTAAGTGAAGAACAACTGGTTTGGCACAAAAGATTAGGACATGCCAATTTGAGGTTAATCTCAAAATTGAAAAGACTTCATTTAGACAGAGGCTTGTCAAATCTTAAGTACGAATCATATGTTCTCTGGGAGGCATGTCAAAAAGGAAAACAAACAAAATCTTCTTTTTCTTCTAAAAACATTGTCTCCACTTCTACACCACTTGAACTTTTACATCTTGATTTATTTGGCCATGTAAAACTACTTCTATTAGTGGTAAAAAGTATGGACTTGTTGTTGTTGATGACTATTCCAGATGGACATGGGTAAAGTTTCTAAAACACAAGGATGAGTCACATAAGGTTTTCACTACCTTATGCAAAGAAGTGCAAAATGAAAAAGGTTTTTGCATAGCAAAGACTCGTAGTGATCATGGGAGTGATTTGAAAATATACATTTTGAAAACTTCTGTGAAGAGAATGAAATTTTACATAATTTTTCTTCTCTTAGAACACCTCAAAATAACAGTGTTGTAGAAAGGAAAAATAGATCTTGTCATACCCCTATTTTTAACAACTCGAGTGCAAATTTTTTTTTTAAAAACAACTTAATACAATAATGCGTCGTAACACAAAACAACAAGAGTCATAAATAATTACATCATACATGCAAATAGGCAAAGATAGTTTTTGGGACGGTAATCCAAAGTATACAACTAGAAAATACACCGGGGCTATGAGACCTATCACACATCGCTCATAACCCTGGGGTATTCTCGACAGACACCTATGCAGAAGTGCAGCTCCAAGAATGCTATCCCCCCATGGTTACGTAAAAAAAAACGGAACATGGACCACCAACAAAAGTCAATTTTCAAGGTATGTCATATATACAGTCATCACAAAACCAAATACATACAACCACCCAAAGAGAGGCACTAAGGCCCTATACAACAACAAAAAGCCTAATATGACCATCCACTAACGACCACAATAACAAGGGTGACCTCCACACACAAGTCCCCTCTAACGTAATATTTCTCCTCGAAGTAACCTCTTCCTCCTCATCATCCATAGAGGGATCAGTCTCCTCATGGGTCAGGTTCACCCACGAGATAGGTGGCTTTGGCGACGCTAGAATCTCAAAACAACACTCTACCTCGAAGGTAGTCGGTAAAGGATCATTCACCAAAAAAAATGAAGTTTTGACTCAACCCAAGGTGACACCAACCAAGGTACTGGTGGTCCATCAATGAAGCTCTGGTCCCCGACCAGCCTATACGGTCTCGCAATATCCTCTTTTGTCGGCATCAACCCTCTCCGTCTCACCTTTAGCTGAACCATCCTCTACATCTTCCCACGCTCTTCTCGCCTCGAGTACCAATCTTGAAGGTGTAGTGTAGTCGATTCTCTCGTGTGTGAGTCTCACGTGAAATACTGCTCCAACCCTCTTACTAGTCATCCCTACTATCCTCGTGTATATAGCCCTGCTTGAGATGGGGTCGTATGCCCAAGTAGTCGGCGAATGCTGATCAGGGAAGTCTAATGACGTTTCCTTCGTCAAGGTAACCGTCAGTAGAATGAAGTCTGGTATCATCTGATGGCAAAGCCCAATTTCCACAGTAATGTAAAAGGTCACCAACCGAAATTAACAATTAACATTTAATAATTATGTCATGATAATAAACAATAAAAACTTAATAGTTATGGCATGATAACAGACAATAAATAGGGAATGTATATACATATATCATATCATAACAAACATGACTCGCGTGCTAAGCACCCTAATGCAATGCTTATATGCTAGTACACATGATTCCAACGTAAATCCTAAATGTACCACCTCTCACAGACCAGTACTAATTTCTAAGATGGTGCCACATATCATTGATCATCATGATTTACCAGAGTGCAGTCTATCACAGACCTACACGACTCAAAAATCCCCGTAAGGATAAGGTGGACCAATCAACTCATGGAACCACCCCATGGCCCATCACGGTCACCACTAACACTGTGGCCCATCACGATCACCACTAACACCGTGGCCCATCACGGTCACCACTAACTATGAAATGCATGAACATACTCTAACTCTTTCACATCAATCCTTGTGTAAATGCAGTTATTAAAAGATCTCCCTTTTAATATTCATTAAACATTAATAATTTTTAATACTTTTTCTCATAGTACACTCAAGACATATTATCATCAATAGATTCTTAACATGTAGCAACACATATTATCAGTTTTGAATGCGTAATTACAACAACATTAACTATCACATATTCACACATCAATCACACATATAAGGTCCCTATATTGAAACTAAAAAATTGGAAGGGTCCCTTACCTCAATTATAGCTTTCTCAACAATCATCGCTACCATAGTCAAACACAATACAAATCTCGCTCATGATAACATCTTCAATCAAATAGTGTTTGACTTAGTCATATTAATCACTGACACTTTAACTGCCTTACAATCCCATTTTCACTCCTAATCTTCTTAGAGTATATTTAACTAAAATATTTTGAAACAAGTAAGGATTAATATTATTATTATTCACAATACTCATTTCCAATTTATTTCTCATAACGAAACATATTTAACTTCAAATCTTTCATTTGATTACAACTCTAAACTTTTTAAAAATAAAATATTTTTATAACTCTACGTAAAGAAACCTTCACAACTCTACCCTTCAAAATAATTTTTTTTCCTAACAGTTTCTCAAATAGGTCCACAAGATTTTCGATTATCAAATTGTCTAGTTTAACTCTTAAAATTAAACATTTTTTCAACTCTTGATTTCCTTGAAAATTCACAATCATAAACCTAAATATATTATGAATCAGTTAAATCATTATAAACAACGTAAATATTTCAAAGCTCTCTCCACCGCTAACTTGGTGTTAATGGTCTCGATTCATTTTCAAGACTCGAGGAACTAACTACATAAACATAGATATTTATAAAAATTTGTTCTCCACCAAAATTTATCCAACAACATCATAATCTCAAAATTGAATCTTTTTAACACACAAAACCTTTAAAACTAATTGTTCTATAATATTTATTTAAAACTAAATAAAAATGAATATTTTCTAATCCACACATACTCACACTCAACAATACCAATCTTTTTGGAAAAAAAAATTATTTTATCTTTCAAGTTCTATCACTCAACCATTAGAGCAAAAAAATTTGAGCTAATAAAATACTCTAAAATTCTTCTTTAGGCTCAGTCCAAGAGTAATTAAAAAGCTCCAAACATATTAATTTCACTATCTAAATCTTTTCTCAAACTCATTAACTTAGTTAAAATTTGAACTTTTTCACAACTCTAAATTTTCTTGTAAAGTTTCAACTTCAATTCAACCTCATTTATTTGAAAACAACTCATTACATAACTCAAATACATCCAAAAATCAATCAATGTTTTTTTTAACATGACATCTAAAAATAATCTAACAACAAAAGTATCATCATTATCCTTCATTAATACAAGAACATTTCAAAATAAAATATTCTTTACTCACACACATAGATCACATTTTTTTATCCAATAAATAGAGGAATTTTTTTTGTTCAAGTACCTCATACTACATTAAGTGAAACCATGTGTAAACAAAGGAAAAACATCATCTACACAACACACACGGTTTAGAGAGGAAAAATAGGGGTTTCTGCTCATTTCATTTTTTCACTACAACAAGAACACAATACAAATGGATTGTTAAAGAACTAAAAATCCCACTCTTTTTTCCAACACAAGCATGCCCATGATATTGCAAGAATTGGAAGAGAAGGAAATTTTCTTACCTCAAACAAAATGGTACATAACTTCCCCTAGTAGAGAGGACAAATTTGTCTTCCAAAATTTTCTTCTAACAAAGCTTGGATCAAGGAGGAAAATGGTGATTAGTGTTCTTGGTCAAAGCACCAACACTATGTCTAAGAAAAGAAAAAGAAAGAAGAACTGAGAGGGAGAGGAAATATAACGAGAGAAAAGGAGAAAAGAGGGGGAGTGGTTTCTTTTTGTCTTTCTAAGCCATGACTAAAAATCAAAGTGTCTAGTTACACTACAAACTAGTGTAGTTTGCTAAAAAAAACCTTCACTGACTTGACATAAAATTAATTAAGGGTCTAATCATGTCCCCCCCCCCTTTCACAAACCTAACTAAAAATATCTACACTCGTCGCAATACAACTGATGGATGAATTTATCAGTAACACGTGACATCTTAAAATTTTTCTATAAATTTTACATAACTTAATTAAATTATTCTCCTATAAATATATTTAATCGGGTCTCCAAAAATATTTTTTTTTAATTTATTACTAACCCTAACCACCTCAGGAACTAGTAAAAATTTTCGGTTTGCAACTTCTACTATTTTTACACACAAGGAAATTAAAAAATATTTCGCTCCAAAAAATATATTGTTGGTACTTAATTTCTTAAAATAAGAACTATACAAATAGTCTAAGCAGCGTGTTCAACACAATATACAACAAAATTGCAAAATTAGAGTTTAGAAAATTATGGGTCTTACATATCCCTTGAGGAAATTACACGTATCATGATTCACAAAATGATTATTACCAATCACTTTTGGGTAGAAGCAGCAAACACTGCATGTTATATTTAAAATAAAACCTATATTAGACTCCTTATGATTGTTCTCAATAAGACTCCTTATGAACTGTGGAAAGGACTAAAACTCAACATTTCATATTTTCATCATTTTTGTTGCATGTGCTATATTTTGAACACTAAAGAGAAACTTGGCAAATTTGATTCACGATATCAAAAGTGCATCTTCTAGGGATATTCTGAAAGTTTTAAACCAAGAATACTAAAGAGTTTATCAAGAAGTTTAAGATGAATGATTGAAAACATATGGCTACACCAATGCACCCTACTTGTTCATTGGAAAAAAATGAATAAGGCCAGAAGGTTGACTAGAAAACATAGAGAGGAATGATTGGATCACTTTTATACCTTACCGCTTTCTAACTTGATATTCTATTTAGTGTGTGTGCGCCATATTTCAGGCTAATCCAAAGGATGTTGAGGCAAAATCCCAAATCAATGTTTTGAAGATAAACATACAAGTTAATTAATTTGTAATCAAGATTCTAATTGTGTTACTATTTAACTTGTGTTTTTTAGTGTATTATTTGAAGATAGGTAATCAAGATCATTCTAGTGTATAAAAAAACATTCTAGTTCATAAGAATATCAATCTGGGCAAATCAAGATCATTCTAGTTTATAAGAGTAGAAGTCTGGGTAAACCAAGATCATTCTAGTTTTTGACAGTAATATTCTGATCAATCAAGATCATTCTGGATAATTCGTTTTAAAGATAAAAATGAAATGAATCATTTCCCAAAATTCAGATCTTAAGTAAAGCGAATATCAAGGCAACTCAGAACAATGATCAAGCCCAAAAGGTTAAATAAATCAAAACAACATCAAGAACAATAACCAAATCAATCTTCAGATTGATGGCATATGAACAAGTACAACTAGGACAACAAGGATGAAAAAGACACTATTGTTGCACCTTTAGCAGAAAGTCTAGCTTGCGTGTAAAGTAGAAAACGGACACCAAAAAACTGCTAAAGATCTCAATCACAATATTCATTGAAGCACAAATGAATAACATTCTGGTTATAAAGGAAGAAACTTCTTGATAAATAGAACACATGTCTATTAAACTCTCACTCTGAACAGTTGGATCAGTAACGACAATATGAGTTGTCTTCAACCTTCATCATGTCTATAAAAAGAACTTGAAGGTGAAGACAACAGCAAGAGTTTTTAGTGAAATCAATTGATCACTAAAACAATCATACTTGAGAAATCCAAATCTCTTTAATCAAGCAAAAGCTCCAGTTCTCTTACTCTAGATTTCGTATCTTTTTTCTGAGTTATTGCTGATAATCAATCTCAAACAAGTGTTGAGTATATTAATTTTAATCCTACAACCTACTTTCATAATTTCATTTGAAAACTCAAGACTATTTCTTAAAGATAGTTTAAGTGTTGTGTAAAAATTCTTTATGTGATCAAAAGGTATCATGTAAAAATCCATTATGGACTAAAAGGTATCTGTAAAAATCCTTTCAAGGTTGAAAGGTGAATGCTGTAACTGATCAAGAAAAAATTGTGTGAAAGCAAGAACGTACTTTTATGAAGCACATTAGTGGAAAAGCTCACAAATTGTGAGGACTGGACGTAGCCGATCTTGGGTGAACCAGGATACATCATTGTGTGATTCTCCATATCCTTTATTATTTCTCACCCATTATCATTAATCACGTAGAAATAATTTTTTTCATTTATTTTTTACTAACCAAGAACATTCTTGAAATTTTTATAAGTAACCAAGATTGATCTTGAGTTAGTTTAAACTAAAAGCATAAATTAATATTTTAAAAAGGGAATCACAATTCAAACCACATTCCTTGTGATTGAAATTGCTACTTCAAAGGAATCTCATTTAGCTGCAATTAAGAGGATCCTTAGATACCTGAAAGGTACTTCCAACATTCGCTTGTTCTATAAGAAGTCTACTAAGTACAGTTTAAATGGCTATTGTGATGCTAACTCTGCTAGACACAAACTTGAATGAAAAAACACCAGTGGAAATTGCACATTTCTTGGTGAAAACTTAATCTCCTGGTCAAGTAAGAGACAAAGTACAATTGCAATGTCAACAGTAGAGGCTGAGTACATTTTAGTAGCTGGCTACAACTCTCAACTGTTATGGATGAAACACCAATTGGAAGATTACAAAATCCTTGAGAGTATCATTCCCATATTTTGTGATAATACTTATGTTATTTGCTTAACGAAGAACCCAATCATGCATTCTAAGGCAAAACACTTAGAAATTAAACATCACTTTATTAGGGTCTTTGCTCAAAAAGAAGTACTAAATATCCAGTTTATAGACACTGAACACCAATGGGTTGACATATTCACCAAACCACTAGTTGAAGCCATATTTGAATTAATTATGAAAAATATGAACCTTACCTTTATATCTTATGAATGTTGTGCTATGGTTAGATTATTTAGATTGATATTAATATGTATTTTATGTTTTGTCTATTCTCTTTAAAAAAAAAAGGCATGAAAAAAAACTTTCAAGTCTTTTTGTCACATGATAAAAGGGGGAGAAAGATATTTGAGAAAATTTCTTTTTTGATCTATTCATGTGGGGAGAGAAATTATATGCATGTGGGGAGAAAACAACTGTAAAACTAATTAGACTTAGGCAGAGTCTTAAGTTATGGGGAGTCAAGTAATAAAAGCCAATAAATTGTTATAAAAAATTATAGTTTTGTCATCATCAAATAGGGGTAGATTGTTGGAACCAAGTTGGTTTTTCTCTTGTGATTTTGATATTAACAAAGGTATTTTATGAGAACAATTTGTTTGGACTAATGGCTTCATTAAGTGTGCAACAATTATAACAAAAAAAATAAGAGGAAAGTACTAGAGGAAGGTACGATAGGAAGTGACTAGGGAAGTCATTAGAGGAAGTGATCAGAAGATGAGAATAGAGGAATACAAATGCATAAGTGTCTGCCTCTGAACATATGCCTCTAAAAGCAAAGTGCTTTTGAAGGTTACGAAGACTACCTCTAATGTTTGGCTCTGAAGTTTGGGCCTAAAGACTGCCTCTGATAAAGAATGAAGACTAGCACTAAAGAATGAAGTATACCTCTTAAGACTACCTCTTAAGACTTAATTTGAAGTATACCTCTAAAGCTCTTGTGTGCCACTGATGTGCACAAACTCAACATGCCTCTAAAGAGTTCATATCAAACTATCATTAACTTCGAAGAGATTGTTCAAGCCATGCATTCGCAGCTCATATTCCGCTAATCAAAAAGTTGCAACACACTCCAAATGTTGCCTCTGTATGCAGCCTTTAATGTAGCACTGACTATGATGATTCAACAATATGATTTGCCCAAAGCCACTAATTCTAAGTCATGTAATTCTACCTCTGACTATTATCCAAGAAGTTTGACCAAGATCTAACTTTGACCAAATGAGGCATAGTGACTTTTGGAGGAAAGTAGAAAGGTCAGATCATTGAACACAACACAGTTGGTAATGGCACTTCTCCTTCTATTAAATATGTTTTGTTTGTTAAGGGTCTTAAACATAATTTATTAAGTATTAGTCAATTAAGTGATGACAAAAATCTTGACCTTTAAAAGTAAAAGTAAGTTGAGGATACTATAGGTTTACTAGAACCAGAGGGAGCAGATGCAGACAAACCAGAAGAACCCAAACAATTAGAGGATGCGAGTAAATCAGATGAAGATGACAAAATATTAGAAGATGAATATGACAAAACATTAGAAGATGAATCTAACCAAGTCAAAAGCAAACAAAATAACTTAGAAGTCAGAAACTAGATGGAAGTACGAGTTATCCCATCGTGAAACTCTGATTATTGGAAATTACAATGATCCTCTGAAGACTAGATCATCACTGAAGAACACAACTTTGTTGGGTTTACAATCATCAATTGAACCTACCTTTGTTGATGAAGCACTAGAAGATGATGAATGGATTCTTGCAATGCAAGAAGAGTTGAATGAATTTAAAAGGAATGATGTTTGGGATCTAGTACCCAAACCAAAGAAAAACATTATTGAAACCAAATGGGTTTTCATAAACAAGGTAAATGAAAAGGGAGAAGTTGTCAGAAACAAGGTCAGACTGGTTGCACAAGGTTACAGCCAACAAGAAGGTATTGATAACACTGAGACATTTGCTTCAGTGGCCAAGTTAGAGACCATTTGTATCCTACTCTTCTTTGCTACTTATAATAACATTACATTATTTCAAATGGATGTTAAAAGTGCCTTCCTAAATGGGTATATAAGTGAAGAAGTTTTTGTTAAGCATTCCCCAGGTTTTGAAAGCTCTAAATTTTCAAACTATGTATTTAAACTTAGGAAATCATTATATGGTCTAAAACAAGCACCTAGAGCATGATATGATAGCTTAAGTAATTTCTTGCTTAAAAAAAGTTTTGAAAGAGGACAAATAGATACCACCCTGTTTAGAAAATCAATAGAGATGGCATTCTTATTATTCAAATATATGTTGATGACATTATTTTTGGATCTACTAATGGCACTCTTTGTCAAGATTTTCTAAGTTGATGTAGCTTGAATTTCAAATGAGCATGATGAGAGAACTTAATTTCTTTTTAGCGATACAAATTCAGCAAAGTTAGAAAGGCATATACATCAAACCAAGTATACAAAAGAGGTACTCAAGAAGTTTACGATGAATGATTGCAAATCTATGGCTACACCAATGCACCCTACTTGTTCATTGGAAAAAGATGAATCGGGCCAGAAGGTTGACCAATAAACATACAGAATGGGGAGCCTTAAATCAGGGGGTCAAGTAATAAAAGCCAATAAATTGCTATTAAAAATTAAAGTTTTGTCGTCATCAAAAAAGGAGCACATTCTTTTCTCATAGAATGGAGCACTTATTATACAACAATCATGTTATCACGAGTTTGTCGATTAGGAACGAAACCGCTTTAATAAGGACCCATAAGTGGTTCAATAACAACACAAAGGCATTTATCCAAAATTTTGGCCATCGTCTTATAAGTGACATTGCACAAACTAATGAGACCAAAGTTCTTCATATTCACCACAGGTTCCACTTTTAGGATAAGAGTTATTATCATTTCATTTACAACAGCCATCTAAGTATGATCTTCAAATATCTCCTTCATCATCTACACAAAAGACTCTCCAAAAATAGCCCACTGCGTTTGGTAGAAAATGGCTTGGAAATTTTCCATATCAGGGACTTTGAAGGCTTCAATGTTATGCAATGTTTGAGGGATTTCTTCTATAGTTACTTGCCTCTCTAAACTAGAAAGCTCATTGTGGCTCAAACTAGGAAGATTTTGAGAAAGGATGAAGTCTTGATTATGTCAATCACTTGAAAAAAGCTCTTTATAATAATTTGTAGCTAGGGAGTTGAGTTCAAATGTGCCACTCACCCAATTACCCAAACTATCTTGCAAAAGAGCAAAATAATTTTTCTTTCTATGAACTGTTGTGACTCTATGGAAGTAACTTGTATTTTTGTCTCCATAAGCAAGCCACTTGGGACGAGATTTTTGAAACTAGACAATTTCCTCTTGATGGAGAATTTGTTCAAACTCTTTCCATATGTTTTGTTCCTCCTTCACAAAAAATGTGTTCTGAGAATAGTTAATTTTATTACTAACTTGTTCCAATTGACGAAAAAGGGAGCGGTTTTGTTTAAAGATATTTCCAAACACATTCTTATTCCAGACTTCTAAAGCTTGCTTGAAAGAAAGATGGTAAATGTAACACCCCAGCCATTACCGTTACCGACGATGCTACCTCACGACCTTCTCGTTCCCCTATCCACCCAGTGAAAATAACGAGTTTTTACCTTCCGTGAGATTCGAGCCCGGTACCTGGGAGATAAGTACTGCCTCCACACAGTCCCACTACCAATTGAGCCAGCTCAATTGGTAGTGGGACTGTGTGGAGGCGGTACTTATCTCCCAGGTACCGAGCTCGAATCCCACGGAAGACAACATGAGGTGGCATCGTCGATAATGGTAATGGCCGAGGTAAAAAGGCGCTTTTTTTTGTAACACTCTGCCCATCTGGGTGGATAGGGGGGACGAGAAGGTCGTGAGGTAGCACCGCTGGTAATGGCTGGGGTGTTACAATCAATTGGTAGTGGGACCGTGTGGAGGCGGTACTTATCCCCCAAGTACCGGGCTCGAATCCCACGGAGGTGGTTAGGGGGCGAGAAGATCATGATTAACATCGCTGATAACGGTAATGGTCGGGATGTTACAGTAAAGAAGTTTGATCATTTTATTTTGAACTTTCAAAATTTTATTGTCACAAATATTCATGTTACATTCCTTATGTTAAATAATATTCTATGCTTTTATTTATGAACAAAATTATTTTTAAAATGAATGTCAGTTTCAATTTTTAATATTATATTTTTTACTCTTTTTTTTGGAAATGTACCCTCAAACTAATATTATATGCATTACTCTCAAACAATTATATTTTATTTTTCATTTATGATAATGATCAACCCACCAATGTTTCGTAAGGATAATTTTGTAAAAATGCTACTTTTTAATCTATTATAGGTTTTTAATATATGTAAAAGGAAGTAAAATGACATTTGTTGTGAAGGAAGGTACCATAACTTTATTCAGCTTTTGCTCAAAAAATAACTCTATTCTTTGTACCTAAACACTAAATTTAGATCTCAAACTCTCCGAGATTGAGATTCTCTACCTTTTATTAAAAAAAAGTTCTTTACTTTTAATCTTATACTTTTGATAACTTTGTTTCTATTTTTGTTCTAATAGATCATTCTTTTTTATCTAAATAATTTTTATTAATTTATTTTAATTGCTAACTTTTCACTTAAATCCGCTTAATTATCATAATCACCAAATACCAAAAGTAGACAATTCATTTTCGAAATTCCTCCGGCCAACCTTATATTTTGGTGATATATATCCTCCCAACACTTGTTTAATAATTTAAACTATTAATAATGTGAATAATTTAATTATTAAAACCCGGTAATTTATTGATATTTGATTTTTCCGTTCTACCAAAAATGAATTAATATTTAATAAAAGAATTAATTAATATAATATACATTGAACACAACAATTTAATAAAATTCAATACCGCCGCCGCTCTCTAACTAAACCTTAGGCCTCTTTTTCTTTATCTATGAGAGAGGGATGATTTAAAATTATTTTTTAGTATGAAATTATCTCTTTAAGTCGATTTCTATCTAAATAAGATAATTTCACACAAATTTAGTTTTTCTTCCATTTTTTTTCCTATGATTTCGTCGTCTAAGTGCGACACTTTTTAGTGTTCCTGTCTATCTTGGTGCGATGTTCGTTTTATTTGGATCGGCAAAGTAACTTTGATCCATTACATATTTCAATCAATGATTTTAGCGTCATTAACATTACATATCCGGAAGTATAAGTATTCTGAACACTCGAATTTTGTCATATTTGTAGGCATGTTGTCGTTTTGTGTTGTTAAGTTGGATAATATGAGTTTGTTCGCAGATTCATCATTTTTAATTTCAACGATTTTCATTTTGTATTGTATCAATGTGCGATTTGAATATTTTTATGATAAAAAAATAATAATAAGATTAAGTGATCATTAAGATCCATAAAACCTAATTCAACTGACAAATGTTATTTGTTAGGTTAGATACTATGTCTTGAATTCAAACCATAACTTTACGGTTGTATATGAATCTTTTTGTTGTTTCCTAAAAAAAACCAACAGAATTAGTTTTGAAAAATTGTCTGATAGTTAAATACATTTTATCAATTATATTAATTTTTAAATCATGCACTTTATCAATTTAAAAAAATATATTCTCCACTTTTTGTCTAAAAAAACTAAATACTAATATTTCTAACAACACTTTTCTCTTTTCTATTTTTTTTATATAAGACAATACATTGAATTAAATCAACTTAATTTTTCACTCTTTGTATGTCTTATTTTCAATTGATTCTCGTAATTATTTTAAGTAGAGTTTTTTTTTCTTGACTCACCTAAAAAAAACTTAAGAACAGCTTGCTCTTCAATTCCAAGCCGCGCCGTCGGCTCATCTAAGCCAAAATATAAGTGACAATTAGTAGGTGAAGAACACCAAATCAATTTTTTTTTCCTTGTTGTTCAATGTACTCAAAATACCTATACATTAAATTTAACAAATCAATGTTCTCTGAGTAAAAAAAAGAAAAACACGAAATTATTTTTCTAAAAAAAATTAACAATTATTTTTATTGAACATTTAATTAATTTATTTTTTGTACAACTTAATAGTTTATTTTTAAATGGTCAATATTAATTTTTAATTGTTAATTTTTGTTAGAAAAGGAGTAGAACTCAAGACCTTTTTATCACTCTAATCCTTATCTTACTTACAGGGCCGGTCCAAGGGAGAGACTCTTAAAGCCCTTGCTTTAGGCCTCGTCAAAAAATAATTTTTTTACTTTAATTTTTATACATTATAGAGGCCCAACAATATATTATCAAAACTCTTTAACCATATGCAGAAACAAAAAAGGCCTATAAAAAAATTTTAATTTTTAATTTTTGGCGTAATCATCATTTGAATTGATACATGTGTTGTGTGTTGATTGTACTATTAGCCAATTAAAATCAATGCAACTATTTATGAGGATGAGGATAGTATACCGTTGGAATAATCTTTTAATATTAACAATTCCTGTAACGGTCGGTTCAGCAGAAAAAAGTTTTTCGAAACTCAAATTAATTAAATTTTATCTAAGATCAACGATGTCACAAGAAAGATTAAATTGAGTAGCTTTATTATCGATTGAAAAAGAATTGTTAAACGAAATCGATTACAATAATTTGATAAATGATTTTGCATCAAAAAAAATACGAAAGATCAATTTTAAATAAAAATATTAATAATTTATCTATTAACTTTGAAAAGGCCCCGTCTGATAATTTCGCTTTAGACCTCATAATGTGTTGGGCCGGCCCTGCTTACTTAACATTTAATTTATCAAATTAATTAAGGAAATGTTCAATGGTACGAATGTGTGTTTTGTCGAAACCAACAATCGACAATGCAATTGCAGAGAAACATTTTAGTATAGTTTTCTGTTCTCCAACTTCATCCTTTTTCTTTGTTCTTATTTCCTCTTTTTCAGTTTTTTTTTTAAAAAAAAACTCTAAGAAAACAAAGACTCATTCAGAACATTCAGATTAATCTTCACCATCATCTATATGGTGTAGTCAAGCAATTGTTTTCGCTGCACAAGTAATCATTGATTACCCGTTTCTCTCAAACTTTCACATGATAAAAATGTCCAAATCGTATATTGTTGTTTAGAGTCCGTTTGATGTGCATGATAAAAAGAAACATGATAAAATATAAAATTGAATAAGGATAACATAATATATGATAGGATAATGACATAATTAACATTATCATATCTTGTGTTTGATACACACATGATAACCAATATGATAATATTTTATTTTGAGATGTATTTGATACACATCTCATCATGATATGATATAATATATATTATATTTAAATAACAAAATTACCATTATGAACAATTACATATTAGTTTTTTTTTTTAAATTAACCTATTATATTTTAAATATTATAAATTAACAAAAAAAATTAAATACGCAATGAAATAATTTTATATTAAAACTATCCATTAACACTACTAAATAAAAAATTTAAAAACAAAATTATGATTAACCAAATAATTATATTTTATTTGTTAGAATATAAATATAGATATGATATATTATATGTAAATGGCAAGAATACCTTGTAAATAAATTATATTTATTTTAAAATTTCAATTAACTTTCATATTTTTATATTTTGTAAGGGTAATTGAGTAAACTATTGTTTTTATCTTATTTTGCTGATTTCTAACGCAGTTCATATTCAGGATAGAAATTTTAACTAGAGAGACAAAATATAATAGTATTATGGATTAATTATCATATCATGTTGCTTCATCAAACACTGAATTCAAACATGATATAATAACTTAATTTTATCATGTCTCTAAATTTGTCCATCAAACGGACTCTTAAAGTTTAACCATTCAACTTAATAATCAATATCTTGGAAAGATGTTAATTATATGACTAGAAAACATTCGCAACAAACAAGTTTTAGTGTTTTACGGTTTAATTGCAAAATTGATTGGAGAGATTATGATACCCCAATGAGATGTGGATATGGCTAGTGTGAAGGATCTTCATTGCACTATAAGAAATATAATATTAATTGTGGTTTTTTCTAATATTAATTGTGAATTTGTGAACACCTAAACACGTGTTCGTCCATTTTCGTTTAAGAGTTATTCGTACCATATAATAGTGTCGTTAATTGAGTTTGTGAACACCTAAACACGTGTTCCTCTATTTTCATTTAGGTGTTATTCGTATCATATAGCAGTGTGGAATTAATTAATTATTAATTAATTAAAAGAAAAATGAGTTGAAAAAAACAAATTTTGACTTCGTTGCCACTTTGTAAACCATACTACATTCCCCATAACAGCCTTAAATAATCATAAATTGACAAAAGTACCCTTCCCCAACTACCACCACGTCTCTACCCAACCCAACTCACTCAAAAAAAAAAAAAAAAAATTTCAACAACAACCCCCAAATAACCTCTCACATAATTCACAACCCTTTCTTTCTCTCCTTATAAAACCCTCCCAAACTCCCCTCACCTTCTTCAGTTCACGCCAACCTCTCCAAAAGCGTGACCAAAACATTCAAACAATAACAGTCCCATAAAACACAACAACATAGTAAACAAACAAACCAAACCAAACACAATGTCTCTCTCATCAACTTCCAACTCTCTCATTCCTACCAAATCATTAATCCACCATTCCCATTCCCATTCCACCAAACCTAACCAGTCGTCATTCGCAATCGGCCCCAAGCCCAATAACCATTCAATCCTAGCCGTTCACGCCGCCGAGCCCGCAAAAAACCCAGTCGTCACCGACAAGCCATCGAAACCTCAAACAACAACCATTCCTCGTAATGCCGGATCAGGAAAATGGAACATTGAAAGCTGGAAATCGAAGAAAGCCCTACAGCTCCCCGATTACCCGAATCAGGAAGAACTCGACTCGGTCCTCAAGACGCTTGATGCTTTCCCACCAATCGTGTTCGCCGGAGAAGCTAGAACGTTGGAAGAGCATTTGGGAGAAGCTGCTATGGGAAACGCGTTTCTTCTTCAAGGTGGTGACTGTGCTGAAAGCTTCAAAGAGTTTCATGCTAATAACATTCGTGATACCTTCAGAATCATCCTTCAGATGAGTGTTGTCATGATGTTCGGTGGCCAAATGCCTGTCATTAAGGTAACACCTAAATCATTATGACTTAATTCAATTAAATTGTTTGAAAAAAAATCAATTTTATGAGTTTAGATGGTAAGAATTTAACTCATATTCTTGTTTTAATTTGTTTTTTTTTTTTAACTCAATTTTACTTGTATTGATGGTAAGGATTTGATTCAATTATTTTGCTAATTAAATTTTTAAAAAATAATTTTACTTGTCTAGATAGCAATAATTTGACTCATAAATTCCAAGGTGATTGAGGGTAATATGTAACTAAATACCATTTTTTAGCTTTGAGATTTGTCCTTACTTTGATGCGTAGTCGTGATGTGATCTAGTTTTGTATTAAAAATATAATTTTACTTGTCTATGTGGTAAGGATTTGACTCATTTTCTACGGTTGTGCGGATTCCAATTCCAATGTTGATGTGAGTGTTTCATGTAACTAACTATCTATTTTCCAACAAAAAATCAATTTTACTCGTCTGTATGATAAAGATTTGACTCATATTCTACAATTGCTTGGATTCGAATTCCAATGCGGATATGACGGTATTATGCAACTAATTACCTTTGTGATCTTTAGATTTTTTCTGACCCTGATGAGTCCTCGAGATTAAGTTGTGTTAAAAAAAAATCATTTTTGTGTGATGAAGATGTGAATGTGTGTTTTGTTTGTTTAGGTGGGGAGAATGGCGGGACAATTTGCGAAGCCAAGATCGGATTCGTTTGAGGAGAAGAATGGTGTGAAGCTTCCAAGTTACAGAGGGGACAACATCAACGGTGATACGTTTGATGAGAAATCAAGGACTCCGGATCCACAGAGGATGATTCGTGCTTATTGTCAAGCTGCTGCTACTCTGAATCTTTTGAGAGCTTTTGCCACTGGTGGTTATGCTGCTATGCAGAGGGTTACTCAATGGAACTTGGATTTCACTGAACAAAGTGAGCAAGGAGACAGGTATATTGTAATCTTCACTTTGCCTTTTTCTTAAGCTTTTATTTTTTTATTGAATTTGTGATTCTTATGTTAAAATGTTTCCTTGATCTATTTTTAGTTTCTGGTTATGTAATTCAGATTAGTCTTCTATTTGTAGTTATGAGTTGGATTTGTGAAGATTTTACTGATTTCAACTATTGATAAATTTACTATTGAAATTATACATGATAAACGAATAATAAAGTTTTTATTTTTAATTCTTGAATTTTTACTATTATGTTAAAAAGGCAAGATATATTTTGTCTTTTGGTGCGAGCTTCTTACAGTGTCCCATGGTATCTATCATTTTTGTTGAGAATATACTTTCTCAAAAAAGATTTTTTGGAATTGAAGAAAATTGATTTATTTTAATTTTTAATTGATAAGCTTTTTGGTTTCACGCATGATTAATAAGGTAAAGTGATGATTGATATAATAAGTGGCGAAGTGGGGATACATATTTAAAGTGGTTGGTATTGGGTTGTTGTTTTTCTCTCAAATGATGATGCCAATTGCTGACTGTGTCAATTTCGTAAAAACTTATGTTAAATCAAAACGTGAGTTAACTGGCCCATATTTGTGACTTTGTGAGATATGCTTTGAACCACTTGTGCAACGACTTAACTTTTATGCACAAAAGCTAATAGATAAAGATTTCTCTTCTCTTTTTAAATAGTAAAAAGAAAGAGTAAAAATAAGGGAAAGGAAGGCTAAGATATGTGATAGATAATATAACGAAAACCCAAAAAAGGAAAGAACATAAAAAGAGATGTAAAACAAGATGCATGTTAAATATTCTGAAGCTTTGTGAAGTTGATGTTGATGTGTTTCCTAATTTTGTAGTATTTTACTGAGATTAATACCCATAGATTGGTGCAGTATATTTTCCGAAAAAGCCATGTTTCTGTCAGAAGATGCCTTTGCAGTGGCTGCATAGTCATTGGATCCAGATCTAGATTTGGCTGCTGCGCCAATCTAAATCTTAATCCAACGGCTCTGCAGCTATTTTGCACTTGTGCAGCCGCAACTCTTTCTGTCTGTATTACAAGTTTAGTTATGTTGATGTTGGATATATATGTGGATTGGGGTAAATTGAACATGTTCTTGGCATGGCAGGTACCGAGAGCTTGCTAACCGAGTTGACGAGGCCCTTGGATTCATGGCTGCTGCTGGGCTCACAGTTGACCATCCCATAATGAGAACAACTGATTTCTGGACATCTCATGAATGCTTGTTGTTGCCATACGAACAATCACTCACTAGGTTGGATTCAACTTCTGGTCTCTACTATGACTGCTCGGCCCATATGCTTTGGGTCGGTGAAAGGACCAGGCAGCTTGATGGTGCCCATGTTGAGTTTCTGAGAGGAGTTGCTAATCCCTTGGGAATCAAGGTTTGGACATTATTCTTATCGTGCAACTTTGCTTTTGTTTTATAATAAAGGGTGGTTAATCTTGTTTTTTTGTTCCCAAGGTTGTACTAATGTTATGGTTTTGATTTGATCCCTCAAGTTTGAAAAGTGTCTTTTTCATCCTTAATGACCTGAAAAATGTGCTACAATTAGTACTTTATTGTTTTTAGTTCCAATGACACATTTTTTTTTTCTCATTTTAGTTTACGTAATCTTTTTTTGTTGTTTAGTTCCAAATTCCAATTATGTATTATGGAGATCATAATAAAACAAAGAGGACATGGGACAAAAAAGATATATATTTTTCTTTGAAGGCTAAAACCGAATATTAGCTAGCATAAGCTGAGGGACTAATATATAATTAAGTGCTTATGAATTCATAGGCTTGAGCAAGAAAATTGAATCACTTAGCACAATCTCTTATGTTTCTTATTTTGATGCATTTGCAGGTAAGTGATAAGATGGATCCAAATGAGCTTGTTAAACTCATTGAGATCTTGAATCCCCAAAACAAACCAGGGAGAATAACTGTGATCACAAGGATGGGAGCTGAAAATATGAGGGTGAAGCTTCCACATCTAATCAGGGCCGTCCGTAGAGCAGGGCAAATTGTCACGTGGGTCAGCGATCCTATGCATGGAAACACCATAAAGGCTCCATGTGGTCTTAAAACTCGCCCCTTCGATGCCATCAGGGTATATAATCCTTATCACTCTTTCGCTTTAGTTGGTTACAAGTTGCTGTCGGGTATCTATAATATCTTAATTTTTGAATTAAAATGAAATTTCATTTATTTAAGCGGAAAATGAATTTGTTTCACTCTTGTAGTCAAAATCTTTGGATGAAATAAATATCATGCCTTGTATTAAAAGTTCTACTTAAAATATCGAAAAACGTTAAAAATGATTAGTGGGGGCAAGTAAATTGTGTTTAATTTGACTAATGTATATGAGCTGGTCATTGATGGCGGGCTACAAAATCTGAATACTTTCTTTTATATATAATATATAACTTGGAGTGGTAGGTGGGAAAAGGCCACTTGTAGAAGTAGGTGAAATAGTTAAGTATTCAAGAAAGCATTTGTGTTGTTTGTTGTGTACGAAGGTCATTATGGACCAATAGGGTCCAACATAGTTAAAAATCTGTCAAGTAAATGTCTTGTTGGAATTGGTAAAACTTTTTTTGGCAATCTCCATGCCTCGGTATGATTAATCTCTTAAATTTATGTAAACTCTTAATTTAGTCCCTCTAGGACCACTATCCTCCAATTTAGTTCTTAAAAGTACATAAAAATAATAAGTAATCTCTTAAGTATATCAAATATGTTTCTTTAATCTGTGCTATTAAGATACCAGGGACTATTGGAACAAATTTTCAGATACTTTAGTGACTAACAAGATGAACTTTCATATATTTTAGAGACTATTATTTTTTATATACTTTAAGTTGGTAGGAGAGTGATACTTTGTGATCAAATTTTGGGTTTATTCCTGAATTTTTGTTGGAGATAGATACCCTTGGTGATTCACCATTTACCTAAATTTTGTCAATTTGTCATTATGGTGCGGGGTTGCATTTCGTTGGGGTAGGTGGGATTAGTTTTCAGTGGCCCATATGGGTGTGAATGTTTATTCTTACCAACTTATAGAAAGAGACATCATTTCACTTAGTAACTTTAATCCCAGGATTTTGAATTTTTTATAATGATTACAAATAATGTCACTGACTTTTGTTTCACTTAATTAATTGGACAGGCTGAAGTGAGAGCATTCTTTGATGTGCACGAACAAGAAGGAAGCCACCCAGGAGGAGTTCATCTCGAGATGACAGGTCAAAACGTGACCGAGTGCATTGGCGGGTCGAGGACGGTCACATTTGATGACTTGAGCTCACGCTACCACACACACTGCGATCCTAGACTCAACGCTTCACAATCTCTTGAGCTTGCTTTCATCATCGCTGAAAGGCTAAGAAAGAGTAGAATCAGATCGCAGCCTCCTCTTCCCTCCAATGTTCTGTGAAAAAGGCGTCGAAGAAAATCTCGACAAAATACCTTTGTTCTTTTTTCGCTATATATTTACGGATGGATGCCGCTTTGTTGTTTACACATTGATATGGTGGACCAGGAATTTGTTAGCTAGTTAACTTTATGTTGTGTTGTATTGTGTTTGTATTTGTATACCGTCTAGCAATGCTTTTGAACTTGGGAAAAGACTAAAACTGTTTTATGAATAAAGGAAACTGAAAAGTTTCTATTGCATTTGGCACAAATTGAGTGTACGATGATGACTTGCAATTGCTTGCCACTATAACTTTTAGTTGGTGGGTTGGTCAAGTTGCTACTTGCTCATTCTTGGACACAAATTATGTGAAACAAGCTTCAGTTATTTTTTGGTTCTTATTTTTGTTCTTGAAGTGATGATCTAGGCTGATTGAGGCCGTGTTGGTTTTTTGGGGTGGTGTCACTGGTGTGATCGGAGAGATGATTGATAGTAATCGACTGTGGATGAAGCGGTGGCCAATGACCTATTTTTTTGTGGTATCAAGTATTATGTGAATATTATTTTCATATTAATTAAAAAAATTAATTTCATCCAATTTTATTTGAATATGTTTTTATTTTTAGAATTAGTATTGAAAACATAAAACTTAGAACCACAGTGAATGTGTCCTTAATTTTAGGAAAAGTTAAAATCTATGCCTTTATAAATCACCCATGTGATCGCAAGGGTGTTTATAGTTCAAAAACTAAGGTGCTGTGACAACATTGGAAGGCAATACCAAATTGAATGGAAACCTAAACACATAAATTCAACAATAATAAAAAATGATGACATTTTTTGTTTTGAGTGAGAGAATGAATTATGAAACAGGGGATACACTTGGATGGAGAACACAAGAACATGTTTCCTCTCTCAAACAGGGGATACTTTTAAAATGGTAAAGTACCCATATCAGTTATTTATCCGGTATCAATACTTGTACCGTATTCGTGATACTATGTTTTACTACATTATTTTATTACAGAGTGAGTTAATTTGAGTATTAATATGTTATTATTTGTGTATTTGAGTTAATTTATTGTTGTAAGTAAATACAATTTATGATTTCTTAAACTTTTATTTTGAATTTGTTTTGTAAATTGAATAATTCAACTCTCTTAATTAAATTATATAAAAAAAATTATGTTATTTTTATTGATGTACCCGTACTTTGATTTTTTATAAAATGCCGTATTTCAAACCCGTACCCGTATTCAGTACCGGTACCATACCTGTACATATGCATCATAGGCAATTTCACAATTCTAACAATAAGATAGGTTATTGACGTACTAAAAAATAGAGGGGTGTCAGTTTAGATTGTTCTCAGGGGAGATCAATGTAATTTTTCTTCTATTTTATTTTACAAATGTTCTTAAAAAAATATTATTTTGATGGGGCTGGATAGCTTACTTGATTTGAGCTAAGAATTGAACGAGTGGAGGAGTTAAAAGACCGGGGTTCAAATTCTGACGAAGGTGTAAAAAAATACTAATTTGACTAACAACTAACTTTTGTCTATTAAATTTTGATTTTTGTCAATTTTAATTTTCAAAATAACTTTAATTACTTTATTCCAATTGTATCATTTAATGAGATAAATATTTGTAATGAAGGGAATATTTTTATGAAAAATATTATTCTATATAAGTTATTTGTGAATTTCCATAATTCTATAATAATGTAAATGTATAAAATAAGAAAAAATAATAACAATTTACTACTCTGAAATGAAATATAAGTAAAAATGATATCTGAAAAGTTGATGTGTCTGAATTTAATTTTTAATCAGATACATCAACTTTTTAGATGTCATTTTTATTTATTTTTCATTTCGGAGAGAGTATATCTTAAGAATCACTTATTTTTGATTTTAATCCCGGCAAAATGTCTTTATTTTAATTTTAGTCAGTGTAAAAATAATATTTTGATTTATATCTCTACAAATTGCAAAAAAATTTAAAATAATATTTCTGTTAAAAACACTTAAAAGCCAAATTTTGATTATGTGGCGGTGATTGACGTGGACAAATCATGCTTAGTTGACATTTTTATTTTAAAATATTTAAATAAAATAGTTGATAGTAATAAAAAACAAACCCCATTCAAACACAAAAGTTCATCAAAAATCTAAATCTTTATCTCACAAACCCATAAATTCATCCATATAAACCTATAAACATATCTATTCAAACGCATAAATTAATTCAAAATTCAAACCCCATCTCCACAAACCCCAACACTTTTATCCTTCCACTTTCCCCTCTTCAACTTGTTTTTGCCTCACAGAGTAAAACTACCAACAAGACCATTTGTGTTTCCAAGACAAACACATATACGCAGAAATCTCCATTTGCAATCCCTTTCTCTGGCTACTAAACTAACGACTCCTTCAACCTCTTCCATAATCGCAAATCCACCCTCAACGACACACTCCAAATCTCCATCTGCGATAACAACAACCACGTCAATGTCACTTTCTCTTCACTCTCACATGTAAAATCCACTTTTGTTGGCAGTGATCGGGAGGTGGATAAGGGAAAAGGTCTTATGTTGGAATAGAATGACTGAGAGTTGAGATGAGATTGAAGAATATATAAAAAAAAGGGTTGAAGAGATTGTTGGTGAGGTTTAAAAAATTGAGATTGTTGGTGAGATTTTGAAACTGTGAATACGATAGAATGGGATTGCTGATGAATTAGAAAAGTGGAACCAACCTGAAAGGGAGATTTTGGGATAAGGTGAGAGAAGGCAAGAGGTGAGAGTTGCTTCTACGTATTTTGTTCATGGATATTGTGTGAGAAAGAATACAAATGGAAATTTTAACGATTTGAGTTAAAATCTTGAAATTTTTAGATTAAAGAAGAAGAAATTTAGAGACGAAGACCAAAATTGTTGAGTTTTTTTATTTAATTAATTATAACTTTTAATTAAATGAATTAATAAAATAATTGTTAATTTTAAATATTATTCAATCAACATTGTTAAAAAATTTAAATAGTTAAGAGTAAAAAAAAAAAAAAAATTAAATAGAGTTCGGTCTACATTTTATATACAATCAACATTTGATATGTCATTATAATCAGGCTTAATCATAATTCTTAAATCAAGAAATGACATTAAGGATTTTTTTTAAAGTATTTGAATTTTGTAGGAGTATAAATCAAAATATTATTTTTACAGGAATTAAAATTAAAATAAAGTCATTTTTTAGAGACTAAAAGCATATATAAGCTTTAAGAATGTATGCAAGTTGTCGTAACTGCATCGTTAAAATCTAACCATTTTACCTCTTCGCATTTACTTCTCACCGCAAAGCACATAAAAGATCATTTTACCTTTATTTGTCCTCTATTATTTGATAGTCAGAATTTATGAAAAGTTCAAAAAAAATCGAAAATTTAGATGAACGTAGAACTTCCAAAATACAATTTTTTCCAAAACTTTAAAAAAATTCGAAATTTTGAATGAATGTAAAACTTCTGAAATGTAATTTTTCAAAAAAAATTTCGAAACTTTGGATGAATATAAAATTTTCGAAATGCAATTTTCCCGGAATTTTATTTTTAAAAGTTTCAAAAATTTGGATGAACACTAAGCTTTCGAAATATAATTTTGTTAGAATTCTTTAAAAAAAATTTAAAAATTTGCAATTGTCGAAATGTTAATAATTTCGAAAATTTTGCTTATCAAGTGGTAAAGGCAAAATAGTCTCTTCATGTACTTTGGAGGATGAAAGATAAAAGTAAAGAGGTGAATGATAGATTTCTCCATTTATATTTCCCATACTAGCTATACATATTCACCAAACCACTACTTGAAGATAGACTTGACTTCATCAAGAAAAACTTAAACCTTACCTTCATACCTGACTGATGTTGTGATAACTTCAAAGTGGTTTAGTTTTAGATTAGTTTTTATATTTTCTTATATTATGTTATATTTTATTCAAAAAAAAAAAGCAAAAGAAAAAAGGTCTCACTTTCAAATCTTTTTGTCTGATGACAAAAGGGGGAGAAATATATTTGATAATGTGTGGAGAAAAAGATACTAAGACTAGGGGGAGTCAAAGAAATATAAGGAAAAGTTGCTATCAAAAATACAAGTTTTGTCATCATCAAAAAGGGGGAGATTGTTGGAACCAAGTTGGTTTTACATTTAGAATTTAGATGTTAACAAAAGTATTTTATGAAAAACAATATATTTGACTTCAAAGAGTATGAAAGAAGATTTAGGTTTTTGAAGAAAATCTAAAATAAGATTTTATTCAAATTTATAATTGAAGAAAATCTAAAATAAGATTTGATTCAAAATTATAATTGATGAAAATGTAAAATAAGATTTGATTCAAATTTATAATTGAAGTAAATCTTTGACCAAGTTGAAATGAAAATATGGTCAAGATTTTAAGAAGATTTGATGAAGATTTAATTAAGATTGAAGAATATTTGATCAAGATTTGAAGAAGATTTGATCAAAATTTGAAGAAGATTTGATCAAAATTTGAAGAAGATTTAATTAAGATTTGATTAAGATTTGAAGAAGATTTGATCAAGATTTGAAGAAGATTTTATCAAAATTTGAAGAATATTTGATCAAGATTTATCTACAACAAAATATGAACAGAATCAATTTGAAGAATTTACAAATGCAATCTGAACAAAAATAAAACAGAATCAATCTGAAGAGTTTACAAACTCAATCTAAACAAAATAGAAATAGAATCAATTTGAAGAATTTACAAACTCAATCTGAACAAGATATAATTCAGAATTAAACAAGAACTAAATTGAAGCCTATATTTTCACTATAAATAGACACTTAAGGCTGAAGGAGAAAAACATCGAAAAACAGAAAAGAGTAGAAGAACTCACAAGCTCAAAATAACAAATTCATCTTGGAGTTCAAAGAGGGAAATACTTGTTCAAATTATAAATATTTTATGAGTGTTCTTTTCTTAGAGTGTGAGAGTTATTATTATTATCAGCTTTGTTAGAAGCAACTACTAAAGTTCTAATCTTTTGTATCCAACCTGATAGTGGTTTAGTTCCTTCTTCAATCTGGGGTTGTCAGGTTGTTAGGAGAAGACTTGGCTTGCATGGTCAAGGTGGTTAGTTCCTTCTTCAATCTGGGGTTGTTAGGTTGTTAGGACAAGACTTGGCTTATATGGTCAATGTGGTTAGTTCCTCAAAAGTCTGGGTTGTTAGGCTGTTTGGGAAGACTGGCTTGGAGGGTCAAGTGCTTTATAATTCAAGGTATTTGAATTAGTGGATTAAAGCCTTCTGAATGAGGGGACTGGATGTAGCCAAGTTAGTGGTGAATCAGGATAAATATATGTGTCAAATTATTTATGCTTTCATAGTTTAATGCTTCTGAATCCGATTGCTTCTTATCTAATTAATTAATAAAAATCAACCAACTTTCATCAAATTAGCAAAAATTTATCAACTTTGGCAAACACAATTCAACCCCCTTTCTCGTGTTTGCACATTCAAGTTCATTCATTGAAATACTGAATTCTACATAATTTTGAGTACATCGATAATGAAAAGATACCTACCTAATCAACTTATAATCATTTCTAACTTGGTCATAACCAAATTCAAGTGGAATAACCCTATCTTTAAGATAAGGTGATACAGGCTCACGAGGGTTTCGAGGGATGATCTTGAATTCCTCTGTTGTTGGATTCCATAATACAAATATTTGATCACTGTTGTAGAGAAAAAAAAAAAAGAACTCCGGTAATACTTCCAGAATCCAACACCCAAAAAAAAGGGTCCTCCTCTTGAAATGGATTTGACAAACCTAATTTGACTACATCCTCAAAATTATCTCTAGAAAATGAACAAAAATCTCTACCAATAAGTTCTACGAGAAGAGATGCATCGTCGTAGAAAGAATGATCATAAGAGATGAAATTATTGTGAAAGATGCTCATGAAATGATGGTTTTCAAATAAGAGAGCCCATGACATCCAAATCGCTTCAAAGATTTTAAAAGCAATTTTGATAAAATATAGATAAAATCGTCCTATATGTAGTTTCTAACCTTTTCATTTGTCACACTCGCATATTTCTCCATCTCAACTTGTTACTGTAAACCGATTGACAAGAGAGATATCATGATTTGGTCAAGTATTTAGAGAACAAAATAAAAAGATGAAAGTAAAATTGACTCAATGTCGCTGCAAATGTTAATCCAAATAACATACAAATGAAATTGTAAAGTGGGGGTGAAACTAACTATACGTGTGCTTGATTTAAATATTTTCAAAACTAAATTAATTATTGATAAATACTACAAAGGATTACTTTCTAACATAGTTGATAAGTACCCGTAAAAAATTTAATTGAGAAGTAATTGTTGAAGATTATTTAGTCATAAAAAATTATATAAAATTTTGATATTTTTATTTAAAGATTCCTTTAATTTAATCAAGTGAAAACTAAATTAAGAAGTAACGTCAATTATTTGTTTTCTCTATTTCGACATCCATCTAATAATTTTAAGTAATTTATTAATGAAATTGTAAAGTGGGGTAAAACTTACTATACAAGTGTAAGTTTTTACATTTTATTGTAATATATTATATTTATGTTATTAAAAAAAAAAGATGAAAAAA
>JBBPBQ010000004.1:35175992-35224225 GCA_037974755.1 Cicer yamashitae
AAAAAACAAAAAAATAGATGAAAAAGTATAACGAAAAAAAAAAAAGAAAAAAAAAGTTTTACTTTCAAGTTTTTCTATCTCATGACAAAAGTGGGAGAAATATATTTGATAAAGTGGGGAAAAAATGATACTTAGACTTAGGGGGATTCAAAGAAATACAAAGAAAAGTTGTTATCAGAAATACAAGTTTTGTCATCATAAAAAAAAAGGAGATTGTTGGAACCAAACTCATTTTTTTACTTAGAGTTTTTATGAGAACAATATATTTTACTTCAAAGAGTATGAAAGAAGATATGGTCAATATTTGTAGAAGATTTGATCAAGATTTATCTACAACAAAATATAAATAGAATCAATCGGAAGAATTTACAAACATAATCTAAACAAAATACGAATAGAATCAATCTGAAAAATTTACAATCTCAATCTAAACAAAGATTGAACATAATCAATTTGAAGAATTTACAAACACAATATGAACAAAATACAATTCAGAATTAAACAAGGACTAAATTGAAGGCAAAATTTTAACTATAAATAGACACTCAAGGCTGAAGAAGAAAGTCATCGAAAAACAGAAAAAAGTAGTCTTAGAGTTCAAATAGAGAAACACTTGTTCGAGTTAGAAATATTTTCTGAGTGTTCTTTTCTTATAGTGTGAGAGTTATTATTATCATCAGCTTTTTAGAAGCAACTACTCAAGTTTCAATCTTTTGTATCCAACCCGATAGTGGTTTAGTTCCTTCTTCAATCTGGGGTTGTCAGGTTGTTAGGAGAAGAATTGGCTTTTAGGGTCAAGGTGGTTAGTTCCTAAAAAGTCTGGGGCTGTCAGGCTGTTTGGGAAGATTGGCTTGGAGGGTCAGGTGTTTTGTATTTCAAGGTATTTGAATTAGTGGATTAAAGCCTTATGAATGACGGGACTGGATGTAGTCAAGTTAGTGGTGAAACCAGGATAAATCTACGTGTCAAATTATTTATGCTTTCATTGCTTGCTGCCTCTGAATTCGATTACTTCTACTCCAAGTAAGTCACCAAAACCAAACTAATTTCTTATTTATTTATAAATTATCAAAAAGTTGTCAACTTTGGCAAACACAAATCAACCCCTCTTCTCGTGTTTGCACCTTCAAGAGTCCCATTATTCCTCCATAAAAATCATTGGTGCTTTGGAGAATCATTCAAAATGTCACTGCAAAGATTATAATTTGGCTAAAAGAGGTCTTCGTTGTGTCTCTTGTTGTAGGTTATGTGGACATCATTTAGAAAATGTTCACCATCTTTTCTTGGAGTTCTCATTTGCTAGGCAACTTTGGACTTGGCTCTAAGTAATTCTTGATTGCAAGGTCAATCTCACTTATCCTTTGACAATGTTGGAAACTTGTAGCACGAATTAGGGATCCCGGACGAAGGATGTTGTGTTATCGCTTATCATTTATAGTTTTGGGAATATTTGGTTTTTCAGAAATAAGATTTATTTTGAAGATAAACATATGCATTTACACCAAGTCATTCACAATATCAAAATAAGTGTTTACTTGCCATATATTAACTCTAAGGGAAACATGAGATCTTATATGTGTGACTATAGTGTCCTCAAAGAATGCAACATTGTTTGTCATGCACCAAACTCTCTGGTGGTTACAGAGGTGATATGGCAGCCCCCTCCATTGTTTTGGGTAAAATGCAAGAATGACGGTGCTTTTAGAGGTTCCCTAAGAAGTTTTGCTTGTGGGGGACTTTTTATAGATTAATTTGGCTATTTTATGGGTGAATATGCAGCTAACTTAGGAGTCTCAACTTCTCTTCATGAGGAATTGACTGTTGTCATGTTGGCTATTAAGTGGACAATAAAAAATGGTTGGACTAACAGGGTCGGTCCAACCCATTATGAGGTCTAAAGTGAAATTATGAGACGGAGCCTTTTCAAAGTTAATAAATAAATTATTAATATTTTTATTTAAAATTGATCTTTCGTATTTTTTTTATACAAAATCATTTATCAAATTATTGTAATCGATTTCGTTTAACAATTCTTTTTCAATCGATAATAAAGTTAATCCATTTAAAAAAAAATTTATAGTTTCTGCTCCAGCCAAATATATAGAAAAGGTTGATCTCTGCTACAATTGAAAAAAAGACTAATAATTTAAAATATAAATATTTACTTAATACTTAACAGATTACAAATGAAAAAAAGACGAATAAATTAAAAACACATACCTTAATATATTTTGGCCACTGACAAGAGCTACTCACACAATGAAAATTCAAAACGAAAAATAAAATCAAAGCAAGGAATAAAGAAGTAGGGTCAAGGGTGAAAAAACTTTTTGTCGTGTTGACAGGAAGATTCTAAGAGACATTTTTAGTAAAAAAGCAATGCCTTTAATATAAGATGGTTTTTAGTGAGAAGTAATGCATTTAATATTAAAAGATTCTTCCAATGATATAGTATCCTCATCCTCATAAATAGTTGCATCGATTTTAAAGAGATTTAATAATATATTATTGGGCCTATAAAAATTAAAGTAAAAAAATTATTTTTTGACGAGGCATAAAGCAATGGCTTTAGGCGCCTCCCCCTTGGGCCGGCCCTAACTAATATATGGTTGTAGTGTGATTATAACAACACTATTGAAGTTTTCAATAATTCCTCTATTGTTCCTTAACATCTTAGAAATAGATGGAATAATTGCCTTCTATTTCTCATAGGTCATCGTTTCAAAATCACTCATATTTATTGAGAGAGTAACAATTGTGCAGATAAATTAGCTAATGTAGACTTTTTACAACTGATTTTATTTTGTGAGATTATATGCTTCCGTGTATGAAAGAATACATATTTTGTAATAGAGGAGGGCTTCCTAATTTTGGATGTTTACCATGACTTGGTGTTTATTGATGTCAATTATACTACACTCTTTTTCTTTCTTTTTTGGTTTAATCCCATTGGATTTTCTAAGGAGTTCTTAACTATGCAGTGAGACATTTCAAATTTCATTATTTCCTTAGATATCACCCTAGTCACCCCATATTTTGTTTTGCTTATCATTATTAATACAATTGATTGAGGTGTTGTAAATGATAGGTGAATGTCTAAGAGTGCCAACGTAGTTTAAATGTTTAAATAATCATTTGGTGCTCATGCACTTTAAGTTTTTAATAAAAAAAAGTAAATTAACATTAATTTAGAACAAAAAGTAATGTTATTTTTCAATTATATATTTTCAATAATATATATATATATATATATATAGACATATTATTTTACTTTAGTGATCTATATTCAATCTATTTTTCTAAATAAATATTTCATTTTAGCATTGAAGTAATTGAGTTAAATATGCTATTTTTGTAACTTCAAAATTTTTTTTATGGAACATTTTGAAATGTTTATAAACACTGTGAAGACCTAATATATATATACTATATGCATAAAGAGACTACGAAAAACACTCGATAAATATATTTTGTAATTTATTCATGTTTGTATATTTTAACAATAATATTTTATGTCTCTCCATTATACTCAGACAATGTTTTGTATAAAGATCTTACATTCATAAACCAAATTAAATTCATCTATCATTGTTCATCAAGCATGTCCAATAGAAAAATTGTAACATGTAATTTTATAATGTAAAATAATTAACAATTAATACATCAATAGAAGGAGTGTGAATCTTTCTTGATATGCACTCTCATATGGTTAAGAATTAAAATGTTCATAATGAAAGTGTAATTTGTATCTTTCAATGACACATTTTATGACAAGTTCAAATAAAAGAAACAAACACTCAAAAAAAAATGTGGTACTATTTGTTGTTAAAGTGATTGTATAGTTAAAGTGTTTGTCAAACTTCAATTCTATCTTACCAAGACTATAACATATATACTTAAAAAATAGAGAAATTTTCATATATTTTGTCTCATTGGTTATGTAAACTTCTCACATCTCAACTATTTTGTTTAATTGATTTTGGCTTGATGAAAGCATCGCCTTCCATGTCTTGATTCACGTAATTGTTATTAATACATAGCCTTCATTCATTCAATTGTGGTTAATGCACAATCACTTTTGGTAATACACACAACCTTGATTAATGCATATTAATACAACTTTGATTAATGCTTTTTTTTTTTATGGAGGACAACTAATACATGTAACCTATTGAGTACTGCAGCTTGTGGTTATCATAATATATCACTCTTGATAATCCACATATGCAAATTTAATCACACACTAATTAATAGAGCATGTAATTCACACATATATTTGATGAAACATTCATTCATGCATTTGTGGTTAATGCAAATTTGCTTTTTTAATGCAAATATTTATTACCAAGATAGACTTTGATTTACGCATACTATTTGATGGAACAAATTCATTCATTCACTACATTTATTGTTGTGTCATTACCTATTTTCACTCATACTCAAAGACATGTTTTATTTTAGTTATCTATATTCAATCTATTTTTTAGAATAAATATTTTATTTTAGCAAATATATAATAGCTGCGAATTCCAAATTTATATAAAACTTTGTGTGTTTAATCATTAATATATTATGTCATTAATCAAAGGTTGAATTAGTAAACTTCATCGTTTATATTGATTTATTAAACAAAGTAACTTATCTCAAACATATTCTTGAAATCAAACAAATCATCTCTCACACAGACACACGCACGAGGAGAGATCAAGCTACTTCAAGAATGGCTTTGTTTAGAGTTATTCAATTTAATTACTCATTATTAACATTTAGTTTTATCAATCCAACCGTCAAATAATATTTTTATTAACTAACTCAATTCTACAATTTTTAATAAATTTTTTAAACTATTTGATATTGATCAAATAATTTCAAATGGACATATAACAAGTTTTTTTTTATAGATAAATAAATCATGGTTGTTTGATTACATAATTAAGATTCGTTCATCTCATTTCTTATAAAACTCCTCTCATTTAATAATTTCTCTCTCTATATAAAAAATAGATAAGTATATTGACTAGAAAGTTTTTTTACTATCTTCACACTACAATAATTGTTACAATTGTTTATTTAACACATATATTAAAGAAAGACTAAGAGAATTATTATTTTATCAAATCATCCTTATTAAGTAACTATGTATTCACCATTATAATAAATGCAAAGTGAAATAAAAAAAAATTTGAAAGTGATTTATATAATATTGAATAAATAACGTTGTGATGTTAGCTCCGTAGTAATAGTTTAACCTTAAATTTAAAAGGACAAAGTTCAAATCTCCTCAAAAATAATTGTAATATAGTCATTAGTGCGACATTAATTAATATAATTTTTCCCTTCTCTAATTTTTATAAAAAATATTAATTAAATTATAAAATTAAAAAATAATAATAATATTTCATAAAAACTAAAAAAAGTAATATTCCTTTTTAGACAATTTCCAATTATTTTGAGATAGATACGAATTATATAAGTAAAAGCAAATATTGTTACAGACTTTTATCATTTTGTCGCCATCGCTATTATAAATAAAAAATATTTCAAAGGCCAATATTATCAGTAACATTTAACTAATTTTGAATAATTTAAAATTATTTTTTTAATATTTTCTTTATTTAATTTAAAAATATTTAATATTAATAATTAAATGTTTGATATTTAAAATAGACAATTTTATAGATTTGACTTGTATTTTACTTTAAATTTAAAAAATTAATCTGAATTTTTTTTAATAACCATAAAAGTAATTTTTTGTTTATAATAGTAGGCATCCAACGTTGGAATATCACAGGTTAGAACATATAACAACCAACCATATTAGCTATTTGACCATAAAAATATTTTGATCAAACACTATCTCTTTTCTTCTCATAAAATCTCAAATCAAATACTCTTTCTACAAACACACTCCTTAGCTCTTGCAATTCATCATGGCCTCAAGAAAATCCTTCATCACATCTTTATTTCTTGTTGTTACTTTGGCAAGCATGAGCCTAGAAGCTCGCAATCTTTTGCATACAACATCACAACCAAATTTTCCAAACATTCCAAATTTGCCAAAGCCAACTTTGCCTTCAATTCTAACAACATTGCCTACTTTGCTTTCTATGCCTAAACTCACTATGCCATCACTTCCTACCATTCCTATGAATCCATCATTCTCATCTCTCTACCTTCCACCATTACCATCCACTTCACTTCCCAAACTTCCTTCAATCCCGACTACTTTCCTCTCCACCCACTTCCTCTCCCCGCCACCTTCAACCTCTTCCCCTTGAAGGCGTTTTCGTGTGTTCTCATATTGTTATCATTGTCTACACATTGCATTGTTTCTTTATTGTGTGTGATAGAATTGTTGGAGGTTGTGGTGATAGTATCACTGTTGTATGGTGTGAAAAGTTTGTTTATTTTTCTTTTCTAATTATGAATTTGACATTATATATTCTACCTATTTTTATAGATATTGAATTACACATTTGGATAGAACTATGATGTCTTCTTTCTCCTTTTGAAGTATTATATAATATCAAACAATGTAACCAACCCTCTTATTATCTTTACATAATGGAGAGAAACAAAGAAAGTGAAATACCAAAAGGCAACATATATAATGGAACATTGTGTTTGGAACACAAAGAGCAACAATAGTGGAAAACACCAATTGTTGAATTAGGAAGAATAACAATCGATGTAAGAGAAAAGGTGATCATTTAAGATTTAACAATACATTTAATCAAAAGATTATCTTTCTCAATATTGCAGAGTCTATTGTTAAATAAGTGGTTAGAGACAAATGGTTATCTAATGTCAGAAGAGTTCTTGAAGTAATTGAATTCAATTCCTTAATAAAATAATTTTTTTTGTCAAAATTTAAATATCTCTCATTCAAACTCTAGATTAGTGAAAACTTTTTTTAAATACAAAAGGGTTTAGACTAAAAAAAAGAGAAAATTGTCCTACTTAAGAAACCAATTTCACACATTCCAACAAGAAAAAAAAACTAATTCCACAAGGTCCACTAACAAAGTAACACTAGACCATGTTGTAGATATGATGAGCTTTAGAATATTAAAAAATATAATATTTTTTATATTATATTATAATATATTGAATTATTTTTTAAGATTAATTTATAATCACAGAGATATTTTAGAATATATCTCATTATTATTATAATTTGTTCCTGATTTAGAATAGAGTTTATTTATATCTATAAATAGATATTAGTATTAAGTTTTTTGTATTCAAGTTAGCATAAAACTATTATCAATAATATTTTAGTTCTTATTATATTTTCTCCTCCTTCTATCTAAAATCTCATAACTTCAACATGGTATCTAGAATCTATTGAGAGACAATCCTATACACAGATTACCCGAGGGACCCCATGTCCTTTATAAGAAGTTTTTTTCTTCGGTAAAACGTGTCCCAATTCCGGTTACCCCTTTCTCCATTGTTGTGTTATTTTTTCCAGCAAATTAGTCGCTGCACTGTTCATCGCGTGGTATTGTTGATCGCAAAAAATATAAATAAATTTTTGCCTCTTCCGTTACTTTTTCGCTGTTGGTTTTAGGTAACTACTTACTAATTATGGATACTTACGAAGATTTTCTTCGGTGGATAGAGTATTGTTAGAACTCTAGTTCCGTTGTTTCGATTGCACAAAATGGTAATTCATCTGTTTGCATCTCACCTTCCCTTACCCCATGTATGCTCGATTCTGGTGCATATGACCATATTACTAGTAATAAGGCTCTTTTCTCCTCCCTCTCTATTTCTTGTTATTTACCTAGGATACTCTTAGCCAATGGTTCAGAAATGCAACCCCAAGAGATTTACACTGTCCAAATCCTCCATTCTTTGTTAGTTATATTTGTTCTTTATGTGCCTGGATGTCCATTTAATTTAATTTAATTTCTATCGGTCGATTGACTCATTCTCATGGTTGGGTTGTCACCTTTACTAATTGCAATGTTACTTTGCAAGATCGAATTTTAAGACGACAAATTGATGTCGGATATGAGTCTAATGGCCTCTATTATCTCTCAAACCCATCAGCAGCGTGCCCTACCACAAATTATCCTCTTACTATACATGCCTAGTTAGGTCATTTGAGTATTCCCAAACTTCAATAGTTAGTACCTAATTTTTCCAACTTATCTAGCTTACATTGTGAGTCGTGCCAATTAGGGAAACACACTCGTAGTCATTTCCCTAATCGAGCCAATAAACACACTTGTAGTCTTTCTCCTTTGCATTATACTTGTTTGTCTTCCCTGTCTTCTGTTTCTATTCCTAAATCTCCAAGTGAAGCTTTATCCCTTCCAAAGTGGAGGCAACAATGATGGACGAGATGTGTGCACTTCAGAGTAGTGGTACTTAGAAATTGGTTCCCTTACCATCTAGAAAGTCTTTAGTAGGATGTCGCTGACTTTATACGGTGAAAGTTGGTCTTGATGGTAAGATTGGTCGCTTTAAAGCTCGTTTGGTGGCAAAAGGGTATACTCAAATTTTTGACCTCGATTATAGTGACACTTTCTCACATGTGGCTAAGATGGCCTCTGTTAGACTCATCCTCTCTATTGCAGCCATCAGACACTGGTCTCTAGACCAACTTGAAATTAAAAATGCTTTTTTGCATGGTGACCTTGAAGAAGAAGTGTATATGGAGTAACCACCTAGGTTTGTTGATCATGGGGAGTCCTCTACCGGTTTTTCGACTTCACAAGTCTCCTTATGGTCTTAAACAGTCTCCTCGAGCTTGGTTTGATAGATTTAGCACAATAGTGCATCAATTTGGTATGATTTGAAGCGAAGCTGATGATTCTCTATTTTATTGCCACTCAGCTCAATTGTGCATTTACTTGATTGTGTTGAAAATATATTTATGATCTTGTATTTATTGCGTATCATATCATATAAATAGGGATATTATAAAAAAGACTTTGTTGTATAGTCCAGACACATGGTTTCACCACATGTCTATCTCATTTTCTCTCATTCAACACGGTATCTAGAACCTATTTCGATCCTCCTATAATTATCTCGCCACTATTCCATTTCTGAGTTCCTAACCGCTTGGGACTTAAATCATAGTTTCTCTTTTCTAGCGTGATCATTCCTTTTTCTGATTGTTGTCACTTCCGCCACAATTGTCGTTGTCATATGCCGCTATTTCCTGTCGTCTGCCGCCCCTGCTGGAAAGGTTTTCCAACAAGTTTTCTGACACAACCACTTCCATTGTGTGCGAAATCTCCCAATCTACACAACCCGAATTTTTCAGGCTAAAAGTTGCTACCCGGTCGCTCATATGCCTCTGACAACAACCTTGAGCACATACGCGTCTGTCTGCCTTCTAGCATAGTGTTTCATTCGTCCAAATTGAATTTTATCCCAAATGCACCTACTGCATCTTTGTCTCAGATGTACTGAAGCACGCCTCTCTCTCTCTAAAACAGATTCAAGTTTAAATATTTTGAGTCTCTGATATTATTAGCTTGAAGCTTCTGAATGCAGTTTTTTAGAAGAACGAACCTAACTTTGTTCAATTGATTGCCATTAATTTCTCTTAGGCTGATGATCATTTCGATTATCTGGCTATGCTATATTTATAGCAATTCGCTCTAACTTCACCTGCATCCCTAAGTTGCTTTTTCATCCATTTTTATTATTTTGCAGAGCAATACATTACTTTCTTGAAACAAATTAAAGTTTAGTAAGCTTTGGCTTGAGGGGAAGTATTATTTTCTTGTAACAAGCTAAAGAGCTTTAGTTAAAGGGGGAGTTTTAGAATATTAAAAAATATTTTATAATATATCTCATTATTATTATGATTTGTTCGTAATTTAGGAATGAGTTTATGTATCTCTATAAATAGATATTAGTATTGAATTTTTTATATTCAAATTAGCACAAAATTATTATCAATAATATTTGAATTTTTATTATATTCTCTCCACCTTTTATCTAAAATCCCACGAGAGATTGAAGGTTACAAAATCATCCAATCGTATAAAGGTGGCATCTCAGTAAAGTGAATAGCTTGGATAACCATGCTGCTTAATTCTCACACAATATAAAATAAATCTAATTTTTTCCATGTATTAGTTCTCGACGGATAGAACAGGAGGAACCGATCACAATTTGCTTTACTTAATATTGTCCTCTTTGGAAAATCTCTTGCGATATTACATCTTTACAAAGAGGTAATTGGATCTCAAAATTCCAAATTTGATCATATCCACACATGTAACTGTGTTATGGGAGAAGATCCAAAAGCTCATAAGGAATATTGGTCACCACTTATGTAGTATTGACACAGCTACGGACACTGACACGTCGATACCAACAATAATTTAATAAAACGAAAGTGATTGAATGTAATTGCATGTGCTGATGTCGTGTTGATGTTGGACATTGGCACGTGTCAGACACCAAACATGCCTTCAATCCAAGGTGTCGGTGCTACATAGCCCCACACATGTCAAAACTATGTAATAGCAAGCAATATAGAAGCTTTTTCGAAAAGAAAAAAAAAAAAAAAAAAAAAAAAAAAAAAAAAAAAAAGCAATATAGAAGAAGTGAAGCTTAATTGAAATATAAACTAGTGAGGAACTTTAGGACCCTTAAAGCAAATAATACCTAATCTTGTTTAGGAATACACTTTTAAAGAGGAGGGCACACAAAATCACCAAATGTTTCTATATCTTCAAGATCTGCATCAACATCAAAATCATCCAAGTCCATGCTGCCTCCAATAAGAAGACCACCCCCATCTTTGGGTATGTTAAGGGGTTTTCTTGCCTCTTGAATAATAGACAGAACTTCATCAACACTTTGTGATGGATTATTTACATCATTGGTTTGCCAGCTTCCACCTTCCATTAATTCTATGGGTAAATTTCTCAAAAACCATGGATGGTTTTTTATTTCTGGTATTGTTATTCTCTGCAAAAAGGAGTAAAAGACTGAATTACATTCAAAAGGAAGCTACATGCATTTCAAAGGGAAAACTTCCAGCAACATGTTCAAGATAGAGGACAGGATAAGCATTGCTTGAATTTGTGTACATGTAGCACAAAACAGAAGAAAATAAATATGAAGATAAGCTATATAGGCAGTGTGATCTAGGCACGGTTGGATTGATTTATTTGAGCTTTATCATCTGCACTTGTTAAACTGTTTGGGAGAACTTATGGAAACAGCTTATGATATGTCTATAAACTGTTTTCAGCCAATTTATATAAGCTATCCAAGATAGCTTTAGAAAATAACTTATAACTAATAAGAAAACAGTTTGACTTTATTTTATCTTTTGTTATAAAAATGATTTATACATAAGCAGTTATATGATAAACATTTATACTATAAACACTTAATTAAAATGTTTATCCAGACAAGACAGCGCAACACTAATTAAATCTTGTAGTTGATTGGAATTTATCGACAAACAAACAAAACAAGATTTTCAACATGAAACAAACAGCCTACCTTTTCAGGATTAGCCACAAATATTTGAGATAGAAGATTTATGCATTCCATTGAAACTCGTACATAATCAGGGACTTTGTATTGAACACTAATTATCTTCTGCAATAAACCACAAAAGGTCCAATTAAAACATCAGAACAGAGAAAGTATAACTAAACAATTCACTCTTATTTCTAGACTTCATTTTTCTTAGGAATTCATTAAGTTTGCAGTTAACACTCACACTAATGGTTTTCCTAAAGTTTTTTGGATCCTCAGGATCTTCAAAAGGATAAGCGCCGACTAACATCACAAATAAGGTGACTCCACAAGACCAAACATCTGCAATCTATAGCTTTCACTGAAAATATAGTTAGCAAATAAAACAAGAAAACAGTATACAAATCAGTAGCATCTTCATTCAATCATAAGAAAGAGTAAGACTCGACCTTTCCATCATATTCTTTCCTCGTCAAAACCTCAGGTGCGATGTAAGCTGGAGTTCCTACTGTAGACTTCGGTTGTGAATGTAACACCGATGACTAAAGCACAAGGTTAAAAAAACAAATGAACATCACTTGAAGAAGGCATTAAGATTTGTAGTGTAATCTTCTGTTAAAATGTTATACCTTTGAGTAACCAAAGTCGCAAATTTTGACTTGCGGCGCAGTTGTTCCGTCTAAGAGTGTGTTTTCGAGCTTCAGATCTCTATGACAAATTTGCTGCATAAACATTTCTTTAACTAAAAATATCTATTCATTGTAAGGATACATGGTTTATCATAAAGGTTTTGTTTAGTTTCGTACCATTGAATGACAGTAACTGACTCCTGATATCAGTTGCTGAAAGAAAAACCTTGCCTGATGATAATGAAAAATATCAAAGATTGGACCGAAAATTATGAACGAAACAATAACTTAACAGAAATAATTAACTAGAGATGGATTTTGTACAAACTTTTCATCAAATGCGCATGTCTACACAGGAATGAATATGAATAATATCATATGAAATACACACACAATTGAAATAGTATCTTCACTTTTATATTACCTCGTCTTCACCGAATCTACCTGCACTGCATATCCTCTCAAAGAGTTCTCCTCCAGCAGCATACTCCATTACTATCGCCAGATGTGTTGGAGTTAGCAGAACCTGCAAAGTCAATTCATCATAGCTAATGCGAAACTGAGTAGAATAAGGTTTAATATGAAATTTCTCCAAAGGGAAGAAGAAAACACTGGCTCGGCCGCTCACAAGAGCACATGAAAGGGATAAAACAGAAAATTAATGATACTTTCATAAAACCAAAGACTATGGAAAGTATAAATCAAGGAGCTTGTATATTAAGGTCTAAAAATTTCATGAATGAACGACATGGAATATTATAACTGGTATATGAAACATTCCCACCATAGTAAAAAAGATCATAATAAAATAAGAGCTTAAATATCAAACTAGATCAATATTCAAATTCATAACTATAATGTTTCCACGGCTAACTTCCAACTTTTGTGACTGTGTATTGGTTGTATTATACAGCTCACATGCTCATTTATTTTCCTTTTTTGGGATATTCACATTAACAAAGGAAATAACATTTCCCAATCCATAAGACATTGAATTAAACCAAGAAGCTAGAAGAGTACATAAGCTCAAACATTTATCATATAAGTGGCTATTTCTATAATAAAAGATAAAATCACGCCAAACTCATTTTCGTATAATCTATAAGCTGTTTTCATAAGCTATCGTGGAGAGTTTATTGAAATGAACTTAAAATAGCTTATAGACATGTTCCTGAAATTTCAAATAATTTTAAAAGTAGTTATGTGAGCACATAAGCTCAAATAAGTTAATCCAAAAAATATTGGGATGACTAACCTCTTTGAATCTAACAATATTGGGATGCTTCAATGATCTATGGTTCATGATTTCCCTCTGGACATGCTCATCAATCTGCAAAACACATAAAAATGAAACATAAACAAACACACAAAATGAAAGGGTTAAGAAGGTGAAGAATAAATACCTTTTGGCCTCTCTCAATAAACTTAACAGCAAAAAACTCTTTGGTGAAGATATCTCTAACTAGCTTTGCAACAGCAAAATTACCAGAGCCAATATCTTTGAGAACCTCGTAACGCTCCATCTATTCTACACACCTATGTATTCTGTTTTTGACATATAATAGGGAATGATAAGAAAAGCTGAGAAGAAAAAAGATCTATTATTGTTACTATTATTCCTTTTTTGAGACAACAAAGTAAAAGTTCTACGGGTTTTGGTAAAGCCCTCTAAAGTCTTAAACTTTACCAAGAAGCAAGCTACTATTGGACTCTTGTGAGGGAATGCTGATGCTGATGCTTTTCTTCGGATCAAGTTTCACTGTAGTAGCCCCTTTGTCGCGACGTTCAATTAAATTCACTGTCTAAATTTTAAGTTCAATTCTCAATTTAAAAATAATCAATATTAAATTTTAATTAAGATCAACTATTTAGATTTTAAATTTAAATTTTTAATTTAAAAATAATAAATATTCAATTTTAAAAATTAAGTTATACGATTTTAAAAATTAAGTTATTCGACAAACTATTCAAATGTGTTGATTCCTCAATTATAGTGATTCCAAATTCTTTTTCTTGGGACTGTTTTTCCTGCCATTTCTACTAAAAAATCATTTTTTAGTAGACATTCCAAAGACAAAAATTATTCTAAAGTATATCTTCCCTTGATGAATGCATCATTTACTCACTATAAACTTTTCTCATAAAAAAATTTATTTGATAGTATACATTTGAATTATTGTTATTATTAAGCACTTTTAATAATGGGTTATCTAAAAAGTTTATTTTAAAACTTACAATAATGAATAAGTTAGTTCTTCCATCTACCATAAGAAGAGATATTTATCTCTTTCCACTATATAAGTGTAGTTGTCTTATTAAGATTACACATTTTTTAAAACACCGGTGAAATAGAGATAACTTCTCTCTTCACACACACTCAAGAACCTTAAAGAGTAAAAAGAACTGTTGTCATCTATATATTCACGTAATCTAAAGTATCTAATAGTTATTATCAAAATTATTGATTTGTTCATGTTGTAATTAAGATTAGCCTTAATTTTTTTTACATACTGAAAATTTCGTTTTTGAAGTTTCCACTATGCAAAATTTTTCTCAATTTTATTTTACATACCAAAGTTTTTTTCTAAATTATTTTTTTTCATACTAGAAATTTCCAGTATCATTTTTTTTTCTCAATTTGTTTTACATACCGAAAAAATTTCTGGTATGCAAAATCATTTTTTTTTTCATACAGAAAATTTTGAAAATGAAATTTTTGGTATGTTAATTTCTAAACAAAACTCTACACCGGAAATTTCGTATTTTTCGTGGTCAGCCTCTAAATGTTAAATTTAAACCAAGTTATGAATACATGGTTTGATTTTGCAAAAACTCCAAACGATTTATTTATGTAGAAAATCAATTGGTTGATCCTCTAGTCAATCCACCTCAATCTCCAACATTTTTTTGAAGAACCAATGCCCAACACAACATAACAAAATCAATATTATATACCAACATCGTCTAACACTCAACCGTCTCCTCATACTTATTCCCACACACCACATCAATTTTACGCGTTCATATTGAGGGAAAAATTTAATTTTGACAACCAACAAACACAACAAGAAGACAATCGTCGACTATCCTTTGCATCAAGCTAAGAGGAATTAGTGTATAACACGTTTAATACTCGTTATAATACATCTGAGTCCTCTACCCAGTTACTTAATAATATGTATCAACAAAGCTTTCAGATTTCAAGCTTTGGGAATGCATGTACTCTGTTAAATCAAATATCAAACTGGACTCATAGTGAAAGTAGTTCATTTGTTGCACTTCCTCCTCGACATCCTCAAGAACAAGAAGATGAAGATGAAGAAGAACAAACTCGTGATGTACCAAGACCTCGTCAAAATCCCGTACGTGTGAGAAAACCTCGACAATGTGGTACTGGAGGTCACATTTAACATTAATTTATCATAATTTTTGTAAAATTTATGTTGTTTTTTATGAATGAATTTTAATGAATTACATTATATATATATATTTTTTTTTCGTTAACTTAAAAAAAAAAATTAGATGTAAGAAGTCTCTTTTTCAAAAGGTGACTTCTTTAATTAAAAAGAAAAAAAAAAACAATCCTTTAAAAAAGTCGTCTTTATAAATTTGGACTGAAGTCGTCATTTTACAAATGCGACTTATAATTTAATAAAATATATGGTATTTTGGTATATAATTTTTAAAATAGAATAATTTGATAAAAAAATTCAAATTAAGGTTATTGAAAAAAAATCTCAAATAGTCTCCTTTTTTTCTAGATAATAATGGAAATTTTTTATCTCATACTGAACCATTATACCTCTACTCTCATATTTTATCCAAATTAGTGATTATCCTTTCTTTGAAAAAATCCATCTCCATCAACTTTTATTTATATTTTAGAAAGTTCTAATTAAATTTTTAACAATACATTTGTGTAAAACATAAAATTTGATTTAGGATGGTGAGAATTTGTGTTCTGACAACTAAAATTTCAGTTTTTCGGAATAGAAAATTATTGCACACTAAAGAGCACAACCACGAGCTACACACCTGCATACTGTGTTCGATTGAGTTCTCTGTTAAATAAAGAGGTTAATAATCTAGTTATAGCAACGGTCAAGTCTGCGTCAGCCAATGCTTTGTTGCAAGACTTAAAGGATAATATAAACTCATGATAATAGTATATTAAAAGGAAGGTTAAATTATACTTTTAATTTCATAATTTAATTTTTATTTTATTTTGATTCTCTAATTTTTTTTGATCCGTTATGATCTCGTAACTATATTTCTATTAATTAAATTGTTTTTTTTTGTTAGTTTATGCCAAAATAACATTATGGTTTGTATAAGTGTCATTTTAGATTTGTGATGTAGCATTTGTCGGTCAACAATATGTTTATATATAAAAGTTGTTAGGTCTATATATAAAACATTCAAATTGATGATGATTTTGTAAATTTTTATATTTTATGATTCTAACAATTTATTAATTTATTTGCCTCTTTGTTTCTATTTTTTCTTTAGTGGTGTGTTTTATCATTTGCCTCTTCAACTTTTCAACTTTTGTGGTTTTCAATATTCTTTCACTTTGATTTTCTTTTCACATATATTAGCTACCTACACAAACATACAAAAATATCCATTTTGAGTTACCTATCTTCTCACTATTTCCATTTCGACAAACACATTTCTTTATTTACAACATTGTCAGAAAACATTTGGGAAACGAGATTCATGAATATAAATATTGTTCTTTTAATCATCCTCCTTCAATTCTAGAACATATACTTGTTGCTTGGAATTCACTCCAAGAGATCATTTAAATTTTAAGTTTGAATAATTGTCTTGACAGTACCTTTGAATATTCTCTACGATTGCAAACTACTTTTTTTTTTTTGGTTTTCACTCATTATAACATTTCCAAACTCAATAGATAAGAGAGAGCAAAGACGGATAGAAGTTTATCCGTTCTTTTTTCTATACTATTTTTTTCTTATATGTAATTTTTGTTTTGGCATAGATGAGTTATTTTTCTTTCAACCTGATCGTAAATTTGTAATTTTTAGTACTTTAACTTATCAACTTTAAATGTGATTCATCCTTATGTCTTTTACTTAAAAAAAGTCTTAAATTTATTTTTATTTTAAACATTAATTATTAATCTTAAAATATAAATATAATTTCTCGTGCAAATCATAAGTTAGTACAAATAAATATTTCATATGTGGACCAAAATTAGAGTTTGCTTCATCTCAATAATCTCCTTCATGTCACCTATCTTCATCTTCATTTTATTCATTTTCTCTGTATTTAAACAATATGTCTCCGTTTTGAATGAATACTTTTAGTATATTTTAGGAACCTTGAATGTTTTTGGGAACCTTATATGCTAGTCCTTATTTTGAATGAAAGTTTTTCAGTAACAACAACACAAATTATATTGTCAAATATGCTAGTATCAACATCACATTGTTTGATCAGTCACAACCAAAACACAAGCTATATTCATTGTTCTTTTAGTAACAACAACATAAGTTATGTTCATGTTAGTCATAAACCAACATAAATTATTAATAACAACACATTTCATTAATAAAATCACGAGTCAACAAATAAACAACAATTCATTGATTTCTAAATAATATATCATTGATTCAATAAAAACAACACAAATACATTGATTACAAAATAACATTTTGACCACTTCAAATACATTGGACTTCAATATGTTCCACCACTAGACAAAATCATTGTCACTAACATCAAGTTGATCCCAAAATATACAAACCCAACAAATAATTGAAATCTTAAGCCATTTTCTTGTACTACATAAATCAATATTCAGCTTCACATTTTTTTTTCTTTTGTCTTTCAATCTTCAAATCTTATTCATCAATAATATCATCATCAAACCACTTAAAAATAGCAACCTTTAATTTTAACTTTTTAGATTTGGAGATGACGAAGGAGATGAAGAAAATAAAGAAGGTGAAAAAGATAAGTGAGATGAAAGAGATGGGTGTGATGAAGTAAACCCTAATTTTGATCCACATCTGAAATATCTTCTTATATATATATTGTTGAGTTACAGATGCCACATCACAAATCTAAAATGATATTTGTATAGAACTAAATGTTATTTTGGCAAAAATTAACAGAAATGATCAACTTGACTAACAGAAGTGTAGCTAAGAGACCATAACAAAACAAAAAATAATTAAGAAAATAAGTTAAGGGACTAAAAGTGTAATTTAACCTAAAAGGAACTATATGTAGACCATACTAATATTCTAATATTTAGATTTCAAGCGAGACAAAATAAGGTATGTGACAATTGCAAAAATCATGTCTCACAAATTTCTCTTCTCTAATTTCTCAATGATTGTGAAAGAACGGACCATAGAGGTTAGGGGTTAAAATCCTCTTCATTTCTCATCATCTCAATTTTTTCTACTACTATAATTTTTGAATAAATAAATGATATAAATGCACACATTCCCAAAATATGACGTTAATTAGACACTTCTACACCAAAATCATAATAATGGAGATATCCATTTATTTTAAAAAATGGAAAGGATCTCTACTTTGAGGTTAGAGGTTAAAAAGGTTAGGCTCAATGGCTACCCAAATCTAGAGGGAGTGAATAGATTTCGTGCACCCAGTGGATAAAACTATTTTTTCACATTTTCGCAAAAAAAAGATTATGCTAGTTAGAAATATTAATGAAACCTTTGAGATTTATTGCAAAATATTAGACTTTGATAACAATAGTTCAATGTGTTAATTCACTAATTGAAGGGAGACATCAAATAGGTAATTACTAAAGATGAGTCAACAACCAATACGCTAATTGATTAACACTTTGAATAAGATCTAAACCAAACTTGATAACACAAAATACTAATGCCAAGAACTACAACAATGCAAAGATTTTGATATACATTAACAAAAAATTATGCACTAAAACTAGACTTTGTTTTTCACCTTATGTCTAAAAACCATGATGAAAAATCAATTTTTCAATGCAACTAAAAATCATACTAAGAACTAAATTTTTATCAATGTTCTTGAGAATTATTTTTTAGCCTATTTGTGAATCAATTTTCTGCACATACTAAATCAAAAAGTTTATCAACAACTTCAATCAACACATGTACATAAACTTCTTCACATTAGACCAAAAACTAAATTTCCAAAATCAAAACTTTGCACAATCAATTAATTGCATAAATGAAAAGATTAAGGGAAAAAGAAAAACAACACTAGATTTTATCTTGGTTCGTTCACTTCGTCCTTGCTTGTGACCTACATCCAATCCTTCTATCAATCGATAAGAGATTTTCTTCCACTATAATAAATGATGAACTGTTATGATTACATTAAGAAGCTCCTTGAGCCAATTGAATAGACACTCTTTGATTCAATACCTTCAACTCCTTATGAATCTTGAAATCTTCAATTCTTGAAAGAAAAAAACCTTCAAGAATCACCTTGAATCCCAATTGATACAACTGCAAATACAACCTCTATGAAACCTTCTACCTTGAATCTTCACCTCTTGTTGATTCAATCCTTCAATCTTGGCAATTCAATGAGAAATCTAAAAACCCCAATTATCCCCAATTAGGGTGAAAAGAAATCTCTTCTTTTCCTTTCCTCTTGATTGTAGATTCTTATTTAATGACAATTTGTAATTTTTATTTAAAAAATTATTTATAGCAGTAATTAAATCAGATCGAGTTAAGTCAGAAAATACCTCAATTTCTTCATCTACTGATTCACTGAATCCAGACATGTTGAACCCTTGAATCTTTCCTCAAACACTTTAAAGTGCTCAGCCTTGAGATCGAACTCTGATACCAATTGAAGGTGCAAACACGAAGAGGAGGGGTTGAGTTGTGTTTGACAAAGTTGATAACTTTTTGCTAATTTGATGAAGGCTGATTAGTTTTTATGAATTACTTAGATAAGAAGCAATTAGGTTCAAAGGTAGCAAACAATGAAAGCATAAATAATTGGACACATATATTTATGTTGGTTCACACTAACTTGGCTACATCCAGTCCCCTCATTCAGAAGGTTTCAATCCACTAATTCAAATACTTGAATTACAAAGCACCTGACCCTCAAAGTCAGTCTTCCCAAACAGCTTGAGAACCCCAGATTGTTGAAGGCAACTAACACCACTATCGGGTTTAAATACAAAGTTTTGGAACTTGAGTAGTTGCTTATAACAAGATGATTATAACAATGACTATCACACTCTAAGAAAAACACTCAGAAAATATTTCTCATTCAAACAAGTGTTTCTCTCTTTGAATTCTAAGATGAATTTGGAATCTTGAGCTTGAGTTCTTATACTCTTTTCTGATTTTTCGATGATCTTCTTCTTCAGCCTTGAGTATCTATTTATATATAAAATTAGGACTTCAATTTTGTCCTTGTTTAATTATGAGTTGTATCTTCATTCCTAGCTTGGTCGACAATGATCTTATTCAAAAATAGTTATACTTTTTGATAATATGTTCTTTAGCCAATTTTTTTATTTCTGAATCCAATCTGAGCAACTCTTCTAGATAGATTATGTCTGTATGGGTTCAGATGGAGTTTTTAAATTCTTCAGATTGATTATGTTCGTATTTTGTTTATGAGTTTGTAAATTCTTTAGATTGATTATGTTCGTATTTTGTTCAATTTGAGCATGTAAATTCTTTAGATTGATACTGTTCATATTTTGTTGTAGATAAATCTTGATCAAATCTTTTTCAAATCTTGACCATATCTTCTTTTCAACTTGGTCGAAGATTTTCTTCAATCATAAATTAGAATCAAATCTTATTTTAGATTTTCTTCAAAAACCTTTGACCATAATTTCTTTTCTACTTGGTCAAAGATTTTCTTCAATCATAAATCTAAATCAAATCCTATTTTAGATTTTCTTCAAAAACATTTGACCATATCTTCTTTTCAACTTGGTCAAAGATTTTCTTCAATCATAAATCTGAATCAAATCTTATTTTAGATTTTATTCAAAAACATGAATCTTCTTTCATATTCTGTGAAGCCAAATATATTGTTCTCATAAAATAATTTTATTAACATCAAAACTCTAAGTAAAAAACCAACTTGGTTCCAACAGAATCTTCACCTCTTGTTGATTCAATACTTCAATCTTGGCAATTCAATGAGAAATCTTAAAACCCCAATTATCCCCAATTAGGATGAAAAGAAATCTCTTCTTTTCCTTTCATCTTGGTTGTAGATGATGAACCTTTTTAACTCACCCTCACAATGAATTGAATACTCACACTTAGAAAGCTCTACCTAGTTCATAATCTCACTAACAATCACTCACACCAAAGGATTTATATAAGTTTTCAAAGAGTTCTTTGTATTAGAGAAAATGAAGAATAAATTAATGTTGTGTTGTGTAAATGAATGAGAAAAAAAAATGTTTTTATATATGGTAATAAGTGAACCAATCTGATGTTGTAAAAATAAGAGAATCTCGTGCGTGATTCGAATCAACCTATAATGTGATTCGAATCACATAGTCAAAAATGGTATGACGATTTTAATCAACTTAAACCCTATTCAGAGGATTCGAATCAACTCAACTAGGTTATTCGAATCAACCTTCATGTGATTTGAATCACACTATTTGTTTTCCTAAAACACTTAAAGAAATTGTTGGTGATTCGAGTCAACTCAAATTAGTATTCAACTCGTTCAAATCACAAAAGTAGAATTGTTATAATTTGTGATTTAATACATTTTTGAGGTCCAACATGTTTGAGAATTAAATTGAATTTAACAATTATTTCAATGCATGTTTTGAACGTTAATTTTCTCAGATCCTAAAGTGTGAATGATTATTGAGAGAACCTCAGTTACATCACCTAATCTCAACTTAGTTTTGACATCACTCAAAATTAACTAAGTCTAAACACAAGGGACAGTACATGGAACGCCCTGGATTTTTTTAATCCAAAACGTTACTTAAAAAAAACTTATTGTTTAGAAAAGTTTACGAATTTTTTTTTGAATACTTAGCATTTATTCATTTAAATAATTAGTAACAAGCACGTTATTTAATATCATTAAGAAAATATTTATTCAAAATCTAAAACAAAATAAAGGCAATTATTCCTAACGGAAGGGAACCACTTCCGTATTTCTACAATTCTAGTACATAATAAAAGTTTGTGAACAAAACGATTAAAAAGAAATTATAAATATTGGACAATTCTATTATTACGAAAATTGTCTTGAAAAACCCATGTCTACCCCACGTTCACCACACGTCAATACTCATTAACTAATCTTGAATCTTCTTGAACTCATTAGTACCTAAAATGTTGTTGTAAGGGTCAGTTTTTTTCCATCATCCACATCAAACCAAAGCTAAACATATAGAAGAATAACACAAAACATATAAAAGTAAAAACTTCAAATTTAAAATATAAAAATGCACACACCAGTAAATTGTATATCAAAACATATGCATAATGCATGCTCCTAAAACCATATGATCCGGATATAAACCTGCCACTAAGGCAACTTCCACACAAAAAGGTCACCCATACCAATGGGGAAATCAAACCTGCCACCAAGGCAACTTCCACACAGAAAGGTCACCTATACCAACGGGGAAATCAAACCTGCCACTAAGGCAACTCCCACGAAGATGCATATGCCATGACATGATGATATAGTATCAAACAAATATATTTCCACACAGCCCACTAAGTATCATGTCGTATGCATTCAAAATTACTTTTTTAAAATCATCTCTTATTCACATATCACTAAGAACATATACAAAACATCCTTATCATGATTATCACATATTCATAGATAAATAGTCATAAAAATTATTACTTTCACCACATACACATAAAAATAGAAACTTTATATCATATAGGCCATAAAAATTACACTTTCACATATATAACAAGAAATTCAAACTCCAACTCATATACATAATAAAAGTTAAAACTTTATCACATATAAGGTAAAAATTCAAACTTTATTTCCTATTCATCGTAAAACTACAATTTTATTCACACATGGCATAAAATTTCATACTTTACTCCATAGAAATCATATCTTACAATTCAATGTCAACAAAATTTGGGGTTTTATTATTTTAATTCATTAGTCTACATTTATTCATTTTAAAATAGAAGTAATCACGATTATTTATTTCATGTCATCCAACCAATAGCCTAACTCTAATTTGTGTGGGGAAAAGCCTTTACCTTGGCCGCTTTTCTTCCTAGTACAAAGCTTTAAGCCCCACGGAGTTGTTCACAAGGAAAAGAAGTTCCAAACTTGGATACACGAAGAAAATGAGGTGTGAAGGTGATGGTGGCTAGGGTTTCGGAATTCTTTTTGTTTCTTATTAGTGAGTATACAGAAATTGTGGACTTAGGGAAATTTAAAGTGGAAATTGTTGGTTAGATAATGTTGGGCCTAAATGAAGAATAAGAGGGATAAAATGTCACTTTTTTTTTTAACCTTGATCATAAAAACCAAGCCACAAACACATAGCCCAAATTTATACTCATTCAAGTGGGTTGGGTTACACTAAGCCTCGAACCCTTAGCCCAAATTCTTCTTGCACTAGGAAAACACATCTACATATAATATATCTCTACTTAAATATATATATATATATATATATATATATATATATATATGTATTATATTTAAACTCCCCATTTAAATAATTCTTACTAATAACTTTATCAACTACAAAAATCGAACAAGGCAAATAATTATCACACATAATTTAATATTGAATAATATTGATAGGTTCTAATTATTTTTAAATAATAATTTAGAGGATGTTACAGTACACTCATAAAAAATTGGTGTACGACCGTGGATATTGGGAATAGCAAATATGCTTTAGTTTCTTCATCTTTCTCTTGATCAACACAATACTACCATCGAAAAGCTGCTACTATGTTTTCAAATTTGTTGCCTTTTTACAAAGTTAGTGTTTGGGTTTAAATCAAAGCTACTGTCTATTTTCTTTCTATTGTTCGAGGAGTTCAAAAACACAGCTTTTTTAAAGTTATCATCGTTAGGATTGAGTTTCTCGAGTTGGGTAACATAATTCGTTCCTTCTCAATTTTAAAGGTTTTCTGTAACGGTCGTCGATGTTGCCACAAGCGCCTTGAACAAAACGACTGGCAGTCAACGTTGTCACAAACGAACACAAAAATGGCCGCCAAATCAACTCCGTCATGCCACGACTACAAGGAAGCAATCAATCATGACTACACAACTTGCACCCACGGGTAATTAAAACTCACGGACCGAAGAGGGTTGAGAGGTTTTTCATATTCTCCCAGCTTCTACCCATGAATCCACCCCATTTGTAAAGTTGCTAGTATTTTTAAATTTTTAAATATATGTTCTTATTCATTTTATTTAATAATTTTTTTATAGGATTAAATATAATTTTAACCTCTACAAAATTATGATCTTTTAAATTTAGTTCATAAAAAAAAGTTTTCTATTTTGATTTTCTAGGGACTAAAAGTATTAATTTTTTACAAAATTTTTTACAAATAGGGATTATAAGTGAATAAAAAATTTTAGGGACTAAAAAGGTGAGAATTTATTTAAGGGACTAAAATCAAAATTTTAAAATTGTAAAGGGACTAAAAACTTACTTAACCATTTTTTATCTACTATAAATTTTAATCTCTTCTCACAAAAAATATGATTTCATATTTTTATTTTATTTTATTTTATTTTATTTTGTCTAATAATAATTATTTTATTATCTTAATTATAATATATATAACTTATAAATTTATTATTTTATATATATATAAGTAGGTGTGGGGCAGAGAAACTCGACCCCCGTCGGGGAAGGGGATGAAAACCCAAATTGGAACATTGACAAGAAAATGGGGTAGGGGTGAGGAGTCAAAATCCGTCGCCCGTCCTATTTTCATACCTTGTTAAACTTTGGTCAATCATTGATTCTAATACCATAGTTGGATCGTGAAGTAGTCCGAGGATCGCCACATTAATCTAAGAGAAATGATACAAACTAGAATATAACCCGCGCGTTGCGCGGGATATATAGACTTTAACATATTAGTAGTATTGTGAATAAGATTTTAAAATTTCAAAAATAATATAATTTATTCATTTTGTTTGTAGAGTATTTTTTCAAGTAAGTTTATTTGAGTAATTATTATATATGAGTTAACAAACACACATTTGAGAATATGTAAAATGTTTTGCAGAACGTAATTGCAACTAATTCATATATTTAGTATTAAAAATCCATAGTGAAGATCATCCTACAAATAAAATTCATAAATTATATTTAGTGTTAAAAATCTTAAAAGTATTTTAATAAATATTAATATATGTAATTATCTATCGCAAAATCAGATTAGTCATGGTCGTTTTTGTGTTGTCAAATCTAAATTTAAAGTCAAAATATTGTTAGAAAAATATAAAAATGATTTTGTCATTTGGTATTCATTTCATTCTAATCCTATCAAAGAAATGACAAATCTAAATTGCAATATTTTGAGTATGAGACTTCTATACAACATGACTTGAGAATTTTCACAAACAACTCGTATGTACGGTTGAGTAGAAGTAAAACAGATGTAGAAACTTCAAACTGATAGTATTTTTAAAAAATTTGACAACAAAAAACATCTCCGTATAAAAACAACAAATAATTTTTTAATCTAAATATTAAACATTATTCTTTTATCTATAAATGGTAAATAGTTTTCTCCCGAAGACACAATATTAACACTCATATAAAGCTGAATATGGACAATCTTCTTTGTCTTTTGAGGAGCCAATATATTTTCATGTCGTAGATAAGATCAAATATGTCTGCAAAAACAATACTCTAACTAACAACAATCAAGGTTTTGAGAAAACTGAGCAAATAGGTATAATATGTTACAAAATACCACTTACTAAAACTATTTGTGCAAAAAAAAAAAAAAATTTCCAACTATATTTACTTCTTTGAAAATAATTGGGTTGCAAGGCAGTAATCGTAGAGATTGTTTGAAGAAGTAGAATGGTATATTTGTAACTCATGACACATTAATAGTTATACATAATATTAGATGTTAAATAATAATAATAATAATAATAATAATAATAATAATAATAATAATAATAATAATAATAATAATAATAATAATAATAATAATAATAATAATAGTAGTAGTAGTAGTAAAATGTGTGTTAAAGCAAATTGGAAGTTGAATAGTAAGGAGAGTTGAAGAGGAAAAACCTTTTAGACGTGCCACATGAGATTTTTTGTTGAGGTGACAATATTTGAATGAAATGGCACAATATTAGATGATGTTTATGTGGGAGTCTATTTAAAAAAAATAAATTCCAACTATATCTACTTCTTTGAAAATAATTGGGTTGCAAGACACTAATTGTTTGATAGAATAGTATATGTAAAAAAAAATTATATATTGATTGTACTTTAATTTGTAATTCATGACACATTAATAATTATACATAATATTAGTTGCTTAATAATAATAATAATAATAAAATGTGTGTTAAAACAATTGGAAGTTGAACAATAAGGAGAATTGGAGAGGAAAAACCTTTTTAGATGTGCCACGTAGGATTTTTTTGTAGAAGTGGCAATATTTGAATGAAATGTCACAATTTTAGATGATGTTTATGTGGGAGTCTAATTTAATAGATATAATAGATAATAGATAATAGATGGGTTGGACAATACATTTTCGCCTCAAACCTTATTTATCTTGGTTCGACATGACGAGTTGAGTTTCTATAAAAATAAAGAAAAACAAATGTGTCTCTCAAAATTCAACTAGTCAAACCTGTTAGAATTTTAACAAATTATCCAAAAATCATAGATACAAATTATATGATATAAATTGATATAACAATGTGTACCTTGAGAATAGAGGTTTGAATCCATAGTTCTCTTTGAGAAGGGGAGAATGTGAAAAGATGAACTGCCATTTTATTGATGATATGTGGCTAAGGTTAATCAAACCTAATGAGATAGTAAGAATTTATATTCATCAGGTGAGGGTAGGGACCTCTCAGTAACTAACCAAAGAACGATCCAATCTATCACGAGTCATTTGTAATTATACCCCATACAAAATATTCATGTATTTTATAATATTAGTGCATTAAAGAATACAATAGTTGATTTAATTATTTATCTTTTATTTAATTAATTTAGGCAAACCATAAAATTCAACATAACCGATACAATCAAGGCACCGTCTTAAATATAAAGATCAAGATAATTGTTAAATTATTCTGAAAAATTTCTTCAATCATTGTTAGAGTTTTGAATATTTTTTTAAATACAAGTCAACATTGATAAGTGGTCCGATCCAATTTGTAATTTGCCTCAATTATAACAATCAAATTATTAAAATTGTTTGAGATCAATCATAAATATTTGAAAAGTCATATCACACTGTATAATTTTTTTAACACTCTCATTACATAAATTAAACAATAAAAGTTAAACAATATTGTATAATATTATCTTAATACAAACATATGATGAGGTTAGAGTCGTTGGAGAGAGATAAATGTAAATCATAAATATTTGTATTTGATATGACTTATTTAATATATTTTTAATCTTTCAAGCTAAAACGCTAATAATTTGATTTTTTTATATCAATGATTTATTTCTTGTTACTCTATTTGACGCAAGTTTAGATCTTTAAATCACGGGGATTATATTTGGACGTTCTTAACTTTCCAATATCAATTTAACACTTTATTTTTTTAATATTTTTTTATCGATTATAAATAAAAAAGTTCATTAAATTTGTCCAACTAGCATTATAATGAGAAAACTCCACCTACCTTCTATGAAGTGCTAGAAAGTTAGACTATTACATAGAATAAGGACCATTTTGAGGTCTTACACCATGATTACACATTATGTTGTCTAAAGAGTAGCCAATCAAAACAAGTGACTCTGAAGTCTTATACCAAACTTTAATAACGAAAAGAAAGATCAAAAGAAATTACACTTCAAAAAACATTTTCCTTAGCTCTTTTTTATTTGAAAAAGTAGAGGCGAGTTAAGTCTGGATTCACTAGATTAGGATAGATTCTTATGGATCCAGACGTCGGTAGGGATACTTATAATCACCTACCAACGAGGTTTTAATATTGACAACAGAAGTTGAATTCACATTTTTATGGGATATGAGTCAATTATTTATCAACTGAACCAACATTTGTTGGTAGAGGTGTCTTTACTATTATTATTATTATTATTATTATTGGACTTAAATACACTTTTAATCTTCATATTTTAACTAAAACAAAATTTTAGTCTTTCCATTACTAAATATGAGGTTTTAGTTCCCCTATTTTACAATTTTGAAGATTTTTCTCCAAAGCACAATTTGAGGTTTATTTTATGATGTGCCATGTTCTTTAGTGATGAAGAATTATATTTGAAAATGTGACATTGCTAATTTGTACAAAAAAAACAATGGACTAGATATCCTCTTACAACATTTTTTTTTTTCAGTTTCATTGTTCAATTGTAAACTTATTCTTCTAAAATCCACGATTTTTGGTTTAAATTAACAATGTCGCATCATTAAGTGTAATTTTGCTTCATTAGTCAATATGAAATGTCATAAAAAATAAGTCTCAATTAAAGTTGCTGAACTTCTCAAACAAACATTTTTTTTTAAATCATAAATTATATTATTTTGGGAAAGTTCAACTTATAATTATATTTTAAAATTGTTTAGATCAACCGACAATATCAATGTCGTTAGGCTTAACATTTTTAATAGTAACCCATATTTTAATCTAGAATTTCCGCTTTGCGTGTGTAAATTTGCATATCGTGTCATTTTATTTCTACCGACAAAAAAAATTATTTCTTTTCAAATCATCACTCTAACATATACCCACCATATATATATATATATACTCTTACACGCATTATTCATGGTTTTCATGACCGATTTGATCACTAAAATAGTAATCGTACATAGTTACAATTGATTGTCCAAGGTATGGTGCTCCATGAACAACTAAATCATCAGGCAATGGTTTCTCCTCAAGCATGTAATAACCTGTAGAAATAGAACACAAATTAAACAAATGGATTAAAATAAATTGAAAAAAATGACACAAATATAGAATAATTAATTAGGAGGTTAAAAATGAAATTAATGACCAGTAAGTGAAGGGATAGGAATGTCATAGTAGTAAGTGGACAGCCTTCCAAAGTCTTCAGAGTATGGTGGAGAGAGCACATCTAGTATTGCACATGTAGTCAACGCTCTAAAAGAATGAATGTTTCCACCATTTCTTGGAAATAATATGGATGGCTCATGTGGTGCTTTCATTACTTCATCTACTACCCTCCCAGCCAATCCTACTGCAACAACACAACCATTGTCAATTTTAGTAACAGTTTAGGAGATTAATTATTTAGTTAAATTTAATTCGCTAGTTGTTTAGTTGATTAGATTTAATTAGTTAATAAGTCAATATTGATATTTGTTCTGTAAATAGAGCTATTGTATTCATTGTTTTAGAGTGTGTTTAGATAAGGTAATTGAAAATTTCAGAAAAATTAAAATTTTAGACAATTCAAATATTTCAATTGAATTTTTTTTATTTCTAAATTTTGTTGTTTGAAAAAAAGAATTGTTTTTAAAAGTTAGGCTATTTTTTAAAATTTTAAAAGTTTTAAGACAAAAATGAAAATTATATTTGGGACAAAACTGAAATTTTGTAAAAGATTAGGGACTATTTTACAATTTTTAGGGATCAGCTTGCAAAAAAATAAAATAAAAATATAGGGACTAATATGCAAATTTTGAAACATATAGGGTCAAATTTGTAAATTTACAAAAAATTCAACGACTATTTCATGATTTATATACTATAAAGTAAATAAGAAATTTGAAATTCTTAGATTTTAGGTGGCATGGGAAACTCTCTAAATTAAGCTTTGACAAAATAAATGTATTTAATTCAAATATATTAATTTTTATTAATTCAACTTTCTTTTATATTCAAGACCAAAGAGTATGCTATAGACTATAATAATTATTCTTACTTGTTTGGCACTTGGTACTATCCAAATTGATCCAGTCATAAGCTTTGACATAGACAGAACCATATAAAAGTTTGCTCAAAACTGTCATTCCTGGGTGATCATGAAGTGGAAATTCTTTCCCTGCTGGAAGACAGAACACACCAATCTGCATATATTCATAAACTTCATAAGTATTAAACTAAATCACTTGGTGGTTAACCATGATAAAATATAACTAAGTACATTAGGGAATTTAAGTTGAAAAAAAAAATATGCGACCACGAATTTGGTCACCACGTCAAAGTTTTTAATATTGTTTCTATAATGTAGTTGCAATTGAAGTTATATCTACCGTGATTTCGATTCGCCATAAGTAAAGACTGCGATTGAACTCTGATCAATTAAATTTGATTGTGATTCTCGATAATATCAGAAACATGAACGGAACTTTATGTTATTTAGACAAAGCTTTCAAGAATAATAACTTTTTTCTTCTTACAGAAAAATTGTCACATTCATGAATATGAATGTATGTTATTTCAGAGAAGCTTTGTCCACAAAGCAATCCCCTGCTGCCATCAACTTTTGCATCTGATGTAGGAGAATCGCAAAACCCGAACTCGTCGATTCCTACATCTATTGCTTCAATTTTGTCTGCAAATTCATTGACCTCAAACGTATGAATCAGTCTTTTCATTGTAATACTGTATTGAATCAAATATATATAGAAGTTAGGAGAAAAATACGAAGACAAACAAAACAACCCAAGTATACATATTTTTTTAGGCAACCAAGTATATTCTTCATGACATGTAAATCATATATTACATATAAATACTAACACTTGATTCATAGTCAGCATGAGAATGGTAAGATTATAACTTTATAATATCAAGAGTCGAAGTTTAAATCTCATCGAATACAGTTGTAAAATGATTATAAGTGTCACTTTATTAATAATAATTTTTCAATCTCAATTTATACAGAAATAAATAAATAAATAAAACTATTTAGAAACCAACCTAGCAAATTTTTCAGGTAATGAATCTGTTGAAAATTTGGAAGCCTAGAAAACAAAGCATAGCAAGCATCATATAGCATTTGTATTTTGTTGATTTCCTTTATTTTAGTGTGAATTCTAGTCCTATAATAGTGTTGTGGGGCAGATCATTTTTAAAGCATAACATGTAGATGGACGGTGACTCCACTATAAAGGGAAAGGACATAGAATAAGTGAAAAAAGAGGGACTATGAATAATGTTTACTAAACCTTGGGCATAATCTGACTTAATATTATATTACAATGGGCTTCTTTTGTTTCAATTTTTTCTCCTTTGGGATAGGGAAAGGTTTTTTTATTAGTCAAGGTGGGGACGGAAGCTTGAACAGTCACGTTTTGAACATAGCTTCTGCCCATGTTTAAAGATAAAATATGGGATTTAGGTATAGTCAACAAAAAGTTGGAAAGTAAACTACCGTTTCAGTCATTGAAAATATAAGACTGTTATTCTGTTTTCTAACTTGGTAAAAAAATTTAAATTAATCATTGAATTATCAAAATGTCAGTCAGTTTAGTGTCAGACGTTATAATGGCTATAGACTATTTTGACAGTAAATTGTATCTTTCAAAAACTTTTATGATAGTAAGTTGTATCTTTCAAAAACTATTTTGATGATTTGAAAATTAATTTGAATTTTTTGTTGAGTCAAAGGCAAAATGATAGCGTTCTATAATGGAGATCCATAACATCTAACGTCAAATTACGATAGTTATGTAATCTCATTTTTGTAATTACAATTTAGAGTTAAATATATTTTTAGTCGCTATAAAATTTACATTTTTGAATTTTAATCCCTATAAAATAAAAATATAACTTTTAGGCCTTACAAAATTATCCAACAAACAACTTTAATCTCGGCTGAAACAAAATATGTATAATTGTCCTTCAACTTTAAAAATTTTAAATAAATTTTTGCAAGCATATTTAGAACATTATAAAAATTTGCTCCACAAATTCAATATGAATTTTTTAAATATACAAAACTAAATATAAAAGAAACAAAAATATGAATTTAGAAATCGAATTTTTACATCAATTTTTGTGGGACAACTTTTTATATTATTGTAAACATACTTGCAAAAATTCATTAGTAAATATATGTTGACTTAACGGCAATGACTAAAATTGCATACATAATAATTTTATAGAGACTAAAAGTTATATTTTTATTTTATAAGGATTAAATAAAAAATTTGTAAATTTATTAGAACTAAAAACATATTTAACCCTATAATTTTAAGACAACTGCAAAATACAGTATAAATATTAATTGTAACGTCTGACACATTTTATAAATATTAATTATAAATATTAACTATAATTTCTCTTAAACATTTTATAGTTGTTAAAATAAGTTTATAGTTTAATATTAATTATTGTATACATAAGATGTCATATTGTTTTAATATCTAATTAATTTTTATTCATTTTTAATATTTATATTTGACAAAAATAATGTATTTTAAAAGGCTGGGTTAAATTAGACTTTGATTTATTATTTGTCATAAACTTATTTTTAAGTTTATCTAGGATATTTAAAAGTTTGTTGTGATTTACAAGTCTACTTATTTGTGTATAATTGTCTTTAAAAACTAAGGTTTATAGAGCTTAATTCTGATTTATTTGTCTTTAACATGATATTTTTGAGAACCGAACCTTATGAGATAATTTATTTAAACTCCATTTTACCGTAAAACAACTAAATATATGTCAAAATTTTATATAAGTAATTGAAAAGGTTAGGATGTATATGATTTGATACAACATACAATTTGATATAATAATAATAAATGATAATAATATATATATATATATATATATATATATATATATATATATATATATATATATATAACACTAATGGCACCATGCATGAAATTGGCAATGTAATTGTTGTGTGACTATTCCGACCATCCATTTTGTTGTGGAAAGAAAGAAGATAGTTTGTTGTTGCTTTAAGATGCAAATCAACCTACACAAAACCAATTTGAAAATTTTGAAATTTGACCGGAAACTTCAAGAATCCAATAGAACCGGACTAATTATAGCTCTTATATCATGTTAAAATTTTGATAAAAGTCATGGAAAATAGAAATATTTAAATGAAAAATAAATTCTATATATTGATCAAATGATAAAAAATATAAATAAAAACGTGATATATTGAATCATTCTGTTTAGTAAAATTAGTTGATCGTTGATAGTTTATAGTTTATAACTATTAAGCTAATTGAGTATTTCTTAAAATTAGTGGTTCAATTAACTTAAAAATATAAAATGACATAAAAGGTTATTCACAATTAAAAATAAATTTTTATCAATTAATGCTTAAAATATTTTAAAAGTAATAATTTAAATTTTATCAATCTGATAGATATTTTTTATTTTAATTTAAAACAAAAAATAAATTATTTTCTTTGAAATATTAATTATTTTAAAATTTAAATATTTAAATAAATTATTGATTTAAATAATTTTAAAATTAAAATTTTAAAATTATTTATTTTAAATTATAATAAATAAAATATAAAAGGTAAAAAAATTATTTTAATTACCATAAAAGGGTAAAATTGAAAAAAAAAATGATAAGGTATAAACTATTTGAATAAACTTATCAAAAAAAACGTTATAATGTATAAGTTCATAAATAATTGTTACAAAACAAAGTTTATAACTTATAAACTTATTTTTTGACCTTACCGGATAGAGCTATAATATAGAGCTAACGAAGATTTAACAAATTTAATTATCACCTAAAAATTAACTTTTATATCTAACAAGTAATTTGAAATCTGACATTTTCAGTCACAAGTTTTTGAAAAACTATTATTTTTTAAATAGTCAATACTAGTGATTAGTGCGTTGTTAATTTTCTTAAAAGAAAGTTGGTTATATGACTTTATCGTCACTTCAACTCTATTTTGTAAAACTATTAACATTGACTACTTTTTTTTTTTTAATAAAAAAAACACTCTAGACTTTGTGGTAATCTCGACCATAGATTCTTCTCGGATATTGTCACTATTCCCCACCTCTTTTAACATTTTCAAAAAACAAAATATTCGTGAGAAAATAATAGCAACTATATGGTTGATTTTCTATGTTAATTGTATTGAGCACCAACAAAACAAGAAGCGCTGCTTGAAGTATAACTAACAAACGCCTGTTTGTTTTTAACAAACACCTGTTTTGTTCATTCATGTGGCTAAAGATGCTAAGTAATATATAAAACTAGGATTGAGTGGTATCTTTAGTGCCAAAAAGAGTATCATGTGCACATTGAAATTGGTAACTACACATAATTTTAGTATAGTGATATGTTATCGTAGACATCATGAGAGATTTATTTTTGTTGTCCAATCTTCGAGTATATAATTTGCTGGGGTTTTATAATCTTTTATAAAAGATGAATAATTGTCTTTTGCTAGATGCTGAATCTGAATTGTCTTTTCACTTTGATGTATGCATTGAAGCATTTCATGTATTCTCATTAATAAAAAGATTTCGTTTATTAAAAAAAAAAAATGCTCTTTTGGAACTCAATTATAAGAAAAAAGTATATAATATTTCTTCAACTTATGTCAAATTATATTGGATATATTTAATGATACTATTCTACAAACACCCTTAAATTAATTTGATAATGTTGTAAGGAGATAATAAATAAAATTAGGCGTAAGTTAGTATATTTATTTAATGTTCACTGAAAAAAAATTATTGTTACCTATGGTAGATTTTATCTTTACCCACAGAATTCTGTAGGTAACGTAAAATTACTTACGGATTATCCACGGACACGGGTTCGTAGCTAATTCGCTCGTAGGAAAATATTTACCAACGGATAAGCTGTGGGATCACTATAAAAAAATTGACTTATCGTGACACACAAAGTTTGTCACTAAAAGTCAAAAACTGTAGGTAAAGGTCAATAATACTTTGAGTGACACCCTGATATGCTGTCAACTTTAAGGGGCCGGCTTGCTACACTTTGAGGACTGTCACTAAATGTTCTGAGGATTGTCACTACATGTTTTTGATTTCTACCTACAATAATGACTGTCACTAAAAACTAGATAAATATAAGTAAATAATTGATCTATTTCTACGGTATTGTCTGTCACTAAAACCTAAAAAAAATATAAATAAAGAATTAATCTATGCCTACGGTATTGTCTGTCACTAAAACCTAGAAAATATAAATAAAGAATTAATCTATTCCTATGGTATTGTCTGTCACTAAAACTTATTATTATTTATTAAATTAAATTAAATTTATTTTATCTCCCTACTAATTGTAATTCTAAATTATTAATACCAGTAAATTAAATTTAAATTTCTAATTTATTTTTATTAACTAATGTCATTGAAAGATACAATAAAATATAATTTAATTTTACTAATTCTATTAAGTGCATGTTACTTGCATTCCTAGCATTTTAATTATAGCACTGACATGAGTATCATATCCTTGTGGCAATATTGAAATGAAATTAGATCATAAAAAAATATATTTCTCCACTAATTAGATCATAAAATCTTTACAAAAGTGATATATTTCTCCACTTATGAATATCTCCACTATCATAAAATCTTTACAAACGTGATATATTTCTCCACTTATGAATAAATTCTTAATTTCAACATATCCTAACATTTTCTCTAAAATCTCTCCTTCCATGTTTTCAAATCTATCTTTCGAACTCTATCATTTCCATTATTCTTTGTCCTGCAACACTTTTCCGATTTGATAAACCAACTCCTAAAGCCATGTGACACAATAAAAGATATATATAATTAACAAAAATTATAAAAACCAAACAATCATAAGGTAATAAGCTCTAAACACTTACAAGGATACCAACCTGAACCAAGTTTCTTCAATTCCCTATTTTGCCTTCAACCAATGAAAGTTATTTCCCTGAACTGAACAAAACAGCAATGGTAATAACTATTAACAGTGAAAACAACAAACTCATGAACCCACCAAAGACAATTAAGAAACACACCAATACAAGAATCGTGGATAAATGTTCAGCTTATAATAATAATATAAGACAGCGTTGTATAAATGTCTTAGCTAGAATATCTTGCTGCTACCACAACTTGTTCTCATACATCACTTTTAGCTTTGAAGTTATCTTCTGCTCTTTTATTCTCTCCAGCCACTAGAATTTTGCTTATCATGAACAAAATTCAACCCTCTCAACTCACAGAAGAACAGAGGAATGCAACTAGATTATTCAAACAACTTCTAAAACAAATCAAAACAACAATTTCACTAGGAAATTGTACAGAAGAAGATGTGAAGGGTGCAATGGAGAAAGTTTTGGCAGTTGACAAAGCATATCCACTTCCTTTATTAGGAGCAATGCTTGAAAAATACCCTGCAAAATTTCAACCTGCTGTTTGGTGGCCTTTGAGAAAAAACAAAACTTTAAAAGGAAAAAGACTAATCAAGAAAATGAATGGATGGAGTGAAGAATTAGAAATGCAAATGAGGGAAGTTGTTTACGTTGTTAAGAGAAAAGATAGTGAGGATTATGAGAGGCTTGGAAACATAACATTGAAAGTAAACAAGAGTTTGGCAATTGTAGGACCATTACTTATTGGCATTGCAGCTATTGGATCTACATTTATAGGCCATGGCTCTTTGGTTGCTTTAGTTCCTCTTTTGGCTGGTTCTTTGGCTTCTGTTGTTAATACTTTTGAGCATAGTGGACAAGTTGGCATGGTTTTTGAAATGTATAGAAGTTCTGCTGGATTCTTTAAGTTGGTTGAAACATCAATTGAATCAAGTTTAGGTGAGGGAGATTTAGAAAAAAGAGAAAATGGAGAGTTGCTTGAAATGAAGATGGCTTTGCAGTTGGGAAGAAATGTATCTAAGCTTAGGGAACTTGCATCAAAATCAGCTTCTTATAGAATCGAAGGTGTTGACATAGATGAATTTGCCAGCAAGATATTCAAGCTAAGACATATATAACATCAATTCTTATATAAGAAACACACCAATACAAGAATCGTGTATAAATGTTCAGTTTTCAAGAATCGTATTATTATTAAAAAAAAAATTTATCTTTGCTTAAAAAAGACAACGTTGATTAAGATGGTCCAAACTAAAAAAACGTGATGTTTTGTACTTTGTGGGAGTATTACACAACATTTATTGGACTCACAAGTGTATTTGAATATGTGGCAGATTGATAAGGTAAGGAATAGTAGTATCATCACAAATTCATAATAATTAGTTAAGAAAGACATGAAGAGTATGTACTATTGATAGTTGAGAGAGATGGAGGACCCAAACCATTGATACTAAATAGTTACTACTATCTAAGTTTGTTGTGATTGCATTTTATTTCCCATTCAGAATAAAATAGGCATTCAACAATTTCATGGCAGTGCTGAAACTGAATTTTGTTCTAACCTGAAAGAATTTGGGCAAACGCAGATGGCAAAGGAGGTTGCTTAGGTATTGTTTGGTAATCTCCATTAGAAGAATTCACTACCATTTCAATTCCTGCATCAAATTTCAGAGAGATCACAACAATATTAACTCGTTTAATAAGAAAAATCAAAATTTTGATGTTAAACCAAAATCAAGTAAAGAGAGAGAACCTGATCACGAGTGAGTTTCAAAAAACAAAATGTGGAACCCAAAACCCTACCCAATGTTATCTCCATTCACCTGTTCAATAAAACCACCAAAAATCAAAAATGTTTGTGACATAATGTTAATAGTCATGAGTTATCAATTATCATTTGACATAAATTATACCTGTTCAGCTACAACTTGTAAAACCTCATTAATTTATGGATCTTCAGAAAACCGTACTTGGAGAATGGAAACAAGATTTCCAGGCAAATTCTCCAATGTTTTAACTCTATGGTTAGCATGAGAGTTAGAGCTAGAACTTGCGTGTCGAGCAATCTTGCCAAGACAACGCACACGTGCTCTTTTTTCACCTAAATCATATATTCATATTAGCAAACCATAAAACACTCAATATCAATTGTCTTAGATCAATACAACCACACAAAGTATAGTGAAATTGAAAGAGCACTAATAGAAACAAAAACAAGTTACCTTCAGCTTCAACATGACTTCCCTCTTCAGACATAGAATGGTTATTTTGGTTGAGTTCATTATAGCCATCAATTGAGTGCCCTTCCTCTTGTGATTGGCCACAATTTTGAGTAGTATTCAACTTCCTTCTGCGCTTCTCCATGGTACTTTCTACATATGCCAAAGCCAAATTAGTTTTTAATTGTTGTAAGAAAAAATAACCGATGACAGTAATAATCTACCTCAAATGAAACACATAAAATGAAACACAAAAATAACTACACACCTTTGTAACTTCAATAAATTAGAAGTCAAATAAATTGATTGATAAATAATTTGCTCTATATATTAGAAGAAGTCTCCCTCACTCTCATCCTCTGTATCATCACCACCCTCATCATTTTGGAGAATGTTCTCCATGGATATATTAACTTCAATGATATCATGATTATCATCAACTTCTGGTCTAATCAAGTCGTTGTCATTTATATCTTGCAAGACTTGTTCATTCCCTTATCTACATCATTGGACAACTCATCACCCAAATCATACACATCTCTAACTTTAGCATGTATAGCAACAAACCAATCATTTTGGGTTCTATTCTCCACATAGAATACTTTTTTGGCTTGAGAGGCCAAAATAAATAGGTCATCACATACATCATTCCCTGTAACGACGATGCCACTATTTTGAGTCTTTAAGCCTCTTTCACGCTTCTTTGTATGGAATCTAACTCCGTTAATAATATAACCACTATATTTTCTCACTATTTCTATTGGACCACGTGCAAGCCATTTGATATCATCTGTTACTATAGCACTACCTTGCTCTTCCAACCGTGAAACCTACCACAATTGCAAATTGTTAAAATTTAAAATGATTATAAATTCTATATTAGGGATGAAAATGATTTCTAACACATACTCGTTCACGGAACCAATCAGAATATGATCGACCATGAATTTTGTCAACTTCATAAGAAGATAGTCGACGATTTCGTCTCCTAATAAGATCAATGTGTTCTCTGTGTAAAAAGGTTAAGAGAGATTAGACATTATAATTAGTATAAAGGTATCAAACCAAATTTTAGTAATTAAATATAAACATAAATAAATTGACTTACTTTTGGAAGGGGTCAACATTATGGCTATTAAAAAGCACGTATCTATGTGCTTGCAACAATGTTTTCTTGTCAAGGGAGATCCGTGAATCCCTTTTTCTTTTCTTCACATTGAATCCAACTTTACACTTTCTCCCCAATGTTCTCCCTCTAGAATTTAAAAGATTTGTACTTTCCACAAAATCCGAATCATCATTTCGACTAGGTCGATTAAAATAGGTTTCCACTGAAGAGAGATATCAGGAACAAAATATCAAGCATTCATGAGCTAAATAACCCTCTGCAATAGATCTCTCTGGATGTGCTCGATTACGAACAAATGAAAAGGAACCTAAAAAAGAGATTTTAGGTCACAAAATAGGATAACATAATTTTACTTAATAATTCAAGAATGAAATTAAATGAATGAAAAAATGTGTAATACCTTTCAATGGGATACATCCATCGATAATGAACAAGACCTGCAAATTTTGCCTCATATGCCAAATGAATTAACAAATGTACCATTATAATGAAAAAAATGGAGGGAAAGTCTTTTCTAACTGGCACAATGTTTTGGCAATTCGATTCTCCAAGTGCTCCAAATTATGCTCATTAAGAACCTTGCCACACAATTCTTTGAAGAAATGACAAAGATCACATATAGCTAAACTCACTTTGTCAGGCAAACAACCTTTTATAGCTATAGGAAGAAACTCTTGCATTAAAAGGTGACAATCATAGCTTTTGAGACCAAATATCTTGTGTTGCTTCACTTGCACACATCTAGATATATTAGAAAAATATTCATCTGAGGTTTTTAAGTTTTTGAGAACTTCCAAAAATATTTCTTTCTCATTCGATGTCATTTGGTAACAAGCTCTAGGCAAATATTTTTTACCTTTACTTGGATACATCGTTTGATGTAGTTGACTACTAATGTTCATGTCTACAAGTTCATAATGTGCCTTATCGTTATCCTTTGCTTTTCCTTCTAAATGCAACAACGTTCCAATAATGTTATCACAAACATTTTTTTTAATGTGCATTACATCAAGATTATGACGAAGAACATTATGTTGCCAACATACCACATTTTGAGCAAATTTGAGCATTAACAAAATCTCTCCAATATAATATGCAATCATTGGGACAAGCATGGATTTTTTCATATGAGAGACCTAATCCACAAATAATCTTTTTTGTATCATAAAAAGATTTCGGCAATGTATTTTCTTCTGGGAATGCATCCCTTAATAGCTCTAACAACATCAAAAAACTTTTGTCAGTCCACCCGTTTAGACACTTTAAGTGATACAAATGGCTAATATATGATAGTTTTGTGAACTTCTTACAACCAGGATAAAGATTTTGTTCTGCCTCATTTAACAACTGATAGAACTTATCCAAATTACTATCCTCCTTAGATTGTTGAGTATTAGGTTCATCTATGAATGCTTTGGGATCCTCGTCCTCCACATTTAAATTTGCACCATCACTCTCATTAGTTGGATGTATTCCAAAGGCATCATGAATACATGTATCTATGTCATGGTCAAACTCTCCTTCTACTTGAGATACACTCTGAGAACTAGACGAGCTAACTTGTTCACCATGGAAGACCCAAGTAACATAACCTTTTAGAAACCCAAAATGGACTAGATGCTCATAAATATCCACCCGAGAACGCCGCTTGCAATTGACACTATTGGTGCAAGGACATAAAAATTTTCCATCATTTGATTTTGCAAATGCAAAATCAAGAAAATTAATAACTCCTATAATGTACTTCTCTTTATTAAGAGAGTTGTTAGGGTTGTAGGATATCCAACTCTTATCCATTCAATTCAATATAATAATTTGAAAAATTGAATGAAATAACACAAAAAGTTAATAAATATAACTTAAATATAAAGAAAGGAAAAGAACAATATATACTAACATAGAATAAATATAGCTTAAAATATAACTTAGATATAAATAAAGGAAAAGAAGAATACAATACATCAAAGCACGTATCGCTATTTCACCACAGCCTCACAAGAAAGAGTCATTTAAACTAATTCGCTCTACTTCAATAAGATTAGCTTACCTCTTCAAAAGGAGACTGAGTTCTAGGAGGCAGTTTAGAACGTTCTTTAGTGTACACTACAGCTTGGCCTAATGCAGGTAAGAGAGTTTGCTCAGCATTTCCAATTTGCAACTTTGTCTACAAAACAAAACATAATTAAAATGTCAAGAAAATTATCAATACATTAACACATTTTATTTGATATTACCTCATCTCTTCAATAATATTGACTACTGTCCTCAGCATAAATAACTGATTATTACAATTAAAGAACTAAGGTGGGGGGTATGTCGACGCACCCCTGCTTGTACTAAGGTCAAACGCATTGAATATTGACTGGACTATATAACATTAGCAAATACTAGCACTTAAATATTTTTTTCAAAGTTACAATAGTTAACATTTAAAAATTTCAGTCAGAAAAACAAACTACACGGTTCGAACACTTTTCACTGGCTTTAAATTTTTCAAGAGAAGAATGACGACAATATGGAAATCCAATCTAACAAATAGGTTGGCAACATAAAATAGCAAAAACCACTAGTAACACAACCAAGATAACAATTACATCAATATGCATGCTATCTTATTATTCAATCACATACCAAAGATATTATACTAATTCATCTAAAGTAAACAATGTTGTTCACTTTATATTGTAAAGTAAGTAATATCACTCATCAATGAAAAAATTAACCATACATATTATACATACATAATTGATCATTCTTATATTTCAATACCAATTCATGACTTCCTCACTTTTTAACAACTCAATTTAGAAGAGCCAAAATCTTATAACCAGTGTTGTCAATCGCAAATAGCAGAAAATAACTATTTGTTCAAATCACCCTACATTGCAGTGCTATAACGATGTTATAGCTACTATTTGACAATATTTTTGTACTAAAAATTATATATAAAAAAATAACCATTTGTCCAAATTTCACTACACTATATCCACTATATGAAAACAGCACTTATAATATATATCAAATAAAATAAAAGCAACGTAAATCAAAATAGACAACAAATCGGTTATTATGAAATATAGAGAAACGAGAATTTATAATAGGTAAAAATCAAACCTAACACCAGCGTCACCAACAATGCCAATAGCCATGCCAGCAGAGAGACCAGCGAGACCAGAAGAAAGATGAGCGTAACCATCAAAGAGATAATAAGATTTAGCCTTTGGATTAATACCAGTGCTGATAATGACGGCGATAATAAACCGTAAATGCAAACAAAATTCCAAACCAGTATGTAGTAAGTAATAACAATATCAAATTACAGGCCAAATAAAAAGGAGTAACTACAACGTAATGTAATCAAAAGTGGGAAAAATTACATGATACTATTTCAACAAAATCTTTCAACCAAACCTGAGCTTGAAGATGAGAAACTCCATATCTGTTTTTTGCTCTATCACTAACATTTCTCTGAATATGAAAGTAATAAAAAGGATCCATATGCAAGTATCTATATATATGTGTGTGTGTGTTTATCTATCATCAAACAGGATCCGAAGACAGATAAATCAGATAAATTACAACACTGCTGCAATTTGGTGATTTTGTATTAGTACTTATGTTGTATTACAACACTGCTGTAATTTTTCTAGTATTATTATTGAGTGAATGAGATAATTTAGTGTTTATGCATTGTTCTATAGGGAGAAAATGTTCTTCATATAAATTATATAATACATACATCAGAAAAACTTTCATTTATTTTTCTGCTATCAGTTTCTGGTTTATGATTAATCAGAATGAAATTGCAGCAATTGAAACATGAGTGATGGCAGAATAATTAATGTGTTTGCATATGATGATCAGAATATTGGCAAATAGACAATCGGCTAAGATCAAGAGTTAGGAATCTGCAATACATGATATTATTTCAACAAAATCCTTCAATCAAACCTGAGCTTGAAGATGAGAAACACCATATTTGTTTTTTGCTTTTTCATTATCTTTTCTCTAAAAATCAAAATAGAAGAACCTCAAATCAGTTTTAAAATATAAAATTCTAAAAAATCAATCAAATCATTCAACCAATGCAAATTGCTAATTGAGGAAAAACAATTTTCACTTACTCGTGAATCTCTAAATCGCTGAATCTGAATCTGAATCGCTGAGTCTAAATAGTAAATCGTAAATTGTAAATCACTGAATCGTAAGAGAAATCCAATTGAAGATGAATATGTATTGAAGACGAAATCGATTGAAGAGGAAATTGAAGGAATTGATTAAAGACGAAATCGAAAAAATGATGAAGAAATCAGGAAAAGCTTCTTCAACGGAAAAATGAAAAATCAACTTTGACAATTTCTGAGATGAAACAGGGAAACAAATTGAGAAGAGAAGAAATAGGGAAAAAAGAATTTCAAAGATCGAAATGGAAATGAAGATGTTGTTGCAGTTGAAGAACGAAAATCAACTTTGACGATTTCTGAGATGAAGGCGTTGTTGCGTGAATTGATTTTTGAAGAGTTGAATTGTTCTTGCGTGAAATGATTTTTTAGTGAAGGGGTGAATTGAATTTTTGGATATGAATATTTTAGTTTTTGTTTTAAGTTATTATCTATTGATATTAAATTAGTTTTGATGCCAATATTTCAGTTTTTTTTTAAGTTATTATCTATTTTAATTAAATTAGTTTTGATGCCAATATTTCAGTTTTTTTTTAAGTTAACGTAATGTATTATATTAAATGAGAATAAGTGACACTCTGTCTGTAGCTAAAAGTAATTATAATGACAAATAAAGAGATATCACTAAAAGTTGAGTGTCACAATAGATCTTTCTCTTTGTAGTGGATACACTTACTTTAGGAATGTCCATGTGTAGTATGACTCACCGAGTCTCCGTGGGTAAAGTTACTCATAGATTTTCTGTGGGTAAAAACGTAGATACTTATCCACAGAAAAGTCACAAACTAATTGTCAAAACCAATTCCATTACCACTCATTATTTTTACATCAATTATTTCAATATACGTAAATAACTCTAAACTAATGTATTACACTGTATAAGAAACAATAATGAATCTGATGCAGATGTAAACATATTCCATATTATCTATCACATTATTATTAGCCAATGTATAGCATATTTCACTTCATATACAAATTATGTTGCTCCAACACAAATCAACTTAAAAAAAAAACATTCTAAAAGACCCAAATCAAGGGTTGACAAAAAAAATGCAGCACAAAGAAACAAAAAAAAAAAAAACTCAAAGGAAACCAAAAATAGAAAAGTACAAAAACAACATTAGCCCATTTTTCATTGGTGTTAAATCTCAATAACCCTTCTATCACTCTCTAGGTAGTTACAATACTTAATATCACGATTTTCTTCTCTTTTATTTTATTTTTTAAAATCATTAATCTACACTTGTCTTATTTACTTGACATGTTCCAATGTGCAAGATTATCATGTATGTGTTCAAAATATATATTTTTTTGTATGGTTAGTTGAGTTATTAGAATACGCACATAAACTTTATATGACAAATGAAGTTCTTCAATCTGACATAATCTAGCATTTATTTAAATATAATATTACTTGTTGCGGCATGGATGAATTAATTGAGAACGGTATGCCTTATTAAATACTTATCTATTTAAATTTGTATCTTAATATTCTTTACCTTGAAAATGTTGAAGAGGTTAGGAATTTTGAAGTTGTTACCTATGAAACAATGAAGATGAGATGTTAAGGATTTCAATGAGCTGTGAAAAAACAAAACAAGAGAACGAGATGTTATAATTTTGTTTGTGTGTATATCGTTATATTCATTGGTTCTACAATGTTAACAAGAGTTAGCATTTTGTTATGCTAAGTTTTCAACTGCATATATTTTATTATTGTTTTATTGCATTTTCAAAGATTGAAAGACAAATATTACAAACTATTCACTCCCCTTTACCATAAGATTAGTATCAAACTTCAAGAGATTTGTGAAATTTTCAAGAAAATTACTATGTTTCTTCATATTGAGTCTTCTACTCAATATATAAGCGGCAAGGAATTGGCCAAATTCAAAAACAATAAGACTGTAATTCAATACCTTTATTCAAACATATTCAAGAGATTTGTGAAATTTTCAAGCAAATTACTATGCTACTCAATATATAAGCAACAAGGAATTGACCAAATTTAAAAACAATAACACTGCAATGGAATATCTTTTTTCAAACAGATATGAACAAAAGGCATATTACCAGTAATCAAGAAAATCAGCAGACTTGCAAACCAAACACTTATTCATTACAATTCATTCATTAATTACCACTAATTCCAACAAACCAAACACTGATTCAAACATCTAATTCACTTCAATTCACTACTAAATTGTCAAAACTATTCAAGTTTGATAGTGAAAAACAAAAGATCCATTTCTTATTTGTTTCAGTTACCCAAGAAGGATTAAACTACAAGAGTTAGGGATTTTCAAGTTCTTATATGTGAAATGAGATGTTAGGGATTTCAATAAGTTGTGCAAAAACAAAACGAAAGAACGAGTTAGGGTTTGCAAATCAATTAATAAAAGTTCATTTACACAACAAATAATCATGAAAATAGAACAAATTAAAGAGAGCAAACGAGATAATGATAACGAACGAGAGTGAAACAGAGAGCGAACGAGAGAGAGAGAGAGAGAACGAACGAGAGAGAGAGAGAGAGAGAGAGAGAGAGAGAGAGAGAACGACAGCTAGAGAGCTCTGAGCGGCATCGGCAATCTGGTTTGTTGTATCGGTTGGAGCAACTGGAAGAAGAAGGGTTTTTAGCGAGAAAGTGAGAATGAGTAAGACTCATTTAGTTTTTTTTAGTAAGTGAAAATAATGAGTTTTTTTTGTAAAAACAAAAGAAAGTAATAAACAAAACTTTACTTTCACTTTACCCACGGACAACTCCTGGACAACTTAAAACTATTATCTTCATTTACCTACGGAGAATTAGTGGTAAAAAAAAATACGAAGAAATTTTGACAACTTAAGTTTGAGTTGCATTTTTTAAACTTTACCCACAGTTTTTTTTTTTTAATTTTACCTACGGACTAACCGTGGAATCCAATTAACAAAAATTAATTTATTCAATAACAAATTTACTAACGATTTTTTTCGTAGATATTAAATAATTTACCCACGAACTGAGATCCGTGGGGTAATTTTCCGTAGTTATAAAGCAGTTTTCTTGTAGTGGTTTTACATGACATAAATAAATTTATATTCTTCTAACTACTACTCTTAATAAATATACAAAATTAAATAAGTTTTTAGTCCAATAAAATTTAAAAAATTTGTTTTTTTGTCTTTGTAAAATAAATCACATTTTTTTAATCCCTACAAAATTATTCTACTGTTTTAGTCCTTGATCGAACGAAACAATCTTCAACTTTTAAATTTTTAAATAATATTTTGCAAGCATGTGTAAAATACTATTAAAAGTTCATGCGCACAAATTTTTAATTTTTTAAAGTCATATGTTCAAGATAAAAGTCATTAAAATATGGACTAAGAAATTAAATTTTAAGCTCATTTTTTGTGGAGGAATTTTTTGTAGTATTGTAAACATATATACAAAATATCATTCAAAAATAGCTGTTTATGTTCAAATAGGGACTAAAAATACTTGCGTAATAATTTTGTAGAGATTAAAAAAAAAAAAAATTATACGGAGACTAAAAAAAATTAAAATTAATTTTATTAGGATTAAAAATTTATTTAAGCTAAATATAAATAATAAGTGAAGAGGGAGCAATCACTAAGAGGCCACATTGTGGATTCTTCAAGGTGTAAAACTAATGCAACTTTCTTCACATATTCTCACTCACATAACTGAGTTTTTGGGAGATGCATTTGGAATGCGCAAGCAAGTTTTATCTGTGTTGAATACTTGGTGGCGTTTAGCCTAAGGAATTTGAAGATTTAGCCGGCATGGTCCAGTTGTGTACGTAGTCGTTGTCTCGTTGATATCATAATTATTTTAATAAGCGGCTGAGATGGGAGAAGGGAGACTCGTTGATGATTTCTTTTCTATGAACGGGAGCTAAAAAACTTTATGAACTTTCACCTTTTATATATATATATATATGGCTTAAATGCAGTTTTAGTCCCCTTATTTTAACTGATTCGCAATTTTGGTCCCCCTATTTCTAATTTCGCAATTTTGGTCCCCCTATTTCTAATTTGGCAATTTTGGTCCCCATATTTTAACTGATTCTTAATTTTGGTCCCTCTATTTTTAATTTCTCAATTTTGGTCCCTCTATTTCTTAAAATTGAGACATTTTGAAAATCTAATGGATCACAAATTTTTTTTTTAATAAAATTTAATGGATTACATTTTAAAAAAAATATAACATTAAAAAAACATTAGATATTTATTTAAAACATATTTTTTATTATAAAAAATACTTAAAAAATAGTTTTTAATTATTTTAAAACTAATTAAATCTAAAAATGGTTTATTTATTATTTTTTAAAAACTGATTTCAAAATTTATTATATTAAAAACTTTTTTTAAAAGAATTTTTAATTATTACTATTATTAATTCAAATATGTTTTTAAAATAATGATTAATAATTAATAAATTATGATTTTTTTAAAATAATGAAAAAAATTTAAGTTCTATTTTTTATTTAAAAAAATATGTTTCTTTCTTTAGAAAATATCTTATTTTTTAGTAAAATTATGTTTTATGATAAAAATAAATTTTTATTTAAATTCTGTTTTCTTTT
>JBBPBQ010000004.1:35224533-35262470 GCA_037974755.1 Cicer yamashitae
AAAAAAAATTAAATAATTTTTAATTATTATTTTTATCAATTCAATTATAATTTTACTAAAAAATAAGATATTTTCTAAAGAAAGAAACATATTTTTTTAAATAAAAAATAGAACTTAAATTTTTTTCATTATTTTAAAAAATTCATAATTTATTAATTATTAATCATTAAGTACAATAATAATTAAAAATTCTTTTAAAAACAGTTTTTAAAATGATAAATTTTGAAATCAGTTTTTAAAAAATAATAAATAAACCATGTTTAGATTTAATTAGTTTTAAACTAATTAAAAACTATTTTTTAAGTATTTTTTTATAATAAAAAATATTTTTTAAATAAATATCTAATGTTTTTTAATGTTATATATTTTTTTAAATGTAATCCATTAAATTTTATTAAAAAAAAATTTGTGATCCATTAGATTTACAAAATGTCTCAATTTTAAGAAATAGAGGGACCAAAATTGAGAAATTAAAAATAGGGGGACCAAAATTAAGAATCAGTTAAAATAGAGGGACCAAAATTGCCAAATTAGAAATAGAGGGACCAAAATTACGCATCAGTTAAAATAGGGGGACCAAAATTGCGAATCAGTTAAAATAGGGGGACTAAAACTGCATTTAAGCCTATATATATATATATATATATAAAGACATAATTAATCATATGGTCCTTTAACTTAATTTCATATAACAATTTAGGTTTTTTTTTCTCCTCATTTCAGTATTTTATATTTTTAAATAATTGCGATGTTATCCTTTAAGTGGGTTTCCGTTAAGGCAACATTGAAAACTCTCAATTTCGTTTTCTTCTTCACAGTTCCAAAACCTTTGTTTGTTCTTCTCCTCTCCCACCCATGAAAACCCATTTGAGCGATAAGAAGACGAAATCGAAGAACACACTATCGGAATCAAGCTTGAAGAAATCGTAAATCCACATTGACAAAAGAAGAAGAAGAAAGGTAATGTGTTTATTGATTCTTATGTTTAGTGATTCTGATCTATTGTTTTCTTTTTCTAAATGCATTTATACTTTATATTTTTGTTTTAGGGTTTAGTTGGGTCCTTATGGCATTTATTGTTTGCATGTGTTGATTCTTGAATGAGTTGATTCTTGCATGTGTTGTTTTTTGGGGTCTAGGGTTTGTGGTCCACACATACATATTCCTTCCTCTCATGAGGTCAGGTTTGTGGTCCCTACCATTTGATTATAGTTTTTTATTAATGAGTTTTTTAGTCTTTTTAATGTATAAAAAGCAGAATGGATGTCTTTTTTGTTGATGTCCACCATGGAGGGTATTTTGTGGATGACACAATGGAAGTGTATAAAGGTGAAGTGTCAAATTGGAATTGTGATGCTGACAGGTGGAGTAAGTTTGAGATTTTTGATATTTATAAAGAAATGGGTATCCTAAAGTTATTAGTATTTGGTATATATGAGGTGTGTTAGAATATTAGAAAATATCTTATAATATCTTTTATATTATATTAGAGTATCTTGAGTTATTTCCTATGATCAATTTATAATCATAGAGATATCTTAGCATATCTCTCATTATTATTATGATTTATTCCTGATTTATGGTTTAGTCTATGTTTCTCTATAAATAGAGTTTAATATTGAGTCTTTTGTAATCAAGTCAGCATTAAGCTATTGTCAATAATATTCAAACCCTTATTATTTTCTCTCCTCCTTTTCTCTAAAATCCCACAACTTCAACATGGTATCTAGAGCCTATTTCGATCCTCCTTGAACAATCTTGCCTATATTCCGCTGTCGAGTTCCCAACAGTTAGGGAATATAATCATAGTTTCTCTTTTCCAACATTCCGACACGTTTCACTTGTTTTCCGTTCAGTTCGCTACTGTCGCAGCTACCTACCACTGTTTCCGGAGAATTTTCCTGCGAACAGCGTCGTCATCTCCAGATCAGGTTATGCCCGAAAGCACGTCGCCAAAAGCCGTCACATACGTTCTCACGCGCTGCTAATCTCTCCTGCGAGTAGATCTCACGCGCCGCCGTCTCCACAGCGTGTGACCGCGCGTTTTGACGACTCTCAGTTGCTGCTTGGTCGGTCAATCGCGCCTCAACCCCGCAGTTTTCGAATCTACCCTCGTATTCTAGTTTTGGGTTACGGTTACACCTACTACCTTCAAGATCCGCCATCTACTGCTGCTCTCCATCTGATGTCGCTGCTGGAAAAGTTTTCCAGCAAGTTTTCCGACACAACCACTTCCATTGTGTGCGAAATCTACTAATCTACACAACCCATATTTTTTATGCCAAAAGTTGCTCCACGCGCGCTCATGTGCCTTCAAGATCCTCCGTGTTGATTCCACCCACCACCGCCAACAGCTTCAAGCTTAGGCGCGCCTGTCCGCCTTCCGGCACAATGTTTCAGTCGTCTAGATTGGGTTTTCCTTCCTGTTTCTAGATATGCCCTTACTTTCCAATTTTGATCAACGAAAATATGTGTTATTATTCAAACAGTCGTTATCTCTCCTGTTTTAGATGCATTTTCTCACTCCGTTGATCGATCATGGTTTCATTAGAGTCGGGCTGCTTCTTCTTTTGTGTTTGTCATGCAATTTAGTTCTTAATAAAAGATTATAATAGTGGCGTCTATTCCCACCGACGATCATTTCGGTGGTGTCCCTTTTCCCACAGATGAATTATATTAGTGATGACTTCTTCTTTCGTTGTTGGTTATTCTGACGATGTCTTTTATTTTCATGACTCACTTTATCTTGGCAATTTGTCCCAGATGCACTGGCCCCATCTTTATCCCAGATGTACTTGTCTTGCCTTTCTCTCCCTGAAGCATGCTGCTCTATCCTTGAAGCATATTTCAGTTTAAATATTTTGAGTCTTTGATATTATTGGTTTGAAGCTTCCAAATGCAGTTTTTTAGAAGGACGGACCCTGCTTTGTTCAATTGCTTGCCATGAATTTCTCTCATGCTGATGATCATTCCGGCTATCTGGCTAGGCTATATTTATAGCAATTCTCTCCGACTTCACCTGCATCCCTAAGTTGCCTTTCCACCTTTTTTATTATTTTGTAGAGCAAAACATTATTTTCCTGTAACAAGCTAAAGCTTAGTAAGCTTTAGCTTGAGGGGGAGTGTTAGAATATTATAAAATATCTTATAATATCTTTTATATTATATTAGAGTATCTTGAGTTATTTCCTAGGATCAATTTATAATCATAGAGATATCTTAGAATATCACTCATTATTATTATGATTTATTCCTGATTTATGGTTAAGTCTATGTTTCTCTATAAATAGAGTTTAATATTGAGTCTTTTGTAATCAAGTCAGCATTAAGCTATTGTCAATAATATTCAAACCCTTATTATTTTCTCTCCTCATTTTCTCTAAAATCCCACAACTTCAACAAGGTGTATGATGAGAAAAAGTTTCTGGAAAATGACATTGGGGCTATGGAAATGGTAAGTTATGCCAAGTCTAATGGGAAAGGGAAGTTGTATCTTATTCATCCAGTATCTCAACCCATATTTTTGGCTAATGTGCAAGTTGAGGCCAAAGTAGATGAAGCTAAATAGGCCCATCAAGAAGCTGTCCAAATAGGAAATGATACACATTAACCAACCCAATATGCAACCCAAATAGAAGACAATATTGGGTTTGATAGTGATGATAATGCCTTTTGAATTAATTCTTTGTGACTCAAATGACGAATTCCCTATGAATTATGGGTTTGATGAGGTCCAAATAGGTGGCGATGGACTTGAAGGACAAGGAGGGACATGTGGTAAGGAAACCGAGTGTCTAGGTGAAATTAAGAAGAGGAAGGGTGCAAGTAGGAAATGGTCTAATACTAGTAAAAAGAAGAAACAAAGTACTAGTAAAAAAAGAGGGAGACCTAGGAAACATATTACTATCATGAATTATTAAGATTGAATCTAAATAGTACTGTTAAGTTACAAGTCCAAGCTACAATTTTGGATGTTATTGATAAAGATTATGTGGATACCACTTTTACCAAGTTTTCAACGCCTATATATGTGTCTTGATGGATGTAAAGAGAGTTTCTTGATTTGTAGATCAATTATTGGTCTTGATGGTTGTTTCCTTAAAGGGTATTACGGTGGTATGATTCTTGCTGCTGTGGGTAGAGACTCAAATAACCAAATGCTTCCAATTGTTTTGGATGTAGTTGAAGGTGAGACAAGAGAGTCTTGGGCTTGGTTCCCTAAATTATTAATTGATGACTTGGACGGACAACAAGCATGCAGATTCTACACTTTTATATCTGATCAGAAAAAAGTATTCATTTATGCTCAATTGTTCATTACTCATTTATGTTAATTTTTCTTGTTTATGTTAGGGACTGTATCCGGCAATGGATGAGCTCCTTCTTGGGGATGAACAAAGGTTTTGTGTAAGACACCTCTATAACAACTTCAGAAAAATAACCCATGGAAGAAGCTTAAGGAATTGATATGGAAGGCAGCCAGGTCAACATATCATAAAGCACGGGAAAGAGAAATTAAGGAGTTGAGGAAGGTTAATGAAGAAGCCTACAAATATTTGGTGAAGATTTGATATGATCCTCTTTGTCATGAATCAATTTAAGGATCGTTCTAGGTTGGAAACTTACAAATTGAAGCCAAAATCACGTTTTGTTGGAGAATGCAATAACCGGAGCTACGAAACTTAGAATTGGGAGATTCCAAAACGAGGTGAAAGAAGACGTTCTAAAACTCAAGTTAGGCTATTGAATCGCCGAAATAGACAATTTAAAAAGTGAGATATGAGCCCAAGTTAGTGAACACAAAAACTAGTAAAATTTGTGTATTAGGGTTTGATGTAAAGGAAACTGAAATTTATAATTCAGCAAACGAACCAAGAACAAAATTGACGCCACAATCTAGGGATTGATAAGCTGAAAAGAACGCCACAACGATTAACAGTCTTGATAAGTTCAAAGTGAATTCTTTCAAGAAATCTAGAGAACAAAACCTCACAAAATATCAATATGTTCAAAATATGTTTTGCATAAGCTAGGGATTTGCCTTTTATAGTGGCACCACCTTACAAGTTCTCTAAATTTGGCCCAACTCAAGTTTTTACAGTTAGACCCAAATGTTCTTACTAATTCAGTCTACTACTTTAATTAAAATTAAATATTAAAATTTGATAACATATAGATGCATCCTTCATTCTTTAACTTCTTCAACTTGGATTAAGCAATTTACTATCTTGGGCTTCAATTCTTCATGAGTTGGACTTGCTTCAAATAAATTGACTATCAAGTTATTTAGGCATTCTTGTCCTTCTTTGATCTTGCTCTTGTCATTGGAGTTCCAAGACCTTCAATATCCTCTATGTTTCCTTCCTTGGTTATGTTTTATATGTCCTTAGCAAGATTCCACCAAGGTTTTGGTCAAATTCAAGATTCAATTTCAATTCTAAATGTGATGTGCTTGTCAAAACTATGTCAGAGACATTCAATACTGTCATAGTTGGACCCAAATGGGAACCCATAGTGACAATGCTTGAAGACATCAAATGGTACTTAATTGAAAGGTGGGCAACAAATAGAACTAGATTAGAAAGGTGCAATTGTTCTATTTTGTCTTATGGTTCTGTTTTTTAATTCTTGTTATGCTATGATTGTTTTATCGTTAGAATTTTGGTTATGTATGTTAATTATGTCATGTGTTAATTTTTGGTATATGTTTATTCTTATTGATCAAGGTATACTAGTGAAAACATATTTGGAGTCAGTAACATCAACCACAAAAGAGGAAAGTTTGTGGTATCATTGGAAAATAGAGAACTTGCATGTAGGAACTGGAATTCCCTGTTACCATGTAGTTTGTTGCTGCAACTTCCTCAAACAAGATCTAAAAGATTTGATTCCAGCATATTATATGCGAGAGACATATGAGGCTTGTTACCAATTTGTCACTTACCCAACAAATGGACAAAATATATGGCCTCAAACTCCATATCATGATGTCTTACCACCACCATCAAGAAGGCTTCCAGGAAGGCCCAAAAGGTCAAGGAAATTAAGATGGTGAGGAGAAAATAAGGACTTAACAATGATTAATAGGAAAGGGATGCCAAGTAAGTGCACCAAGTGTAAGCATCCTGGTCATAACAAGGCATCATGTCCAAGCTAAACCCAAGGAAACCAGACTCAAACTCAACCTGCCCAGGCCCAAACTCAACCTCACCAGGCCAAAACACTAGCCACACAAATCCACACTCAATCTGTCCAAGCCCAAACACAACCTATCAAACTCAGAGGGAAAAACAAACCCAATCTAAACCTGCTCAATCCTAGCATGCATAAGCTTAGTCCCAACCTGCTCAGTTCAAGCTTGGACAAGCTACACAACCTCATTCCAAGCCTACAAAAGCTCCTAGAGGCAAGCCTAAGAAAAAACAACTTGCGCAAGCTTAAATCCAACCTGTTGAGGCTCATGCTCAAACTGCTTAGTGTCAACCTATTTTTGCTGCAACGCAACATGTTCAAACTCAACCAAGCACTTTTAGGCCAAAGTTTAAAACATGGAGGATATAGTATTAGGATCTGTCACTTTTAGATATGTCTTTGTTTAAGCTCAATCAAGCACTTTTTGTCAGTCAAAGCACTTTCTGTCAGTTTATGATCACTTTTTGTCAATTTGTGTCTTCTGCACCACTTGCATGATGTTTACTTTGTTTTGAATGGAATGGAGTATTTTTGTGAAATGAATTATGTGCATTAATGAATTATGAATGAAATAGACTTCGGCAAAAGACAGAAATTATAACAATTGATCATAACATAATAATTGATGCAAACAAAATACATTAATAGTTCAAAATACCACAACTTCTGCTACAACAAACTCAACCAAATTACATTACTACATACTTATAACAAATATACTACATCAACCTTAAGAAAATTACATCAACTACTGTAAGCTCATTTCAGAGCTAAGATCAACATTAAAAAACACATCTTACACCAAACAAAACACATAAAAATAGCAACAACTTCATCTTAATAATGGTTGGCTTGTGATCTCCATAGAGTCATAATCTCCAACTCCTTTAGGGGGGAACTCTAAACATTATGTATGTATTTGTTGTGGAGTTCTCATTTATGCTTGAGGCCTATAGTCTGAATCCCAAACAAAATAATTGCATATACATTCAATGTCATAACTCTACAATTGATGAACAGAGACAACATTAAAACAATTTTTATTTTAATTGATCTAATCTCAAATACATAAGAAACAATTCAATATCCCAAATCAACAAGAATCAAATAAAGAATTTTTAATCTGAACTAAAAACCGTAAATCCAAGAACCCTAATATGAGAAAACCAATCTGAAAACCAAGATCCTAAAACCCAATCTAACAACCTCAAATAAAAGAATCGAAAATCATAAAGGTATTGATACTTACCACAAAATTCCTACAACCCCAAAAATTTCTTCCGTTGTTCGTACCCCATTTTGTCATTGTGAACATCACAAGTTTAAGACCACAAACACAATTTGGCAGCTCAAGAATTCCATTGGAAACGAAAGAACCATGGTTGTATGACTGTGAATTTGACCCATTTGAACATAAGGAGGCCATGGATTTCAAGCTTTAGAACTGTGAACATGGGTTTTCATGGGTTGGGGAGGAGAAGAACAAACAAAGGTTTTGGAACTTTGAAAGGGAAAACGAAAATGACAGTTTTTTAACGTTGCCTTAACGGAAACTCACTTAAAGGGTAACATAGAAATTATTTAAAAACATTAAGGGACCACAAGAGTAATTATGCCTATATATAACTATATGTTTACCCGTATAGAATATATCGCAATAAAAAGTTAGCCACAATTTAATAGATTACATTTTATAGGAAAATAACATTATATATTTTCAACATAATTAAAAACACAAAACAGGTATAAAATTAACACCATTTTATAAGATTATTTCAAGATTTGAAATTTTTTTTATAAACTATATTTGATGTGATGTTTCAAATCCTTTGTTGATATAATTCTTGAAATAGCAACATAAAAATATAATCCAACATATTAGTGATTCCCCTTTACTTTTTATTAATAGTCATTGTAAATGAAATAGTCAAAGAAAATTGTTTGCGTTAAAATTTATAAAAAAAAAAATCCTTGCATCATTAGGGATAAATGATAATATAGGAATATAAACCTTATGAACAATAATGCATCCTAATCTCACATTTTCCTTCTTCGTAAATATTTTGGCTTCTTTTTATCTGTTGGACATTTAATCCTCTCTAAACACCAAAGGATGATTTGTTACATGTGTATTTGATGAGTTAATATCATAGAATAGAATTTGCAAAATGTTGATACTAAGAATGAAAAGAAGAATACAGAGATAAATTTTGTATTGATTAAATGAAAAGTATGAAATTTATATACCCAAATTAGAACAACTAATTTATAACTACAGTAACTAACTTATAACTAACACCTAACTAAAGTAACTAATTTTACATCTCTAATATCCCCATCAAGCTAGAAGATGTTCGGGACACTTCTAGCTTTGGATGAATAACACAAATATTGTAAAAAAAATACAATGAGAAACGTCAAAATACATCGACTAAAGGATTTTGAAATGTCGGAATAAATTGACTAAATATTTTTGTAAGATTTATTCTTCGCTTGAAATAAGAATAAGAAATATTATAATGTAATCTTGCTTCTTCCATTTTTTTTATTGTAGTAAGTATTGAATCGAGTCTATTTCTCCATGCAAGATCTTCTCTTTTTTTTTTTTTAACGAAATCTCATGCACAACTCATTAGTCATTAGGTAAGACTTCTAAATGAGAATTCAATTATAGATTTTTTTTTTTTTGAAAACAAAAACAATCTTGTTTTTGTTGTTGTTGGTAAATGTTGAATTTTAGAGTCTACACTACTTCCATGCAAGGGGACCATTATTTTAACTTGAACATTTTTATCAAGAGATTCTTATATATTTTTTCCATTATATAAACTTCAGTGTATTAATTTGTAATACCTTCAAATGTTTTATTACAACTAGATGCTCTAATTTTACTTGGTCTTCTTTTTTATAATTTTTGTTTAGTTATTTGGCAATTTCAGTTTTGACTAACTGTCTTTGTTAATTGAGAGTTAGTTATCTTTGATTAGAATTTTTGTTAGAGTCTAGTTGAGTTTGTTTACCTATCCAGATGTTAATATAAAAAATGGGTTATTTACCTCTCATCTTCTTGTATTTTTCACATTATTAATGGAATAAAGATGTAGCATTATTCAGTTTACTCAACTTCTCCTTTTTGTTAATATGGTATCAAATCAATTCTCTGATCCTCTTTCATTTTCCTCATTCCTTTTTTCCACTTATGAAATTCCTTCTTGGTTCATCGCATCTCCATGGCTGATGACACTTGTGACACCCTAAACCCCAAAAATAACATATATAATAATCTATACTAGATTTTTATAAGAATTTGAAGCGGATAAATAAAATCTATTTTCAAGGAAATAAAAAAATTTGTAACTAGTTCAAGATATCGGGTTCATCTAAATACACGTGTAACAATTCAACTTTAGTCCTCAAATTAAAACAGTGCAATCTCAATAAACTTGACTTAACTATAATTTCTTAATTTAATTGCAAAAACTTACTAGTACTTATAAAATTTTCATACGAAAAGTCGTTTCTAACAAAAAAAAAAGTAAAAGTCAAATAAGAATTATAATTCTTATTCCCGATATCACCTATCAGAGTGGGGTTTCTCCCAAATTTGAACTTTAAAACTCATTAACCTATAATAACTGCGATTTTGCAAACGCAGGACTAAGCCAACTCAATTTAATTTCTTTAAAATAATCAAGAGTAATTCAAACAAAATTTATTTTCGTTTTACAAAATAAGTCAACTTTAACTCCTTCAAAATGTCTTTTTTTTTTAATTCTAAGTTCTACCTACCTTTAATATTTAAGATTCTTATTACTAATAATATGTAGCAAATCTTACATTAATAATTTCAAACATACATCTAGTCAATAAAAAAAAATGTTTATTTCTACCTATCTAATATAACAAAAGAGCAAATAATCAAACACAAGGCACAAGTCCAATCAGAAGGTAATTAATTTAATCATGTCAACAATTCAAATTAACTCAAATTTTATCAAATATTTTCATGGTTTATTTAGTGGTAGCAATTAAGAATACACAATGCAATTAGAGTAAGCAAACAATAAATAGTTAATTAGTAACTTCAAAAATATATATAATTATACAAAATTATATTGCGTATAACACAACAATATACCGAAAGAAAAAAAAAATATGAAAATTATTAATACACAAGAAAACACAATCGACACGACTGACATTCGACTAACACTAAATCAACATTCGACCCACTCGGCCTGATTGGACAGACCTACCCTGATACCACTAATGTGACACCCTAAACCCCAAAAATAACATATATAATAATTTATACTAGATTTTTATAAGAATTTGAAGCCGATAAATAAAATCTATTTTCAAGGAAATAAAAAGTTTTGTAACTAGTTCAAGATATCAGGTTCCTCTAAATACACGTGTAACAATTCAACTTTAGTCCTCAAATTAAAACAGTGCAATCTCAATAAACTTGACTTAACTTAATTTCTTAATTTAATTCCAAAAACTTACTAGTACTTATAAGGTTTTCGTACGAAAAGTCGTTTCTAATGAAAAAAAAAAAAGTAAAAGTAAAATACGAATTACAATTCTTATTCCCGATATCACCTATCAGAGCGGGGTTTCTCCCAAACTTGAACTTCAAGACTCATTACCATGTAATAACTGCGATTTCGCAAACACAGGGCCAAACCAGTCAAACACAAACAATGAAGGAGGTGAGTTTTGAAATCATGTTAATAGTATAATATAAGTAAGAAGAACATGCAAACAATCATAATAGACCAAATCATAATCACATTACAATATATCAAAATATTTAAGCAAATAGTACCATATTATAACATCAAAGTCACTCAAGTTAAATAATTATCTCATTATAATATGCATCAAATCATCTAAGAGAAATTATTATTACTTTTGAAACATATCAATCACAACAAAACAATCACAAGGAAATGCAATGCTATGCTTGAGCTTAGACTCTACTTCATAATGTGGTACCATTCTAACTCTAAAGTACTTGGTTTGGAGGCTTGATACTATTCCACCATCCCGGTGGACGGACAATTCAAATTGGCTTTGTCCTCTTAGATCCCTCAACTCAACCCGAGACACATATACACGACAAGTGAGGTAAACATGTGTTGCATGGTAGCTCCCAACATTTGGAGTGCTACCTCCAAGTCACCTAGGAATTCCCCACTTGAATACCTCTAAGGTCTAACAATCTTGCCTTAAGGATAAATAGCAGATCATCACGATCAGGCTCATTCAGTTGTACTTCTCCGGAATCACTAGGCTTGTCAGGCCCTACCTATATGATGACAAAATAATTTCCACTTCACAATTCTCAATATTTATTTTCTCCCCTCGTTGGCCTATGATACTCCATTAAGACCGTCATCTCAAACACAAATTGGAATCATCATTATTTCATCAAATATGGGGTTACTTCCATATTTTCATCACATATTTATAGCATCACTGTTATTAATCACACATCATCATCATCACATAAATTCATCACAAATTTATAGCATCACTATCATCAATCATATCTCATCACATAAACTTATCACAAATTTATAATATCACAATTACATAAAATTCATTCGACACCCAATATCACAAAATTATCAAATACCACACATTTAAAGAAATTAAATCAATCAACACCATACAAATATTTCTATTCTATATTTTAATCTCACAATTTCAATATTTGCACATTAATTAATTTATCACTCAAAGGGCTACTGCCGTACGTAGCGAGCCCTGGATGAATCGTTGGGAAATACGGTTTTCCCATTCATCTCACAATATATTATACTCATGAATTCAAACGCTCTCTCACCTCTTACCTTATTTCGACGCTTTCACACACGAATATAATTTCACGAGAAAACAGCCTTTATTCTTTGACTCTTTGTCATTCAATCAATCTAACTCGACAGTTTATGGGTAAACGTCAAAAATAAATTATGAGAAGACACTCTAAAAACTAAATTTCGAAATTCGGTCAAGGAAACTTACCATAAATTAGAAAACCAATCAATGGATAATATAGCCACTATTTACACGATTGTTTTGGCGTTGATTTCACTCAAATCAGACTTACGGTGAAGAAGAACGGTGCAAAATAAAGATTTCCATAAATCGAGAAGTTGGGTATTTTAGAGAGATATTGGGATGGTTAAAAATATGGGAAAATGTGTTTAATTGACTAAATAAATGAGTGAAACAACATACTAAAATTTGGAAGAAAACGGAGAAAGTATTCTAGAACAGTTATCGATCACCGATGCCAAACGATAGGCTTGACTCTTTGCTTTTACGGCGGCCGTCCAACTCCCTTCCTTTTTTTATTTTATTTTATTAACAATTAGGGTTCACACATGGGTCAAACCCATCGGTCCCCTTATTTATTTATTTTTTTACTATTATTATTTTTATTTTGCTAAAACAAAATTAATAGTTACTTATTCTCATTTTTAATACTCTGTCAAACATCATTTAATTTTCAAAACATCACTAATATTTCATAATTAATATATGATAGATTATTGTAATTAAAATAATTAACCTTTAAAAAAAACTTTTTACTAACTATTGAAACTCTCATATTCAAAATAGTCACTGTAATTATACTTATTTTTCAAAATACTCGCATTAAAATACTATGATCATTAGAGAATAGTCAAAATCACAAAATAAATAAATATAACATCAACACTTTATATTAATTACTAAATCATAATAAAATTATATAAAATTACAATGCCATAACAAGTATATCAAAATAAAGGGAATCAAACACAATATTACCACTATCTCAAGATAATTATTTATAAAATAAATAAACAAAAACAGACAATAATTTAAATTAATTAAAACATAACTATGTGCACACTTAACATCAGTCAAACGCACATAAAAACATCACATTAATTACTCACGCACAGATACATGTAAAATTATTCTTTAAAATATTTCACTAAAATACTATTAATTTTAGAAAAAAATATATAAAATAATAAAATATAATATTTGTTATTTATAACACTCATTTAGTCTAATATGTACAAGATTAGAATAATAGAAAGCACACATATAAAGAAAATTAATCTTAAAATTAATCAACATATATTCTAAAATAATTTTTAATCCAACTTAATTACTTAAAATCCTATTTCATTGATAAAATAATTTATCATAAAATTTGGGGTGTTACAAAACTACTATCTATTCAGATTTTGCAACAAATGCACCAAATCCCTATTATTTGCACCGTAATGAAAACCCTTTTTTGGTACTTGTAACCCCATTGTTGGATAGAAAAAATTACTCTTCTTGGTCGCGCGCAATGAAGGTGACTTTGATCTTCAAGAACACATTGAATTTTGTCGATGGCTCATTTCCTCCATTTGCATCAACAAATCTTCTACATGATCAATGGATTAGGTGCAACAACATGGTCCTCTCTTGGTTGCAGCGATCAATTTCGAAAACCATCAACAAGTCCATCATGTGGATTGACAAAACCAGTATTTAGAAGATTCTTGAACAGCGATTCTCACAAGGTGACATTTTTTCGTGTTTCTGATTTTCAAGATGATTTAACACGATTGCAACAAGGATTCCTAGATGTCTCAAATTATTTCATCTAGCTTACTTCAATGTGGGAAGAAATAGAAATTGTTTGCTCTACTCATGATTGTGTTTGCACAATTTCGTGCACTTGAGGCGCTACTATCGATCTCATAAAATACAAAGAACAAGACAAGGTAATTAAATTTCTCAAAGGGTTAAATGAGCAGTACTCTCATGTTCATTTACAGATAATGTTGATTGATCCTTTACCTTCTCTTGATAAGACTTTTTTCCTCATTCTTGGTCAAGAACGACAACTTCAACCTCCAGTTATTCTAGATTATGTTGATGAAAAATCACCCTCAACCCAACAAGTTTCTCACAATGGTGATGGTCGTGTTAATTCCTCTTCTTCAAATCGAGGTTGTGGCAGAGGCTTTGGTAGTGGTTGTGGTTCAAAATTTTGCACCCATTGCCAAAGAACAAATCATACCATTGAAACATGTTTTCTTAAGCATGACTATCTCCTTGTATATTTCTCTAAAAATTCAAAACCCTCCATCCATCTCACAATCAATGATGAGTCTCCCTCTACTGCTATTTTAGAACACCAACCATCATTATTTGATATACAAAATCAATTCAAAGCACCGTGTCTTCTCCAAATGTTTCAAAGCACCGTGTCTTCTTCTCCTCAAGTGGATACACCAACAACTTCTACAAATTCTGCAATTTTTTTTCATCCCTCCATCAATTTATTTGCCAATCCTAAGATAGGTAACAATAATATTCATTGGATTACAAACATCGGTGCTACAGATCATAATACTTATTCTCTAAAATATTTTACTATTTTTCATTCAATTTTACATTTTATCATGAATTTGCCTAATGGTGATCAAACCACTGCAAATATTTACGGAACTGTTAAGATTTCTGATCAAATTACCTTGCACAATGTCTACTATATACTAGAATTTAATGTTAATCTTTTATTTGTTAGTAAGATGATTAATTCTTTAAACTGCTCCTTTACTTTTTGTGCTCATGATTGTTTGATTTTACAGAACCACACCATGAAACTGATTGGTACAATTGAGAAACCTATAGATCTTTATGTTTTCAATGCTCGTGCCACAGTTTTTTCTTCCCCTCTTAGTAGTTTTTCATGTAGTAATATGACTATTGATGATCCTGTTGTATTATGGGATTATAGACTAGGTCACTTATCTAATTTTGTTCATATATATCTTTCTTTACAATTCTCATTTGAATCATATACAAATAAAGCTGATTTTCCTTGTGATATATGTCACTTTTCTAAGCAAAGAGCTATTCCTTATACTACTAGTAATTCTAAAAGTACTCATATTTTTGAATTGTTGCATGCTGACATTTAAGGGCCCTATGCCAGTCTCTCTATTTCTGGTCATAGATATTATTTGACTCTTGTTGATGACTTTAGTAGATTCACTTGGATTATCTTAATGAAACTTAAAAGTGAAACTCGACAACATCTTAAGAATTTTATTTGCTTTGTTGAAACTCAGTTCAATACTAAACTTAAATGTTTAAGGAGTGATAATGGTGTTGAATTTCTTATGGCTAATTTCTTTCTTTCAAAAGATATTATTCATCAAAGGTCTTGTGTTGAGTGTCCTCAACAAAATGATGTTGTTGAGCACAAATATCAACACATTCTTAATGTTGCTAGATCTTTATCTTTTCAATCTAATATTCCTAATTGTTTTTGGAATTTTAGCATACAACATGCAATTCATCTTATTAATAGAATACCTAGCCCTCTTTTGAAAAATAAATGTCCTTATGCTTTGTTATATAAACAACCTCCCACTTTATTGCATCTTAAATATTTTGGTATCTTAGCTTATGCATGCACTACTCATAATAGAAGAACTAAATTTGATAACCATGCTCGAAAAACTGTTTTCCTAGGCTATAAGGATGAGACCAAATGTCATCTTCTTTACGATGTTATTTCACATGAGTTTATTGTATCTAGAATGTAATTTTCTATGAAATTGTTTTTCCTTTCTCTAACATTATTACTAGTTCCAATTATGAGAATTCTCCTTTAGTTACTATAAATGATGATGTTGTGGTCACTTTAAGTATTGATCACACTAATTGTAATAATTCTCCTATTGAGGTTGTCATACCCATTATCCAATCACCTATCCCTGATACTACTCCTAATACACATATCCCTTAAACCTCCATTCCATAACTAATACATGCCACCAGACTGAAAATACACCAACTTACTTAGAAGATTACTAGTGTAGTCTATTGCCCTCACAGATACCCAATAATACCTCCAATGTTATGTACCTCATCTCTTCTACCTTTTCATATGAAAGTTGTGCTATAGAATATAAAATGTTTTTCCTTAACATTTAATCCATAAAGGAACCTTAAACCGTCAATCAAGCTAGCAAATCTAAATTCTGGAACAATGATATGAAGGTTGAATTAATAGCATTGGAAACAACTAATACGTGGACAATTGTTTATCTTCCTCATGGCTAGAGTCTCATTGGTTGTAAATGGGTCTACAAGGTAAAACACCATGATGATGGCTCCATTACGGGTTTGAGGCTCGCCTTGTAGCCAATGGTTATACCCAACTAACGGGTCTAGATTATTTTGATACATTTTCTCATGTTGCTAAACTCGCAACTATTAGAACTATTTTAGCTACAACTGCTATTAAATGAAATAGTCTATATGATTGTTCCCTCTAGTATGTATCTTCTTAACTCTGACAATTACTCTAATAAAGTTTTCAAATTAAACAAGTCAATCTATGGCTTGGAACAAGCAAGTGGACAATGGTATGCCAAGTTTGTTGATGGCTTGTTATCTTGTGGTTATAAGCAATCTAATTCCTGAAGTAACTGAAATATCACAAGAAGGGGGGGTTGAATAGAGATATTATGGTTTTAAAATTTTCTGGAGAGATGTTTAAAACTGTATCCTCTCTGAGAGGATGAAATGCAAGTTATAAGAGGATGAATGTATGAAACAGAAAAACTAAAGCATATAAAAAGGACACACGCAAATTTATACTAGTTCACCCAAAATGGGTTACGTCTAGTTCTTCACAAACTTGTGAGTTTCACTATAGTTCAAGATGACTTGTCCTCTAAAGGGATCCTTTTCTCTATGTTAGTTTTCCAGCCTCACTAGGCTTACACTATCTTTCTTCTTGATTTACACCTATTACCAAGTTTATATGAACTTGGAATATACAGATTTAGTGAATAGTGATGAGATTATGATTCTTTCTCTTTATAAGACTTTCTAAGAGGATACTCTCAAAGATATAGTTAAAAACTATAGAAAGTGCAAAAAGAGGATGGGATAGCTCTTCTTAGCTTTGAGTGTTTCTCTTTTTTTTATGAGCAGTTGTTCTCTTGAATGATGAAGAGTTATCTTCCATTTATAGAGATGATGAAGCTTCATCCATGAGGAAACGTATTAAGTGACCGTTGGAGACTTGATTAAATGTCCATGGTCATTAATTTGATTTACAAAAGTGCCATTAATCTGTCCTTGTAATACATAAGCTTAGGAGGATGAGTTTGCAATCCATCCTCGAATAGGAGGTTTGATCTTTCCATAAGTTAGGACATGACTTGTACTTTTGGACATTTCCTATGTAAGAGGATGAATGAAACCAGCAGTTCATCCTTTCATTGTTTATCCTCTGGCGTGGATCTTCTTCTCATGAATTTTTTATCCTTTTACTTTAGTACTATTAGACTTCAAATACAGATTCATCTTCTTTTTATTTTCTGTAGATTCATCTTTTATGTGTTAATGTATATCCTCTGGTGTTGTTTGATTTAATTTTGATGAATGTGTGTTAATTGAATTACTTCATAATTGGGTATTTGATGTATTTTGTACTATAATTATTTATAAATATCCTCGATATTGCTTGAAGTAGAATTAGAATGTGGTGAATTGTGTATACTTGTGTTGCAATAGGTATGGTGTGTGCAAATAATTTTGTATTTCTATTTGTAAGTAAATACTTATGTGGTTAACAAATTTTTGGTTTGGATTGGTGAGTAAAGAATTGCAAGTGAATAAATGTTAGTATGTAATGAGATATAAGAGCATAAAACATAGAGTAATTAGGAGTCTTGTATAATGTGATGATTGATATAAATGTAAAGTATGACTACAAAAATATATAATGATAGGGCTTACTTGATGGCTTGTGGTGTTATTAACTTGATTGATATTGAGATACGATTACTTTATGTATGATATACCCTTGAATTGTATGATGTGAGATTATGTAACGTGGTGTATGAGAGAAACTGGATGTTAGGGGTAATTGATATTGGTGTTAGAAAACTTTAGATGTTTTAAATGGAAGAAGATGAAACTATTGATAAAATGTATGCAAGGTTAACAACTATTGTAAATGAAATGAGATCTCTTGGACAACATATACAACTCAAGAAAGAGTTAGAAAAATATTAAGGAGTCTTCTAAAAATATGGAAACCATGAACACAACTGATAACAATAACTGAAGCAAGAGATATGAAGAAATTAAAATTGAACGATTTGGTTGGATCATTGAAATCACTTGAAGCAATAATCCAAGAAAATAAACCTCAAAAGAAAGGAAAAATGATAGCACTAAAGATAGTTCAATATGAGAGATCGTCTATACAAAAAAAAAACATCAATAGGAAAAGAAAAACTCAAGGAATTTTAGAAAGAAACATCAAAACAAAAAGATGTACAACAACAGAAAAGAAGATCCAAAAAATGAAGTAAGAAAAAAGTCAAGTAACTTGCTATAGATGCAACGAAAATGAGACATTACAAAAATGAGTATCCCTTAAACAAAAGAATGCAGAAGAAATTTTCCTATAAGAAAAAATCCATGATAGCCACATGGGATGACTTAGAAGATTAAGAAATGGAAGAGGAGGAAAAAGCTCACATGTGTTTGATGACAAAATCAAATGATGAAGAGGTAATTATTTATGAATCATGTAGTTTAAGTCAATATATGCAAGATGAGTATGATAGTCTTCTTTATGACTCAATCACTTTATCTCAAAAAAGTGGTTTATGTAAAGAACATGTTTTTGAGCTAAAAAAAGGAAAAGGAGAATCTGCAAGTCTAGGTTGATGAATATTTTTAAATCATTTAAGACTTACAAAGAACATCTTCCTGACCCTCCTCAAGTAAAAGAAAATTAAATTTTACAAAATGGAATTAAGGGTCTAGAAAATTATCTTACCAACTTTGTTAAGTCAATAGAAACATTTCACAAAATAATGGGATCACAAGATGGAATCTTTGATAAAGCTGACATTGGTCAAGACTTCCAAGAAACAAAAAATTTATGACAATTTATTTGTTCCTAAAATAAGTAAAAAGGTGAAAAAGAAATATACATATTGTGAAAAATTTGGACATCTTAAAGTCAAACATTGTCTATAATATGATCCCTACATGGGGAGTTTTAGACTTTAAGGCCATCAAACATTGTCTATAATAGGAAAATCATAAAGGTTATAATTGGGCCTACAATAAACCATGTGAAGGGTGTTTGAGTGATGTAGATAGGATTCGTTCATCCTACATAACAAGAGTTATGTCTTGGGCCTATCGATATAGTGAGACCATGGAAATGCATGCTGAAACAGACTAATATGTGATATTGGGTGCATTGGTATTTATGTGTATGCCCTGGGATGGATAAATAAATAATTGTACATTGCAAGGATGATACACATTGTCATTTGTGTTCAATTAGATATTTGGACGAATGGACAATTACAACACGGTAAATAGTGGTCGCGATAAGGTTATAGTTGTATCACCAATTTTCTCATTAATAGGTAAGCAATAATGCATTGCTAGATGTCATTCATTGTTTATAATAGTTAATATTAATTTAATATTTAATGTTATTGCCAATTAAGTGAAAGTCTATAAGGTCACACGCATGTTACAACCAAGTTGGTTTAAATAGTAGTCGCGATAAGGTTATAGTTGTATCACCAATTTTCTCATTAATAGGGTAGCAATAATGCATTGCTAGATGTCACTCATTGTTTATAATAATTAATATTAATTTAATATTTAATATTATTACCAATTAAGTGAGAGTCTATAAGGTCACGCGCATGTTACAACCAAGTTGGTTTGAAGAACAATGACCCTTAATTGCTTTGATGATAACAAAAATCATTTTGTAGGAACAATTTATTATGCTAATGAGTCTGCTTAAGTGTGCAGATCCTTGTCATGAACTTTAATTTTTTTAGGACTTAACTCTTATATCTTTTTGGTGTGTTTTACGTCTATGTACAATTCTTTTTGTCTTATGACAAAAGGAGGAGTATGTTTGTGAAAACAATTTCTATTCCTTTAGCAAACATTCTCGGTTAAGATTTCGTACTCCACTTTATTTTTGAAAATATGATCATATTAATGGGGAGCGTTACTGCTTTACTTTGAACAACTCTACATTTATCACGCTATTATAAAAAAAATTATTCACAAAAATAGATGTTTGTCATCATCAAAATAGGGGCGATTGTTAGAACCAAGTAGGTTTTTGAAACAATGACCCTTAATTGTTTTAATGATAACAAAAATCATTTTGTAGGTACCATTTAATATGCTAATAAGTTTGATTAAGGGTATATACCCTTGTCATGAACTTTAAAATCTTTATGCTAAATTCTCTTATGAAAAGAAAAGCTAAGCAAGGAAATTAATGCAATGCTCTGAAAATATATGTTAAGATATAACTGAATCTAACAAATGTGCTTTCAATGCAACAGTGTTGAATCATTTAATACAAGTTCATTCTGATGATTTTGCGTCTGATAACCTTGGTATAGCAATTGATCATCTGGACAACACTCTGAAGTCAACATTATGATAAAGTCAACACTCTGGTAAAGTCAACATTCGAACATCATCTACTCATCTTAGTAGACTTATCCTCTAATTGAAGAAGTGCATGACATCCTCTGATAATGACACCTTCTAGTCATCCTGCCATTTCTATCAAGATACAATGAATCAATTATGAAGAAGAATTTGGACAAGCTTTTAATCCTGACTCAATATCTCTAAAGTTTTGATACGAGTTATTATTTCACATGTTGATTTCATGCAATCACAGCTAATGGCCAAAAACCCTAATGGACTAAAAGCTTCTATATAAAAGGATTTGTGATCGTCAATAAGACAACAACAAGAGAATAAGAGATAATAAGAGAGAAATCTACTGCCGTTAGAGATATGAACTCATAAAACTTTTGTATTAGCTCTAAGCACTGTGAAACCTAAAATAATCTCTAAGAGCAATTCATGTAAACACTTTTGTATGAGAGTTTGACAGAAAACCATCTTAAACACTTTTGTAACTTGGCCCAATAGTGGTTTCCGCCCTCAACAGCCTGACTATACTAAGCATGAAGGTTGAGAAGATTTGCACACAGTTAGGTTGACTAGAAGGTGTTTAGTGAAGTTGTGTTATTGGTGAATAATGGATTAAACCATTCTATGTGACGGGACTAAACGTAGCTACCGTATTGGTGGTGAACAACTTGTGTTTCTCTTCTTATCTCTTTACTTATCATTTTACTTATTAATATTTTCAAACATCACTAGTATTTAAATTCGTTTTTAATTATAATTTTGAAATAAAACACAATTGAAGCCTTCTTTTCTTGTGTTTTTTTTCTCTACAATTGGCATTAGAGCTTGATCTCAAGTATGAGCACTTAATCATGTTATAGTAAAGATATTTTTAATATGACTAACTTTGGGGATGAAGTTAGAGGGGGAATTGTGAACATGCCTCCTTTGTTTGATGGGGATATAGTTGAATATTGGAAAGACCGGCTGAGAAGTTTCTATATCTCACATGATCTTGAACTTTGGGACATAGTCGAAGATGGCTATGAAGGTTCTAAAGATGTTCCAGGTGTTGAAATATCCAGATAGGATCTCAATGCTGATCAAAAGAAACAACACAAGATGCATCGTAAAGCAAGAACTTTTATGATTTATGTTATCACCTTCAAAGAATTCGAAAAAATGCAGCAATAAGGAAACAGCAAAAACCATCTTCGATATCGTGGTCCTCAACTATGAAGGAAATTAACAAATGTAGGAAGCTAAGGAAAATCTACTTCTAAGGAAGTATGAACTCTTCTAGATGGAAGAATAAAAAGACATTGAGAAAAATGTTTTCTAGATTCCAAACCCTAGTCTTCGGCCTAAAGGTTCTCCAAAAGAGTTACACTACATTTGATCAAGTCAAGAAGATCCTCATAAGTCTACCTAGCAAGTGGAGAGCAAAACTAACTGCAATTCAAAAGGCTAAAGATCTTAACAAATTGTCTCTAGAAGAGCTGATGAGTTCACTCAGATCCCATGAGATTGAACTAGTTAAAAATGAACCCCAAAAGGAAATCAAAGTCTTTGGCTCTCAAATCTAAAGGAAACAAAGCAAACTCCAACGCTCTGCAAACTAAGGAGGACTCAAAGGAAAGTGAATCAAAAGATTAGGGTGAGGACTTAGATGATGAAGAGCTATCATTCATTTCAAATAAAATCCAATACATGTGGAACAATAGAAAGAAATCATTTCCCAAGAAGGATTTCATACAATCCACAAATAGAAGAGAAAGTAAAGAAAAATAAAAAATCATCTACTATGAATGCAAAGAACCAGAACATTTCAAATCAGAGTCTCTAGAGCTTGAGAAACGAAACTCTCAAAGAAAATACTTCAATATAAAGAAGAAGAGTTTAATGGCTACCTTGGATAACTCTAATGAATCCTCTAATGAAGCTCAAGAGCATGTTAACATAGCTCTTATTACAGATGTTTATTCTGACTCTAACAATGAATTTGTTTATGAGAAAATTGAGGTACTATCCTATTTATCTCGTAATGAACTTATAACTATATCAAATGAGTTTATGAACAAGAATCACAATGTCTCCTTAAAACTTAAAAACCTTATAATAGCTCATTCCATCTTAAATGACAAAGTACAACTTCCTTAAAAAATTATTTTGAAAACATACAAAAATACAATATAACTCTAAAGGATAATATATCAAAATTCTCATAAGAGCTTGTAATTATGTTAAGTATGAAAAAGCCTTTCAAGATTTTCTAGAGAATGACATAGACATAAGCAAACAAGCCTCGATGATCTATGGTATTAGCAGAAACATAAAAAAAAACATTGGATTTGAGGAACCAATGGAAACTCCAAAGTTTAACTTACTTGAAACTGCTTGCGTATATTACCTAAAGAAAAGTCATGATAAAAGTATTTGCCCAATGTTGAAAACATTGAAAGACAAGACACATCTCAAAACTAACAAATCAGGACCCCATAAAATGTGGGTACCTAAGAGCAAAATAATCTATCTTGCAGAATATCCTTAGCAACAAAGTTGAAACACTAGTCATGGTACCTAGACATTGGATGCTCATTACACATGAGGGAAGAAAAATTCATGTTCCAAAACCTAACGTTCGAAGAAAGAGGATTTATGGGATTTGGTGGAAATCAAAAGGGTAAGATCATAGGGTGTGGCACAGTAGGTAATGGTTCTCTTCCTTCTATAAAAAATTTTCTACTAGTAAAACGAAAAATGCATAACTTGCTAAGCATAAGTCAATTAAATGACACTGGTTATGACATTGTCTTCAATCAAAAGTCATTTAAGGTGATTAGTTGAACAGATGGATGTATACTTTTTACTTGTTAGAGGAAAAACAATATTTACAAAATAAAGTTATTAGATTTGAAAAACCAAGTAAAGTGTCTCATGTCAGTGAGTAAAGAACAATGGATTTGTAACAAGAGGTTGCGACATGCCATCTTGAGATTAATCTCAAAGTTGAAAAGACTTGACCTAGTCGGAGGATTTCTAAATCTACTATTTGAGTCAGATGTTATTGTGAGGCATGCCAGAATGAAAAAAAAAACTAAATCATCCTTTGTTTCAAAGAATGTTGTTTCCACTTCTAGACCACTTCAACTTTTAAAACTTGTTTATTTGATCTAGTAAAAACTGCCTTTATCAATGGTAAAAAGTATGGACTCGTTATTGTTGATGATTATTCCAGGTGGACAAGGGTAAAGTTCCGTAGACACAAGGATGAGTCACATAAAGTTTTGACTACCTTACACAAACAAGTGCTAAGTGAAAAAAAAATTGTATTACAACAATTCGTAGTGATCATGGTGGTGAATTTGAAAATAAACCTTTTGTGAAGAGACTGGAATTCTACACAATTTTTCCTCTCCCAAAACAGCAAAATGGTGTTGTAGAAAAGAAAAACACATCTCTTCAAGAAATGGCATGCACCATGATTCATGAAATGGATGTTCCAAAGCATTTTTGGGCAAAAGCATAATAGAATCTATACAAGACCTATTCTCAGTAAGACACCTTATGAACTGTGGAAAAGAATAAAACCCAACATTTCTAATTTTCATCAATTTGGTTGCATATGTTATATTTAGAACACCAAAGGGAATCTTGGCAAGTTTGATTCACAATCTCAAAAGTGCACCTTTTTAGGATACTCTGAAAAGGTCTAAAACCTTTAGGTTGTATAAAGAGACATTGATCGTAGAGGAATCAATCCATATCAAATTTGATGATAAATAGCTTGACCATAAAAAGTCAAAGCTTGATGAAGATTTTGTAGATTTACAAATATCAAAGGAACCAGATGAAACAACAAATTTCCCCTCTAAATAATCAAAAGATGTACTTGATAATACAAGGACAGGAAATGAGGAATCATCCACAAGTCAAAGTTATTAGGAATCTAAACCTGAATGGAAATACAAATCTTCACATTCAGACTCCTTGGCCATTGGATATTTATGTTATCCTATGAAGACCTAGTCTGCTTATAAGAAACATCATTATTTGGGCTTCTTTCTGTAATTGAGTCTACAACAATAGACGAAGCATTATTGGATGATGGATTGATTATGGCCATGCAAGAAGAACTATATCAATTCAAGAGAAATAATGTATGGGGCTGATGACTCTTCATCATATGCATATTTTTAATTGTTTTTAGTCTTATTTATCTTTTATACATTAGTTAATTTAAGGAGTTATTCGATATATTTTGTTGATTTTAGTTCTTTGATTTAATTAAATGTTTATGTTCTTATTTCCTTGATTAATTAGAGATTTTTCGTAGTTTTGCGTTGTTACTTTGTTTTAGTGCAGTGCTGAATTTTGGTGAGAAATCAACATGACCTATGTGGAGTATTTCAGCCATATCTGGAGTTGTAGATGTCCAATTGGAGTCAAACCAAGTTCAAATAAACGCTAAGATCCATAGCTACAACTTTCATGAAGACACCGGAACCCGATGCAGAATCAAAAGCGGAGAAAATGCAGTATAAGTCAGACAGCAGATGTGCGCCTGAAGCGCAAAAACCTACGCCTAGGGCGCATTTCGGCCTTTCTGACTCTGTCCACTTGCGCCTGGGGCGCGTGGCACGCAGCTGAATGTATAAAAACGCATTTTTTTCACTTTCTAGGGATCTTTTTGGCTAATGGGAAGTGGGGAGACTTGTGCCCTGGCAGAGAAACTCAAAGACGGCCATTTCTAACACCATTGGAGCAATTTTATCAAGAATCATTCATGAATCTTTCTTGTAATTCTTCTCTAATCTCTATCTTTTCGATCTCTGTCATGAGTAACTAAACCCTATTTGTTAGGGATGAGTGTAACAAGATGAAACCCTTATTTTTCTGATTTGATTTCTAGTTATATGAATGAGTTTATTGAATTATTTTTCTCATCTCTTGCTTAATGCTTTTTATTGCTTGATCCCCAAAGAAAAGAAATCAATTGTAACCAAGTGGGTTTTCAAAAACAAGTTAAATGAGAAAGGTGAAATGGTAGTAAATAAAGCTAGACTAGTAGCTCAAGGCTATAATCAACAGGAAAGTATAGATTATACTGAAACTTTTGCTATAAAGGATTTTACTTTTATTTGCAGTTTTTAATAAAATTATCTTATATCAAATGGACGTGAAAAGTGCATTCTTAAATGGTTATATAAATGAAGAAGTATATGTCAAACAACCTCTTGCCTTTGAGGATAATGAATTCCCATACCATGTTTTAAAACTAAAGAAATCCACAAATGGTTTGAATAGGCCCCTAGAGCTTGGTATGACGGACTAAATAGTTTTCTACTAAAAATTGATTTTGAAAGAGGTCATGTTGACACTACTTTATTTATCAAATCATCAAAGAATGACCTTCTCATTGTCCAAGTATATGTTAATGATATAATATTTGGTCCTACTAATAGTAAGCTCTATCAAGAGTTTTCTAAGTTAATGCAAATTGAATTTGAGATGAACATGATGGGAGAACGAAAGTTCTTTGTTGGAATCCAAATTCATCAAAGCTCAAATGGAGTATTCACTCATCAGACTAAATATACTAGAAAACTTCTTAAGAAATCTAAGATGGATGAATGCAAACTCATGCTTACACCTATGCATCCCACATGTTCCCTTGATAAGGATGAATGAGGTAGAAAGGTGGATCAAAAGGTATACAGATGTATGATTGGTTTTCTCTTTACTTAACTACATCTATACCTGATATTGTGTTTAGTGTTATAAGTTATCCTATGAGTACAGGTTAGTAGGTTTGTCTGATGCTGACTACATTGGAGGTAAACTAGAAAGGAAAAGAACCAGTGGTAGTTGTACATTCCTTGCTGAAAATTTGATTTCTTGGTCAAGCAAAAGACAAGGAACCATTGCCTTTTCTACAGCTGAAGCAAAATATATTTCAACAACCAACTGCAGCACTCAAATGTTGAGGATGAAACATCAACTAGAAGACTTCAAAATTAAATGGATAAACATTCATGTCTTTTGTGATAATACTTTTGCTATATGTTTAACCAAAAATCCTATTTTACATTCAAGGGCAAAACATATAGTAATTAAACATCACTTCATAAGAGACTATGTCTAGAAGGGTAATTTTGACATTAAATTCGTTGACACTGATAATCGCTGGGCAAACATTTTTACAAAACCCCTTGTTGAAGACAAATTTAACTTTATAAAGAAAAATTTAAAGGCTTAATTGCAGTTTTAGTCCTTCTATTTTTATTGTTTCACAAAATTGGTCCCCCTATTTTAAAAGTCAACAGTTTTGGTCCCTCCCTCTGATTTTTTAACTAAAAAATGATGACGTGAGATGTTTTAAATAACGTAACATATGATAGAATGATGTAGAATGATTAACACCTATGAAATTGAAATACAACGTCGTAAAAACTTAGATTTCAACTTTAGAATTTTTTTATATTTTTAATTTAATTAATGACATATGAATAATTAATGCATCTAGATGGTTCTATAATATAGAATTGTATGTCACGTCATTAAAAATATGTCAAATTACCGTCTTTTAGTTCAAAAATATGAGAGAGGGACCAAAACTGTCGACTTTTAAAATAGGGGGACCAATTCCATTAATTGGTAATAATAGAGGGACCAAAACTGCAATTAACCCAAATTTAAACATTCAACTTGTAAATGAGTGATGCTAGAATCCTTGTGTGCATTTGCCTCTGGTAAAACAAACTTTTTAGATACATATGTATGTTGTGCCTCTAATATGATTAATTCTTCTTGAAAATTGTATCAATTCAGTATTTTTTTGTCATGTGTTGGTGTTTTGTATTAATTCGTGCAAGGTAGTTATTGTTATTCACTTTTAGAAACTCAAACGTTTTATTAAAAACGCGAACACTCAAGTCACTCATTACTCTCACGTATTTTCCCACACTTTTGATACTCTTTTTCAAACCTTATAACTTCTCTGGATATCTCTTGACTTTCTAAATGGCTTCGAGTTCTACATATTCATCTATCCTCGGTAAAATTTCTTCTACACCTACTACAGCATGCAATATGGATCAACTTGATACTCTCAATGAACTTCAAATTGATTTCACAAATCTCGTTGAAAACGGGTTCGACTTCATTGAAGATTTTGCTAGTATCAGATGGACTAAGTACTGTAACCTATATCAATCATATGTTCTAGATCTTCTAGTTAAAGAGTTCTGGAGTGTGAACAAAGATGGAGAAGTCTCAAGTATGGTTTTAGGGCTTCCTATCAAAGTTACTCAACAAACCATTGTTGCTATCACCAAATGCCTGGATGACGACATGAAAATCGAAATGGATATGAATCAAGAATTGCGTCTTCTAAAATCAACAAAGAAAGTTTGGAAGATTCCAAGGTTAACTCCTAGTTAATTCATTTAAAACCCTGATACATGATGATCTTTAAGATTCTGATTGGATGTGTGGTACCAAAAGGTGGCTTTGTTGATCACCTCAACAAAGACCACAAGGAATGGATGTGGAAGACCTCCCAAAAGATTAAGACTAACTTGCCACACTTGGTACTTGAGCAAATGAGATCATGTGTCATCATCACCAGATAAAAAAAAAATCAAGACAATTCCCGACTCGAGACTCGTCACAAATGTGCTTATGAGGACCCCTCTCATTAAGGCTCTAGAGGAAGTAGGGGGAGTAGTTAAAGGAGAACATTTGGTATCCTCCTCTGCAATGTTCAATATCCAAAATGTTAATATCCAATGTTCGATATCATCGAAATGCGACTCATTGTTGCCAAGGACTATATAAAATCAAGCAATGAAGTAAAACAGCTCACAGGACAATCTAGTGGAACTCAAGACACTCCTTTTTTTGTTAGAGATTTGTACACTCCAATTTTTTAGGAAGATAACAAAGAGTTAATTCAAGAGTATCTAACAATGCACTACTCTGGTCAGGCAATGCCTCCGGTTTGCTTCCCTCTACCAAGAGCAGCTCAAGAGTTTGAGAAGAAAAAAACAAGGGCAATTAAGGTATCATATGTGTTAAAGGGAGAAGAAGATGATGAAAAGGCCAATAAAGATGAAGCTAGCCTCACCTTAATGAAAAGACAAATGGTCAATCCCTCTATTGAGCCTATTCACTCTCCTACTGATTTTAGTAGTGGTAGTGGTTATAAAATAACTAAACTTGCAACTACTATAACACCATTTGAACCCCTCTCCAAACACAAAATTCATACTCTTACTCCTCAAAAAAATCCACCCTTCAAACCTTTACTATGTACTCTAGCTCTGATTCAGATACAAACACCTCACATAAGATGTTTGAGGCAACCTTAGCTGAAAATCTTGCAGTTATTACGTGTAGACCAAACCCTTACACTTTCCCTTCTAATCCTTACTTAATTTCCCACCTCCATTCCTTCACCTTCTCACTCTAACCCTCCACCAACATTTGCCCAAACAAACAGTCCAACCTCACCTATTCCTTCCATGTTTGCATTTGACCCTCACCCACCTATGTTTGTGGATCATATCCACACAGCAACTACGATAACAACTCAAGTTGTAAATCATTTAGTCTCTAAAGTATCCTCAAATGATTCACTTACTCCATCGAACATCAATATGAACCTAATTCTTCCACACCCCTACACCTAGCCCCTTTTATTCCCTCCCTTCCTTCTATGCTTCCCAAAACTTGACTCATTCATACATCTTTCACTGCTAAAATGACCAAGATTAGGAAGATGAATGCTCAAAGTTTGGATCCATATGAAGTCTCTAGTTAGTGGGACAATGTTCTTTCCTTTGTAAATCACTTTAGTGCTTTCAAACATACTCTTGAGATCAGTTACCCTTGGGTCTTGCACTTTCATAAAGCTCATGGAAACCATACCCGAAAGCAACCGATTGCTACATTAAAGTTCATCGAGTGAAGATAACTTTCCTTTTTCCCAAGTGGTTGCTCATTTGGCACCATTGAAGTTTCCTCTGATCATTCCACATGTTGAGTTACCTCTCTTGAATGTTCCTACTACTTTTGCTTCAGGTTCTACAAAGTCCTCTAAAGGCCCTTCTGTCATTCCCTCGACACCTGCGTTTGACGCGTCTACGTTTGTAAAGAAGAAAGACTTTGATCGACTTGAAGCTAAAATTGAGGCATTCATGGAACAAACAACCAAGAATCAGGAGTCCATTCAAAATACCTTAGGATTGATCTTAACTAGATTGACCAATCACAATCTTTAGTTTTTCTTTCTTCCCTTTTGTGTATTTTTTTTACTCACTCTTACACTATCCACTCTTTAATTTTTTTATAACTTAACTCTTATATCTTTTTGGTGTGTTTTATGTCTATGTACAACTCTTTTTGTATGATGACAAAAGGGGGAGTATGTTTGTGAGAACAATTTCTTCTCCTTTATCAAACCCTCCTAGTCAAAATTTCGTACTCCACTTTCTTTTTGAAAACTTGATCATATAACGGGGAGCGTAACTGCTTTACTTTGAACAACTCTACATTTATCACGCTATTATAAAAATGTTGTTCACAAAAATAGATGTTTGTCATCATCAAAAATGGGGAGATTGTTAGAACCAAGTTGGTTTATAAAACAATGACCCTTAATTGTTTTAATGATAACAAAAATCGTTTTGTAGGAACAGTCTATTATGCTAATGAATTTGCTTAAGGGTGTAGATCATTGTCATGAAATTTAAAGTCTTTACGTTGAATTCTCTAATGAAATGAAAAGCTAAGCAAGGAAGTTAATGCAATGCTCTGAAAATATCTGTTAAGATATAACTGAATCTGACAAACGCGTTCTCAATGCGCCTCTGTTGAATCAGTTAATACATGCTCACTCTAATGATTCTGCATCTGATAACTTTGGTATACAAATTGAGTGTCTAGACAACACTCTAAAGTCAACAGAAAGTCAACATTCTGATAAAGTCAACATTCAGACATCATCTACTCATCTTAGTAGACTTATCCTCTGACTAAAGAAATGCATGACATCCTCTAATCCTGCCATTTCTATCAAGATACGATGAACCAATTTTGAAGACAAATTTGGACAAGCTTTTAATGTTGATTCAATATCTTTAAAGTTTTTATATGAGTTATTATTTAACATGTTGATTTCATGCAATGACAGCAATGGCTAGAAATCCTAATGTACTAAAAGCTTCTATATAAAAGGATTTGTGGTCTTCGCTAAGACAACAACAATAGAATAAGAAACAATAAGAGAGAAACCTATTACTGTCAAAGATACAAACTCGTAAAAATTCTTGTATTAGCTCTAAGCACTGAGAAACCAAAAACACTCTCTAAGAGCAATTCATGTAAACACTTTTGTGTGAGAGTTTGACAAAAAAAACCATCTTAAACACTTTAGTAACTTGGCCCAATAGTGGTTTCCTCCCTCAACGGCCTCACTGCACTAACCCTGAAGGTTGAGAAGATTTGAACACGATTAGGTTGACTAGAAGGTGTTCAATGAAGTTGTGATACTATTGGTGAATAGTCGATTAAATCCTTTTGTGTGAAGAGACTGGACGTAGCTACTGTGTTGGTGGTGAACCAGGATAATTTGGCATGTGTTTCTCTTCTTAACCCATTACTTATTTGTTACGTATTCCTGTTTTCAAACATCACTAGTATTTAAATTTGTTTTTAATTATATTTTTGAAACAAAACACAATCCAAACCCTATTTTCTTGTGTTTTTATCTCTACAATGCATAAAACGGTTAATTGGATAAATTATATTTTAGTTAAATTTGATTTAATTAAAATATAGAACAGTTTGGGCTTGTTGTGTATAAGGCCCAATAGGACAAGACAAAGAGGGTGAGAGGCTTAAAAAAGAAAGTTTTGTGTACCTCCTTCTCAACTATTCCTTTGTCTTATTGTGCCTTTTTCTCTGTAGCTGCCAGCTAGGACAACGTTCTCCAAAGTTGATCTTTCGCATGGACTAAATAGAGGTGATGCTCCAATGTGGCACCGATGATCGTTTTCTCTACGCTTCAAGAGATTAACACATGAACTCATCTGTGAGATTTTTGTGCTGATGTGGTCCTTGGCTAAGGGATTTTTCTGCTCATAAGTATGATTTTAAAAAAAAATTAATGGTTTATCTCATGATTCTCCAACAAACTTTGCCACAAAGAGAAAAAATCTTCTAAATTAACTAACCCTAAAGACCCAAATCACTATGGATACCTAAACTTTTACTTTGTTCTAATGTAGAAGAAGCATCTAGTAGTCAAGAAAAAAGCCTTGGTACTTGAATAGTGGATGCTCAAGACATATGATTGGAGATAGACAATGTTTTCTCTCATTTGAAGAAGACGACATACTAGTAACTTTTGGAAACAATGACAAACCTCAAATCAAAGAAAAAAAGAGTAATAGGTAAAAATAATTCTACTAAGATTGAGGATGTTCAGTATGTGGAAGGATTGAAACATAACTTACTCACTACCAATCAACTATGTGATATTGGCTTTGAAGTTATATCCAAACCAGACACATATAAATAAAGCATACATCCTATAGAAAGATATCCTTCTCTAGATCAAGAAAAAGAATGATTATCTATTACACTTAGTTAAATTGTCAGCTGAATTGTGTTTTATGTCTCTTGAAAAAGACAAATGGATTTAGCAAAAAAAGGGGTTGGTCGTGTAAATATGAAAACAATTTCAAAATTATCAAAACTAGATCTAGTAAGAGGACTTCCAAAAATAAGTTTTGACAAAGATAAATTATGTGAAACATGTGTTAAGGGAAAACAAATCAAAGTAGTTTTTAGTCAAAAGACATTTTTTCAACAAAAGATTGTCTTGAACTTCTTCATAAAGATTTATTTGTCCCTGTCAAAACTACAAGTGTTAGTAGAAAAAAATATGACTTTGTAATTATTATTTAAGATTTACTTGAGTTCTATTTCTAAAACATAAGGATGATTCTTTTGAAGCATTTCAAAATATTTGCAAAAAAAAGTTCAAAATGAGAATCTTTATTGGCTTCTGATGTTCAATCTTTGCTTCCTGGCAGACCAACAACTTTACACATATGCAATTATGTTTCTCTTCATTACAAACCACCAAAACATATTCTTCAAATATTTGTTGCTCTTGGACAAACATTTAACCTACTCTTGTGTCCCTCCTCCATAATCATTTTTTTATCGCGTAAGACCCTTAATTTATAGCAACTCGGGCTAGTTGTTTACTGTTGATTTATCGTTTGTTAGTTTTCTATTTTGTCTATTTATTGTCAAACTTTTGTGTGTGTAGCAACTGAACCATATATAAAATTGATGTGCAGTTGTTTTTCTAAGCGTTTTATGTGTATGTTAAATGATGAAATTTCTGTTGAAAAATCTCAAATTAATTTTAACTCTATTTAGTGAAACTAGGAATAATTTACCCACTATTTAAATTTTCAACGAACTCCAAATTTCACGAAAATTTAAACATGAGTTTTTATATCCCGTCTATGATTGATTTTTATTAAGAGAATATTTTTCAGAGGAAAGATAAACAATTTTTGTTGGATAATAATTTATTCCCGTCGTTACAAAAATTATTATTGACGAATGATTTCGAGAATTATTATTTTACTATAAAATTCTTATATTAGGTGAGTTACGTTAGGGTAGACATTTAAGCTTAAATATATGATTGGTCCATAGAATTATGTGCTTTTTTGTTTAATTTTTGTCTTTGTAAATATATTTTTGTTTTTTTTTCCTTGCTCTTTTGTTTTAGTCCCAATAAAATTGATTTTTATTGGAATGATCCCCTACAGTATATATAATATTGGAATGATCCCCTTAATATTTCTAATTTAAGATGAACAAAATAATCCAAGAAAAAGTAAATAAGCAGTAATCCCATCGTCTAAAATAGTGAATAAGTAATGAAAATTTGAACAAAAAAAATATACAAGCCGTAATCCCATCGTCTAAAAAAAAACAAATGAAGTAAGTGATAGCGATCAAGGTGCATAATCTCGTCAAAGTCTTCGACCTATTTTTGGCTAATTAAAAAAAAAATTATGATGTCTCCACGACACTCACAAAGTCTAACCATCATACGATGGAAGTACAAAGATAATGAGAAATGTCTAACTTCCATAGGATAAAAGAATGAAGAGAATGAAAAATGCTAAACTACCATAGACTAGAAGAACAAAGAGAATTGCTTAACTACCCTAGGGTAGAAACATATAGAAAATGAAAAAATGTTTAACTACCATACATATAAGAAAACCAATAGTGACTAAATATTCAATCAGTCAAATCATGAATTGCAAACCTATATTTAATAGAACTTTTGGACAATATTTTGAATCATTAGAAAATCTTGCAATGATATTGTTAGGTTTGTCATTAAGTCCTAACTCAACTGATAAATTGTCGATATTATTAGGTTGAACATCATACCTCGGATTCAAACTCAAGACTTTGCAATTGTGTGTGTGAGTTTTTTGTGGTATTTATCATCTTATCTACAGACAAAAGAAACTCCATTGCATGAAGAGGATGGTTACCATTACAACCATAATGATGATGTTAGCATCATGAATCACAATCAAAATATGGAACCCATAAAATCTTGTAACAAAACTAAATCTTGAAAACCCAAGTTTGTGTCGATATTTATCACTAAGAGAGAGTCACGTGCAACAAGAAGCACAAGGATTGTGTACCAAACAGAGAGATCCACACTCACTGGATCAAAATCAAGATAATCCTACTGCAAGATCACAAGCAGCGGCAATTCAAGAATTCAAACAACTAGAATAACAATGATCAACGATCTAAAGATGTTCATAGAGATGAAGATGAAGATGTTCATCTCTTCAAGGGGATGCAACATATCATTCATTGTGGAAACTTATCTCTAATACTATGATGAGAAACATAGTTGAGTCTAACAAAAAGAAAATTAATTAAGAGAATTATTGAATTTGAAATTGATAGTATAAAGAATATGATATAATTAGGATATGATACACTTTATGTTAATGATATACTCAACGTTCACATAATCATAACTAACTAGTAATTATCTTAAACCAATTTCAAAACATATCTAACTATATAATGAATAAATATAAATTCACCTGTAATTTATCTTGTTAACATATTTAAATATTTAATCATTCAAAAACTTGTCATATTAACAAATGTAATACTTAAAAGAAAAAAGAGTTTGACTTTAAAAAAGAAAAATATTTTCATAAGCGTGATAAAACAACAACACCTTTCGATAACACTCGTTTCTTTTCCCGGACTCTTTCCTACATAATCGATTGTTTGTGATTAGGATCCACTCAACAGAGTTCTGAAGTTAAATTCACAGTGAGTTTTTGAAATTTTTTTATAGTGAATTTTCAAAATTATAACTTACAGAAAAGAATGAAAACCGAGTAAAACATTGTGTTCATTACTGACTAAACTAAAATAATATATGTTATCTCCTATATAATAAAACTAAAATATCAAATGCAAATAAATATATATTTTGGTAACTTCACACTGAAAAGTGTTGGATCTGTTGGTGACAATTGCTGCAGACTTTAACAATGAAGTTGTTGATAAAAATTATATGTAGCAAATTTCAAAATGTGTTGTTACACTAGCATTTATGTTCGATTCACCATATGAATCGGATGCAAAGGAGATTGACAACGAATTTCCTTTAGAGTACTTTGGAAAACTTTGATATGATTTGCACTAACACATCAAGAGTATCTTTCAATAGTATGTTACAAAAGAATGTTTCATATACTTCACTCACGCATTAGAGAAGAATAAGATGACTTAGAATATAAAATGAATTAGACAAAGTGGATAGCAATGGTAAAATTTTCGTATTCAATTATGTCAAAAATGACACAATTTATAGAAAAATGATGTTACTTGAGAAAGAAATACTACTATTAATTCTGTCATTCAATTTGTGAAAAGGTATATACAAATAACGTTCATAATTTAATTGAATAGTTGCAAGAGTCTAGAGGTTGAACAATGTCTCTTTTCGCGCAGGATATTGGTTCGAATCCGAACAGAACCAACAACTTTATCATGTCAATTAAAAACAATTATACATACATATATTCATCAATATTTGGAAAATATCTCACAAAAGTAATTTTAAACTTTTTGCTATAAGTAAGTAATTTTAAGATAAACTATCTAAACAACATAAATCATTAAAAATTATTTTCTTTGGATAAAATATCCAAACATAATATATATTAGATTCAATTAGTTTTTAATTAAAATCAATTCTATTAAATTAATTTAATTAAAATTAATTTTTTACCACCGTAAAACTAAACATACATTAAATCAATTAACTCTTGTTTAAACTCTATTCATTCACCATCAAAACAAATAGTACTCCATATGTCTCACTATAGGTGATATTATTTGAGTTGTACCCAGTTTTAAGAAATTGGTTAATTATATTGATTTTAATATGAGTTTCATTTATTAAAATATTTCTATTAATAATAGTTAATAGAATAATTAGGTGGATTGCTATGAAGCACAAATATTTTTAAAATGATAAAGTATCCGTAACGAATACTTACACGGTATCAATACTCGTATTGTATTTATGGGTACTTTATTTTTTATATTATTTTATTGTAAGTGAAATTGATGATTTTTTTATTTATTAATATATTATTATTTGTGTGTATGATTTAATTTGTTGTTGTAAACGAATATAATTTGTAATTTTTTAAATTTTTATTGTGATTTTATATTATAAATTAAACAATTTAACATTGTTAATTAAATTATATAAAAAATTATATTTTATATTCACATACTAATAACTTAATTTTTTTATAAAATATCTTAAATTTTTTTAAAATACCGTGTCTCATATAGTACTGTATCAGTATTTATGCAGGTGAATTGAAATAAAATAAATAAACATATATTAAAATAAATAATGCTGATATGAGATAAGAAAATATTGCAAAAATAGTAGGAAGCATCATTTTGCAGCCAAATAATTGAAGGAATAGTATTTTTTCTCTTACTAGTTGCAGCCAAATACCATGACACCACCAGCCACGCCCTGTGAGCACGCCAGTGCGCGTGAGTCATACCTTTTCAGCCAATCAAAATCAAAACCCTCGTGCTTGACAGCTATTAGCCTATTACTCTCTCCCCACGTTAAATATTGATTAATGGTTTAAATATGTTTTTAGTTTCTGTAAATATAATTATTTTGATTTTGATATTCGTAATTTTTTTTTGTTTACATCTATGTAATATTAAAAAAATTTATTTTTGGTCAATAATGTTAAGTGGACGTTACAAAAACATTAACGGATAAATGGAAATAATTTTTGGTCTTTGTAAATGTAACACTTTTCAGTTTTAGTCCTAGAAAATATTTTTTTTTGAATTTCATCCCTTCAATATTCAAAAATCTCCTTAAATATAAAATAACATACAAATTGATCTTTATTAATAATAAACTTATGTCAAGTAATGTATAAAATATTTTCACTTCAATAATTTAAAATGGTTTAAATATGTTTTTGGTCCCTATAAATATAACCTTTGTTGATTTTGGTCCACGTAATTTTTTTTTTTTGGTTTATATGCCTGTAATATCAAAAAAAATTATTTTTGGTCTTTAACGTACAAAAACGTTAACTACAGTTTTTGGTCCTGTAAATATAACACTTTTCAGTTTTAGTCCTTGAAAAATATTTTTTTGAATTTCATCGCTGCAATATTCAAAAATATCCTTAAATATAAAATAACATACAAATTGATCTTTATTAATAATAAACTTATGTCAAGTAATGTTTAAAATATTTTCACTTCAATAATTTAAAATTTATTAATCTTTTGTTTTATTTATTTATTATTATTAAATTAATTTTCATTTTCTGTTTCAAAAAAAATCACTAAAATCTTATGTTTTATTTAATTATTATTATTAAATTATTTATATTAGTATAAAATAATGATTAAAATAACTTTAAGCTTTATAATTTTAATGAAAATCTCCTTTTACGCTTTAGATTTTTTTAATTATAACTTAAAATAAATAAAATATATATTAGGTGATAGATTTATTTTAATCATTATTTTATACTAATATAAATTAGTTAATATTATATTAATTTTATTTT
>JBBPBQ010000004.1:35262878-35286333 GCA_037974755.1 Cicer yamashitae
ATATTATATTATATGTTTATTTTAATTATATTATATAATATTATAATTAAAATAAAATTAATATAATATTAACTACAATTATATTAGTATAAAATAATGATTAAAATAAATCTATCACCTAATATATATTTTATTTATTTTAAGTTATAATGAACAAAATCTAAAGCGTAAAAGGAGATTTTAGTTAAAATTATAAAGTTTAAATATAAAGTTATTTTATAGTAATATAATTAATTTAATAATAAAAAAATAAATAAAATAGAAGATTTTAGTGATTTTTTTGAAATAGAAAATGAAAATTAATTTAATAATAATAAATAAATAAAACAGAAGATTAATAAATTTTAAATTATTGAAGTGAAAATATTTTAAACATTGCTTGACATAAGTTTATTATTAATAAAGATCAATGTGTATGTTATTTTATATTTAAGGAGATTTTTGAATATTGCAGGGATGAAATTCAAAAAGTATTTTTCAGAGACTAAAATTGAAAAGTGTTATATTTACAAGGACTAAAAACCGTTTCCCTTTGTCAGTTAACATTTTTGTAACGTCCACTTAACGTTAAGGACTAAAAATAATATTTTTTGATATTACAGGGGTGTAAAAAAAAAAAATATTACGAGGACCAAAATCAAAAAAAGTTATATTTACAAGGACCAAAAACATATTTAAACCTTGATTAATTAATTGATCGAAAAACATAAATTAACATGAACAAAACTTGGAAAATTAATATCTTTAAGGTATTTGGTATTTTGTATTTGTTAAGAAGATCAAAATTATAAATTTTGCATTAGAAAAATAAATTTTAATTTTTAAATATTTGAAAATACAATTTACAATACATTTTGATTATAAAATTAGTTTTTTTTAGTTGTTTAACAAGTACTCTTGAAGTATTTATTAATATTATTTAAATAAAAAACCATTCCATAACACAAAGAAAGATAAATAAGACAAGAAAAATATTTATAGTCAATAACTCTAAAGTTAATTATTATTATTACTAAGTAATTTTTGTAGCAGTTTTTTTTAAAGAAACTCTGCTCTTCTTTCTTTTTTTATATCTTTCTTTCTTCTTTTTTATCTATCGAAAATGAGTGATTTAAAGTTATTTTTTAATTAAAAATCACTTCTCTCAAATAGTCTTTTTCTCTTGTTTTATTTAAATAAGTGATTTTCACAACATTTAAATTTTTCTTTCGTAATTTTATGTTATTTCTTCGTCTGAATACAATGTTATTTTAGTTTATAGAAATATAATATAAAGATCCATTACACGTTGAAATAAAACCTCCAAACAATTATCTATAAGACTTAGTTCAATTGACAAACGCCGATATTATTAAGTTGGATACCATGTCCTTGACTCGAACATTAGATTTAGATCTTGTAGCTGCGTGCGAATTTCTTTATCATTTCATCTAGACAAAAAAAAAAAGCCTCAGCAAATACTAAAATAGTTAGACTCTTGCTAATATGTATTTTTAGAAAACATGTTAAGAAATAAAAAAAAAATTGTGTTGAAAATAACAATTTTTAAAATTATAAGAAATTTAATATACAATTTTTTAAGGTAATATTTTTTTACATTTGATTCCTTAACATATTTCCTTTGGTCTTATATATAAATAAAAGTTGGTAAAAAAATTGATGTATTTGAAAAATTGATGAAAGTTACAATTGAAAAAAATAATTAAAGTTAACTTGAAAGTAACATTCATTTTAAAATAATTATTTTTTTACTAAATTCAGATTCATTATGAAATAAAAAGAATAATAATTTTTTTCTATTTTTCATTATAATTCATTATTGGGGAATTTTTCCTTCAATATCTCTTTTTTTTAAAAAACATTTCTAAAAATACTATACTTTGAAAAAAAAAAACAAAATGTCTTATTTTTTAGACTTTCATTAGGTCCCATCTCAAAGATGTGACCATATAAAACAAAACAAAATTGGAGCATGTAGTTGGTTGCATTGACACTCATTTTTTTTTTCTCTTTTTTTTATATTAAATAATATAAAAATGAAAAAATTGATAACAAATCACTAAAAATAATTATTAATTAAAATTAATATAAAAATATAAAAAAATTATAGAGACTGAGTAAAGTTATCAACAACATTTAGAAAATACTATGGTTATGATTAGGTAACCGACATAATTTCTATATGATGTATATTTTCTTTAATATTCATTTCAGTTGTAATATGATTACTATTTAGACGACCATTTTTAAAGCTATGCATTTGAGAATTTAGTACATCATATTGTATTCATAGGAGATCAATTAATTATGTAGTATAATACAATTAAAAAAAACTAAACAAAGATAATATAATGAAAAATACGTAATTAATTTTACCGCTTAACATCACTCAAAAGTAAATGAAATAAATATAAACACACTTTAGTAGAACAAAAAAGCTAACAAAAGAGTACGAGAGTGCCCATCACACAAAAACAACTATGCATGCAAAAATATAAATTACTTATGATTCAATTTGGTTTGAATGACTCCTTAAAAAAATACTTCGACTCAATTTAATATTGTTTAATTTGAATGGTCACCTAATCATAATCTAAAACATTATCCAAATGTTGCATAAACCTCTATCCAATCTCTATAAATTTTTTTTGTATTTTTTTCTACTAATTTTAATCATTTTTATATTATTATTTGTCAATAATTAATGTTTTTAATGATTTATGTATTAATTTTTTATATTATTTAATATGAAAAAAGAAAAATATAATTGAGTAGAAGAACACATCCCCATCATGCAATTAAGTACATATTCACCCTTACTCAATTTTTTGTTTTGCTTTATATGATTGCATCTTAAGAATACAATATAGTAAAAGTTTAAAAAATGATGTATTTTTTTTTCGAAATTAGAGTACTTTGAATTTTAAAAACAAGAATATTAAATAAAAAAAACCCATTACAGAGGAATACTCCCTCGATCTCAAAATGTAAATAAAAATTAATTCAAGAAACCTGATATATATAATTATTTTTAAGTCATTTTAGTAGGTTAAGGAAAACAAATGGTTAAGCAAAAATACAAGTCCCTAAACATAAGCGCATCACAATAATGGGTGGCAGAAACAGAAACATAGCACGAGCCAGCCAATCCCAACCTTTCAATTTCCCCATAATTACTAAATTAACTAATTATTAATTAATTAAAAATAGTTAACACCCCACCATCCACTAAAACCAAAAACCGCTTATTTCTTGATTTCTTCCTCTCATTCCCATCCACCCTTCGTAGACTTTCTCTCTCTATTTTCTTGCTTTCCCTTTCACTCTCTCTCTCTCTCTCTCTCTCTCCCCGATTCCGCACACAGATTCCTCAATGGCAACCGCACCAACACCACGCGAAGAGTTCGTCTACATGGCGAAACTCGCCGAACAAGCCGAACGTTACGAAGAGATGGTTGAATTTATGGAAAAAGTAACTGCCGCTGTCGAAAGCGAAGAACTCACCGTCGAAGAAAGGAACCTTCTCTCCGTCGCTTACAAAAACGTGATCGGAGCAAGACGTGCTTCCTGGCGCATAATCTCATCCATCGAACAAAAGGAGGAAAGCAGAGGCAACGATGAACACGTGGCAGTCATCCGTGACTACAGATCTAAGATCGAAGCCGAACTTTCCAACATCTGTAACGGTATTCTCAAACTACTTGATTCTCGCCTCATACCTTCCGCTGCTTCTGGTGACTCTAAGGTTTTCTACCTTAAGATGAAAGGTGATTATCATAGGTACCTTGCTGAGTTTAAGAGTGGCGCTGAGCGTAAAGACGCTGCTGAAAGCACTCTTACTGCTTATAAATCTGCTCAGGTCTCGATTTATCTCTTCGCTATACGGATCTATATTCTTCATGTTTGAAACTGCTTTTAGAATATTTTTGTTATTTTTATTTACATTTTCTTGTTATTTTGATGATTTAGCATGATATAAATTAATTAATTAATTTATTTTGCTACTATTGCTTGTTTGAAAAATTGTTATCTTAAAAAAAAAACACATTCAGATGTATGTAATTGAGTTTGAGCATATCTCATGGAAATGAATAAGATTTTCCCTAATTTATTTTTCGATAAAAATTGAGATTAATTGTTATGCATCTGTGTAGAACTATATTACACACATCTAATTAAATCACACTGAGATTTGATTAGATGCATCTCTATAAAAATAGATATTAAATCCAAAAAAAGAAAACCTATGAATTAAGTTTTTCTTTCTTTTTAAGGACTAACGAGTTTTTTTTGGTGATTGGTGTATTTTTTAAGAAAATGATTCTTTTATGATTCTTTTTAACAATGATTTGAATTGGTTGTACCATCCAAATTTACATAAATGCATGCACTTGGTTGCACGATTATCTCAATTAGAAGAACTCTATGATAACAATGGTTTTTTAATTGAAAATAGCAAGTTATTTGTTAGTGGTTTAAAATGAAAATCTCAAATGATGGAATGTGTGCATGTTTGTTTCATTTACTGATTTAGCATATTTGATTCTGCTTTGCAGATTGGGTTCTTGTTTGTTTGAAGTGATTATAGTTTTTGTCCTATGCAATGCAATATATCTCTGTCCTTTTGGCATTTGAAGATTTCTGTGACTTTTTTTGTATGTGTTCAGTTCTGATGTTTTAATTTGACTCTGCTTGTAGGACATTGCAAACTCTGAGCTGCCTCCAACTCACCCAATCAGGCTTGGTCTTGCTCTGAACTTCTCTGTGTTTTACTATGAGATTCTCAACTCTCCCGATCGGGCTTGCGGTCTTGCAAAACAGGTTAGTGTTTGAGAAACTGAATAATGGGAGAAGATATTTGGTGTGTTGTTTACTTGTTACTTTCAATTAATTACCTTTTCGATGAAATGCTTTGGTGGATGCTATGGGAAAATAATTAAGATTTGGACTGGATGCCGTTATTATTCAAATTTTGTTGCATGTGAATTAGATCAATGTCTATATCAATCAATATTGTAATTTCATTAATGTTGATGTAAGCATGTTAGGTTCTGGTAACTACATAGGGAACTTTTATATATGTTTTTTTAATAACTTTGTTGTATGTCCTTCTGTTCTAAAATGAATGTTGTGTTGTGAACTAATGAACTTAATTTCTATGTTAATTAGGCTTTTGACGAGGCTATTGCTGAATTGGATACATTGGGAGAGGAGTCATACAAGGATAGCACTTTGATCATGCAACTTCTCCGTGATAACCTCACCCTTTGGACCTCTGACATGCAGGTATGACTTTTGAGTCTGTCATTATCACCGCTTTCATTTGTATCTTTTCTCTATTAATTATCTTGACTAATCTAATTCTATTTATTTATTGATCTTGGTTTATATATTTTGTTTGGGTTTTTCAGGATGATGGTGCTGATGAAATCAAAGAAGCCGCAACTAAAGGCGATGAACAGCAGTAAACATATTGTACTGCTAATTAGTTATTAAACTTCTCCTTAATCATGTTTTTAAAGGGAGAAGGTGCTATTGATAATGTTGATGCTACAGAGATTTTAGGCATTCATGTCTATTTTATGAATTTTAGATGCACTGGGCTTTTTTAGCTTGTCCTTCATTTGTGTATGTGTTTCTGAATTATCTATCTTCAGTCACTATAATTTCTATCATATGCAGTTAAAATATTACGACTCTATCTTATAGCAAACTTCACTTCTCCGATTTTTTTAATTATATGTGATCTTTATTTGTTTACATTTCCAAAGCTCAAAATCTAAATTGAGCCCCAATTTAACGTGGTTTGTGAAGATTGCACACTTCACTTTATTTAGAAGGTATGCTTGTTGATCTTGAGTGCTGTTTGCGTCCAATGCTCATGGAGATGTGTTTGATCTTAAAAGTATGATTTTGTGCATGTTTGGTTTCCCCGTAGGATTGGCAAAATCATTGATTCACTATGATTTTGTAAAAGGTTGATCTTAAAAGTATGATTTTGTGTATATTTGGTTTCTTGGTAGGATTGACAAAATTATGGAGTCACTGTGATTTTGTAATAGCTACTTAGAGTAGGATTTGCAAAATAATGGCAGCTCGGTGTGATTTTGCTACTCCAATCATGAAACTAAGCATAGGCTAATTTTCAAGTGCCCCTTTTGTAGTTGAAGTCTTGGCTAATGATTGATTTTTCAATAGAAGCTTAACTTGGCTAATGATTGATGATGCTATACTGGTTTTCTTTGATTCCTTGGTTTCTCAAGACAAGTCGATATTGTAGTTACTATCAGAGGTTGACTTAAACATGTGGCATTTATTTTTTCAATCGTGACCATAATAGTAAGGTGTGAGAACTATATGAACAACTCTTTTCTTTCAACAAGATCTTAAGTTTAGAATCAACTGGTTGGGGGCTTTAGACTTAATCAGTTTAGGTACAAAATCAACCCCTAGTAAAATGTAAGATTAACATAAAGAAACAGAAATGAGACACATGAAATATATCAAAAGGGGTAAATTAACAACCTACACTTTTTTATTTGGACTAAAATGTAATTTTGTAAGTTTTATTTTAATTATTAAAAGAGATGTAAATTGTTAATCTACATCTTCTCATTTTTAGGTATAGATTAACAATTTACTCTTTTAAATCAATAAAATTAAAAGATAATTTTGTAAGTTTCATTTTAATTATTTTAGAAAACAAACGAAAAAACATGGTTTTTAGTTTCACTCATTGCATTTGTATATCTTATTATTGTATTAATCCACAGTAAACATTTTTTTTATGTCATCCACATTAAAGAAATTGATTATACAATAAAATTAAATTATTGTTGTATTGATCTGAATGTTCTGAATATAAACTTAATGCATTTAATAGGTAATACTTTTATTTATTACAAATTTGTAAAAAGCAAGTGACTTATGGTATAAAAAGAAAGATGTAAAGGATAGTTTTTTTTAGACAAATGATAGAGTATTTTTGACACAGACAAAGGATAGAGTTCAAATTTAAAATCTTTTGGTGTTTTGTTTTTTAAAAAATAAGAACAGAAATTATTGATGCAAAAAAGAAAAATAATATAGAACAAAAACAAAAACAAAAATATAGGAGGACAAAACCAAAATCGACATATTGATTTGAAGGGGATAATAATTTCATTAATGAAAAAAAAGAAAAATTAAGAATTTTATCATAAAAAACCAAATTACAGGAATACTCATTTATTAAAGTAATGTTTTTAAAAGAGTTAAAGAGAGTTTTTTTAGTCAAAATAAAAAAAAAAGGTATAAGTTGTTAATTTACACTTTGAGATGGATGCAAATTAGTAAAGCCATATATATTATCAAAATCATCAGAAAAACTCGCTGGGTCATCTAAATTATTGAGTTAACATTGCTGATAAGTCTGGAAAAACTCACAGGCATCGAAAAATTACTTTGGTCGATAAGATCAAATAATTTGTGAATGAAAAATGAGTTTCAACCCTTCAATTGCATTGATCAAAAGTATATATACAAAAGCTAGTTAGTTGTAACTGTATAACTATAAACCATTAATAACTAACTATACACGAGCTAATACAAAACTAAGCCAAAGAGAAAAATTACAAAGCCAACATATAAGACTAACATACTCATCCTAATGATAATAATGATAAGATAAAAATAAGCCTAAGAGTCAATAAGAGCAAGAATCCAAAACTTTCTTAGCTATAAGATGAGTCCCTAAATGTCCACTACATGATGTGGTGCAAAGCAAAAGCTAAGAATGTCAACTGACGGAGGTGAATCTTTCATAAGTAGCTTCTCAATTACAGGTAGAGAAGAGATTGATGTCTGTCTAGTACAATAGCTACCGGCGTTCGGACTCGTCAACGGGAGTTATGTTGGGAACAAAAAAGTGGATTTCAAGAGTTGGTCTTTCTTGTGTACTACTTAGATTGGGTTGTACGCATCTAAAATAATGAATCTCATGATTAATAATACATCTCTTGATCATTTGGCATATCTAAAATATTCATTTGTTCATCTAAATTTACATTTTTTTTACTTAGTTTTCTACTTTATTTGATAGCAATTTGAATCGTGATTGTAAAAGATTAAGTCTTTCTTCTTCTTCTAGTTAATAAATTAGCTCTATTTTTATTAAAAAGATTCATTTATTTAAAGTCATGAAATAATTCATTGTTTTAATTTTTCTATGAATATAACGACTTATTATATATTTTTTTAAAGTATTTTGGCACACATTTTAATATTCCTATGAAAATGTGTAATTATAAGATTTTTAATTTTATAATGTATATAAAATTTCATGGAAATTTATTTTCGCACCCTCTCACTAGGAAATAAATCTTTGAGAATATTTTGGAAGCTACGTAAACATATGAATTTTTTTCTTAACCTTGTAACAAATATGAGGTTACTTATTCTCCATGTATTCTAAAAAATGTGATTCCTAAACTTCAAACAAACACACCTTAATATCACTCTTAAGCTTATCCCTCTGCCCACTCTAGTTGCATTTTTCTTTTCTATTAGAACAATTTGAGAAAAAGTCATGACATAATAAATGCATAAGAGGTCTTTAAATATTGCGTAGTTGTGTGTCTATTTTGAAGTCTACTTTTGATTGAACCAAGTATCTACAAATATATATCTTGATAGATTTATTATATTTTAATGACGGACAAAACAAAATTATAAGGAGAACAATGATATAAAAAGCGACAAAAAAACGTGTGGAATCACACATTTTATTTTATCTAAGTAGTAGAAAAAATTCTTTTTTGAAATTTATTCACACACATAATAAGTTTTCTTAAAATTGTTTTTCAAATTTTAATCAAAATCCTTAATAAAATATTTGAAAAATTATTGGCTTAAATGTACTTTTAGTCGTCTATTTTCAAAAATTGAAAATTTGGTCTCCCTATTTTAAAATTTATAATTTTTTGTATCTCTATTTTCAAAAAATTGAAGTTCGGATCCCCTATTTTAAATTCATTGTTATTTTAATATTTTACAACTTATCCTAATTTTATAATTTTATTGTTATTTTAATATACTTTTTTAGCAATTATCTACTATTAAAATAATAGTTAATGATTAAAGAAAATTTTAAATGACGTGGATATTATGTAAGACCACGTAAACGCTTCCACGTCATTAATGTCATTTATGAATAAGATACATAAGCAAAAATGTCCCTAAATTGGAGTGAGAGTGGAAATATTAGAAAAAAGTGAAATAAGGGGACAAAAAATTATAGGTTTGAAAACAGAGGGACACAAAATTATAGATTTTAAAATAAGAGGATCAAAACTTTTAATTTTAAAAAAATAAGGGGATCAAAAGTGTATTTAAGCCAAAATTATTTTTTTAATAAATGTTTTAAAAAGGAAACATTTTCCCGTTTCTGACTACCTTTAACTGGATAATCAATTATGACATTTGTCATAAACTGTTTTGGTTATGCAAATCACTTTTGTGTTTTCTTGTATACACCATAACCGATTATGAACACATATCATAACTGACTATGATTGCGGAGCCAATCTCGTGTTTCTAGAAAAATCTTCATAATCGATTATACAAGTGTGTATAGTTGTTGTTTCTTATTTTCTAAAAAACCATTTTGAAAAAATAATTTTCAGCTACCAAAGATATTATCGGATTGAGTTCCGGACTAGGTTGCTATCTTTAAGACGTTTTGTGGCATTACCGAAAATTATGCAAGACAAACTGTCAACCACGATGTCCCCAAGATAAAACAACCCAATTACATTGTATCGATTTTGCTACTGCATCGTAGAAAACCGTTCTAGAATCACACCCTCTAAATATGGCCGTTAGTGCCACTCGAAAATTTGAAGGAACAAAAGATTTCGGTAAAAGGATACAAACAAAATTTGGGAGGAAGCAGAAAAGGGAGAAAATAGGAAACTCAAACTTTCAGGGTTCTTGGTGTATTTTCTAAACTGAGCGGAATCCTCTATTTATAGAGAAATTCTGCAAGTGACGAGAGCAGAAATTGCGGCTTATTTGATCGGATCTGCGAAAACTGATGCGCACCCAATTCAATTGGGTTAGCGAAACTGCCGTGCGAAAAAATGGGAGGAGTGTATCACAGATCAATTGTTGTTGACTTGGTGGAAGGGACACTTTTAAATTAAATATTTCTGGATACTAAAAAATAATACACCACTTAATTAAGTCAAGCCCAACCGGGCGAACAGCGACGGCTGCGCGCGCGTAGTGATCGATTTGAATGCGTTCTCTTCCCTTCACAAAATTGGGTACCCCCTGGGGAAAACCCCAAAAGACATACCTTTTATGTGGGACTTCTTCATTTTTTCAATTCACACTACACTAGCTCTATTGTTTCAACATCATTTTCAACAATAATTAAGTATGGATATGGAAGACAGTTCCATGTTTTTCAATGGTCTAAATAATCAATTATGGTTCTATCATAATCGATTATGAAGAAATAGCTAGTTGGATGAGAAAGGGGACATAATAGAAAATCGATGGCTCATCATTACAAAATTAGATTTTGGTCATTTTGATTTTCAAATGGCGAAGTCTAATCCATATTTTTCGAGAATCGGAATTGTTTAAATGATTAAATTTTTTTCCCATTTTAGTAATTATTGTTTTCAAATGGCTACCTAATCCACATTCATCCAAGAAGTGGAAATGTCTAAATAGATAAAACTTTGTTCATTATGAATATTTTTGTCCTAAAACCGTGAAGTCTAATCCATATTCATCTGAAAAGTGGAATTGTCTCAATTGAATACAATTTTGATCATGTTTGTTTTCAAGTGGCTAAGTCTAATCCATATTCATCTAAGAAGTGGAATTGTCTCAATGGATTAACATTTTAGTCTTCAATTGGATAAGTTTAAATCATATTCATCCAAGAAGTGGGAATGTCTCAACGGATTAAAATTATGGCCATTTAGGTCAATTTGGTCTTCAAATGGCTAAGTCTAAACTATATTACTCTGTGAAATGAATTTGTCTCAATAGATTAACATTTTGGTCTTGATATGACAAAGTCTAATTGATATTCATTTGAGAACTGGAATTGTCTTAAAAGATTAAGGTTTTTGTCATTTTGGTTTATTTGGACTTCAAATGGCTAAGTCTAATCCATATTAATACATGATGTTTTATTTTCTCAACGAATTATGATTTTGGTCGTTTTGGTCTTCAAATGGCTAAGTATAATCCATCTTCATTTAAGAAGTAGAATTGTCTTAGTGGACTAAGATTTTGCTCATTTTGGTCTTTAAATAGCTAAGTATAATCCAAATTCATCTAAGAAATGAAATTTTCATAAGATATTAAGATTTTGGTCATTTTGGTATCCAAATTGCTAAGTCAAATATGTATTCATTAGAGAACTTGAATTGTCTCAAAGGATTAAGATTTTGGTATTGAAATGGCTAAGTCTAATCCGTATTCATCCGGAAGTGGAATTGTCTCAATGGATTATGATTTTGCTCATTTTGGTCTTCAAACCGCTTAGTCTAATCCATATTCACCTGAGAAGTGGAATTGTCTCAATGGATTAAAATTTTGGTCATTTTGTTCTTCAAATGGCTATGTTTAATCCATATTCATCCGAGATTTGAAATTGATTCAATGAATTAAATCTTTGTCATTGCGGTTTTCAAATGACTAAGTCTAATCCATATTCAAACGAGAAATGGAGTTATCACAATGGACTAAGATTTTAGTCATTTTGGTCTACATATGACTAAGTCTAATCCATATTCATATGAGAAGTGGGATTGTCTTAATGAATTGACATTTTTGTCATTTTGGTCGTTTTGGTCTATTTGGACTTCAAATGAATAATTCTAATCGATATTAATCCTAGAAGTGGTATTTTCTTAATGGATTAACATTTTTGTCATTTTGACCGTTTTGTTCATCAAATGGCTAAGTTTAATCCTATTCATCCGAAAAAAGTGGAATTGTCTCAATAGATTTATATTTTGCTCATTTTGGTTTTCAAATGGCTAAGTTTAATCCATATTCATTCAAAAAGTGGAATTGTCTCAATGGATTAAGATTTTGGTCATATTGGTCTTCAAATGACTAAGTCTAATTCATATTCATTCGATAAGTGGAATTGTCTCAATAGATTAATATTTTGGTCATTTTGGTATTCAATTGGCTAAGTATAACTCATATTCGATCGTAAAGAAGAATTGTCTCAATCGATTGCGATTATGGACATTTAGGTCATTCTGGTCTTCAAATGGCTAACAACAATCCATATTTGTATGAGAAGTTAAATTGTCTCAATGGATTATGATTTTGGTCATCCTTGTCTTCAAATGGTTAAATCTTATCCATATTCATTCGAGATATGGAATAGTGTCAATGTATTAAGATTTTGGTCATTTTGGTCTTCAAATGGATAAGTCTAATCCATATTCATCCAAGAAGTGGAATTGTCTCAATGAATTAAGATTTTAGTTATTTTTAGACTTCAAATGGTCAAGTCTAATCAATAGTTTCAAGAAGTGGAATTGTGTTAATGGATTAATATTTATGCCGTTTTGGTCATTTTGGTTTTTAGATGGCAAAGTCTAATCCATATTCATCTGAGAAGTGGAATTGTCTCAATGGATTAAGATTTTAGCCATTTTAGTTTTTGTTTTCAAATGGCTGTCTAATCCACATTCATCCAAGAAGTTGAATTGTCTAAATAGATTAAGATATTGCTCATTGTGAATATTTTCTTCCTAAAACCGCTAAGTTTAATCCATATTCATCCGAAAAGTAGAATTGTCTCGATGGATTAAGATTTTGGTCATGTTTGTTTTCAAATGGCTAAGTCTAATCCATGTTCATCTGAGAAGTGGTATTATCTCAATGGATTAAGATTTTGGTCTTCAATTGGTTAAGTTTAATTCATATTCATATGAGAAGTGGATATATCTCAATGGATTAAAATTACAGTCATTTAGGTCAATCTGGTCATCAAATGGTTAACTCTAAAACAAATTCAACCGAGAAGTGGAATTGTCTCAATAGATTATGATTTCGGTCTTCATCTGAAAAGTCTAATCCATATTCGTTTAAAATGTGGAATTGTCTTAATAGATTAAGATTTTTGTCATATTGGTCTATTTGGAGTCCGAATGGCTAAGTCTAATCTATATTAATACATGAAGTGGTATTTTCTCAACGGATTAAGACTTTGGTCATTTTGTTCTCCAAATGGCTATGTCTAATCCATCTTCATTTGAGAATTGGAATTGTGTCAATGGACTTAGATTTTGCTCATTTTGGTCTTCAAATAGCTAAGTCTAATCCAAATTCATCCGAGAAGAGAAATTTTCACAAGGTATTAAGATTTTAGTCATTTTGGTTTTCAAATTTCTAAGACCAATCCATATTCATCTGAGAACTTGAATTGTCTCAAAGGATTAAAGATTTTGGTAAGATTAGTCATTTTGGTATTCAAATGGCTACTTATAATCCATATTCATCCGAGAAAAGTAATAGTCTCAATGGATTAAGATTTTGTAGATTTTTGTCTTCAAACCGCTAAGTCTAATCTAGAATCAACCAAGAATTGGAATTCTCTCAATGGATTAAAATTTTGGTCATTTTATTCTTCAAATGGATATGCTTAATCCATATTCATCAGAGATTAGAAATTGTCTCGATTAATTAAATCTTTTGTCATTATAATTTTCAAATGGCTAAGTCTAATCCATATTCATACGAGAAGTGGAATTGTCCCAATAAATTTAGATTTTGCTCATTTTGGTTTTCAAATGGCTAACTCTAATCCAAATTTATTCGAAAAGTGGAATTGTCTTAATGGATTAAGATTTTTGTCTTCAATTAGCTAAGTGTAATTCCTATTCAACCGAGAAGTAGAGTTGTCTCAATGAATTAAGATTCTGGACATTATGGTCCTCAAATGGCTAACAACAATCCATATTCATCTGAGAAGTGGAATTGTCTCAATGGAATATGATTTTTGTCATCTTTGTCTTCAAATGGTTAAATCTTATCGATATTCATTCGAGAAATTGAATATTATCAATCTATTAAGATTTGGTCATTTTGGTCTTCAAATGAATAAGTCTAATCCATATTCACCCGAGAAATGGAATAGTCTTAATGAATTAATATTTTGGTCAATTTGGTCTTCAAATGGCCAAGTCTAATCGACATTTTTCGAGAAGTGGAATTGTGTCAATGCATTCTGATTTCAACCATTTTGTTCTTTAAATGACTAAGTCTAATCCATATTCATCCGAAAAGTGGAATTGTCTCAATTGATTAAAATTTTGGACATTTTAGTTGAAGGTGCGAACACGAGAAGGGGGGGTTGAATTGTGTTTGCACAAAGTTGATAAATTCAGTACTTTGTATCTTATATTTTAAATTCAGTACTTTGATTCTTTAAAACATTAACATTTTCAATTAGATTAATATTTTCTTTCCTAAGTGTTTTCAATTTTAAAAACAATTTGTGATTAATATTTAAAAAATCGTTTATAGCAATAATTAAATCAGATCGAGTAAATTCAGAAAATACCTCAGTTTCTTCATCTGTTGATTCACTTCTAGAGTCAGAATCTGTGTTGGATACAGAGGTAGAGTTAGTATGAGAAATCATAGCTAAATCTGCTTGTTCATCGTTAGAGGATTCCTCAGAATCATCCCATGTAGCCATCAAACTCTTCTTCTTGGGTCTGGAATCTTTCCTTTTTCCTTTCTCCATATTTGGACATTCTGACTTGATATGTTCAGGTTCATTGCATCCATAGTAGATGATGCTTTTATCATCATTTCCTTTGTTGGATTGCTTGGAATATCTTTGGGGAAATTTCTTCTTTCTCTTGTGCCACATCTTCTAAACTTTTCTGCATATATACGCCAGATCCTCTTCCTTTAAGTCTTCATTCTGATTATCTGAATCATCATCCTATGATTCTGCTGTTCCCTTTAGAACCTTCTTCTGCTTAGATTTCAAGGCCAGAGTCTTGTTCTTCTTCTTGGGCTCATCTTCTTCAAGCTCAATTTCATGTGATCTGAGAGAGCTGATTAATTCTTCCAGCTTTAGAGTATTCAAATCCTTTGCTTCCTGAATGGCAGTGATCTTAGGTCTCCACTTACTTCTCAGACTCCTAAGAATTTTCTTCACATGATCAGCAGTAGTATAACTCTTCTCAAGTACCTTTAATCCTGAGACGAGGGTCCGAAATCTGGAAAACATTGTTTCAATATCTTCATCTTCTTCCATCTTGAACAACTCATACTTTTTGACTAGGAGGTTGGCCTTTGCTTCTTGAACTTGCTTGCTTCCTTCATAGGTTAGAATCAGACTATCATAAATACTTTTTGTTGTCTCTTTGTTGGTGCACTTGTCAAACTCCTTGAAGGTGATTGCATTTATCATGAATGTTCTGGACTTATGATGCATCTTGTACATCTTCTTCTGATCAACATTCATCTCCTTTCTTGGAATTTGAATACCATCAGTATTCTTCAGAGCAATATGGCCATCTTCCATCAAGTCCCAAAGTTCAGGATCTTGTGAAATATAGAAACTTCTCAGCCTATCTTCACTGAATCCAGACATATTGAACCCTTGGATCTTTTCTCAAACACTGTAAAGTGCTCAGCCTTAAGACCGAGCTCTGATGCCAATTGAAGGTGCGAACACGAGAAGGGGGGTTGAATTGTGTTTGCACAAAGTTGAAAACTTTATGATAATTTATAAATAATTAAAAAATTAGTTTGGTTTTGGTGACTTACTTGGAGTAAAAGCAATTGGATTCAGAAGCAGCAAACAACGAAAGCATAAATGATTTGAGACATAGCTTTATCCTGGTTCACCATTAACTTGGCTACATCCAGTCCCCTCATTCAGAAGGCTTTAATCCACTAATTCAAATACCTTGAATTACAAAGCACCTGACCCTCCAAGCCAGTCTTCCCAAACATCCTGACAACCCCAGACTTTTAAGGAACTAACCACCTTGACCCTACAAGCCAAGTCTTCTCCTAACAACCTGACAACCTCAGATTGAAGAAGGAACTAAACCACTATCGGGTTGGATACAAGAGATTGAAACTTGAGTAGTTGCTTCTAACAAAGTTAATAATAATAATAACTCTCACACTATAAGAAAAGAACACTAAAAAAATATTTCTAACTTGAACAAGTGTTTCTCTCTTTGAACTCTAAGATGAATTGAGAACTTTGAGCTTGAGTTACTCTTTTCTGCTTTTCGATGCTTTTCTCATTCAGCCTTGAGTGTCTATTTATAGTGAAAATTTGGGATCTAATTTAGTCCTTATTTAATTCTGAATTGTATCTTGTTTAGATTGAGTTTGTAAATTCTTCAAATTGATTCTATTCCTATTTTGTGTAGATTGACATTGTAAATTCTTCAGATTGATTCTGTTCCTATTTTGTGTAGATTAACTTTGTAAATTCTTCATATCAAATATTCTTCAAATTTTCATTAAATGTTGATCAAATATTCTTCAAATCTTCATTAAAATGTTGATCAAATATTCATCAAATTTTCTTCAAATCTTCATTAAAGTAGATCAAATATTCTTCAAATCTTCATTAAATGTTGATCAAATATTCTTCAAATCTTCAATTAAATGTTGATCAAATATTCTTCAAATCTTCTTCAAATATTCTTCAAATCTTGACCATATTTTCTTTTCAACTTGGTCAAAAATTTGAATCAAAACTTATTTTAGATTTTCATCAATTATAATTTTGAATCAAATCTTATTTAAGATTTTCTTCAATTATAAATTTGAATCAAATCTTATTTTAGATTTTCTTCAAAAACATGAATCTTCTTTCATACTCCTTGAAGTCAAATATATTGTTCTCATAAAATACTTTTGTTAACATCAAAACTCTAAATGTAAAACCAACTTGGTTCCAACATTAGTAATTTTGGTTTTCAAATGGTTGTCTAATCCACATTCATCCAAGAAGTGGAATTGTATAAATAGATTAAGATTTTGCTCATTATGAATATTTTGATCCTAAAACTTCCAAGTTTAATCCATATTAATCCGAATAGTGGAATTTTTTTTAATGGATTATGATTTTGGTCCTGTTTATTGTCAAATGGCTAAGTCTAATCCATATTCATCCGAGAAGTGGAATTGTTTCAATGGATTTAGATTTTGGTCTTTAAATGGCTAATTCTAATCCATATTTATCCAAGAAGTGAAGTTGTCTCAATAGATTAAGATTTTTTGTCACTCTGGTCTTCAATTGGATAAGTTTAATTCAAATTCAATCGAGTAATGGAACTTTCTCAATGGATTAAAATTATGGTCATTTAGGTCAATATGGTCCTCAAATGGCTAAGTCTAAACCATATTCATCTGAGAAGTGGAATTGTCTTAATGAATTAAGACTTTGTTCATTTTTGTCTTAATGGATTAAAAAATTTGTCATTTTCGTCTATTTAAATGGCTAAGTCTAATCTATATTTTCTTAACTAATTAAGATTTATGTTCTTTTTAGTCTCCAAATGGCTATGTATAATCTATCTTCATTTTAGAAGTGCAATTGTGACAGTGGACTAATATTTTGCTCATTTTGATATTTAAATAACTAAGTATAATCCAAACTCATCCGAGAAATGAAATTTTCATAAGGTATTAAGATTTTGGTCATTCTGGTCTTAAAGTTGCAAAGTCAAATCCGTATTCATTTGAGAACTTGAATCATTTAATATTTTGGTAAATTTAGTCATTTTGGTATTGAAATGGCTAATTATAATCCATAGTCATTCGAGAAGTGGAATTGTCTCAATGGATTATGATTTTGCTCATTTTTCAATGAATTAAATTTTTTGTCATTTTGATTTTCAAATGGCTAAGTCTAATCCATATTTATACGAGTAGTGGAATTGTCTCAATGGATTAAGGTTTTGGTCATTTTGGTCTTCATATGACTAAGTCTAATCCATATTCATCCGAGGAGTGGAATTGTCTTAATGGATAAAGATTTTTATCATTTTGGTATATTTGGACTTCAAATGGCTAAGTCTAATCCATATTAACCCAAAAAGCTGTATTTTCTCAATAACTTAAGATTTTGATCATTTTGATATTCATATGGCTAAGTCTAATCCATCTTCATCCGAGAAGTGGAATTGTCTCAATGGACTAAGATTTTGCTCATTTTGGTCTTCAAATAGCTAAGTAATCTAAATTCATTCGAGAAGTTAAACTTTCTCAAGGTATTAAGATTTTGGTCATTTTGATCTTTAAATTGCTAAGTCTAATCTATTTTCATCCGAGAAGTTTAATTGTCTCAAAGGATTAAGACTTTTGTAAATTTTGTCATTTTGGTATTCAATTGGCTAAGTCTAATCCATAATTATTTGAGAAGTTTGATTGTCTTAATGGATTAATATTTTAGTTATTTTGGTCTTTAAATGATTAAGTGTAATCCATATTCATCTGAGAAGTGAAATTGTCTCAGTACATTAAAACTTTGGTTATTTTTTTCATTTTGGTCCTCAAATTGATAAGTCTAATCTATATCCATTCGAGAAGTGGAATTGCCTCAATGGATTAATATTTTGGTATTTTTGGTCATTTCGGTGTTCAACTTGCTAAGCTTAATCCATATTTATCCAAGTAAGATTTTAGTCATTTTGGTTTATAAATAGCTATGTCTATTCCATATTCATCCAATAAGTGGAATGGTCTCAATGGATTATTATTTTGGCCATTTTTCTAATGGCTAAATCAAATCCATATTCATTAGAGAGGTGGAATTGTCTCAATGGACTAAGATTTTGACCATTTTGGTTTTAAAATTGCCAAATCTAATCCATATTCATCCGAGAGGTGAGGTTGTGTTAATGGATTGAGATTTTGGTGGTTTTGGTCTTGAAATGACTAAGTCTAATCCATATTCATCCCAAAAGTGTAATTGTCTAAACAGATTAAGATTTTGACAATTTTAGTTATTTTGATTATTTTAGTTTTCAAATGACCAATCATCCGAAAAGTAGACTTGTGTTAATGGATTAAACCGCAATTAATTATGTAATCACATAATCATTTATTTATAGCAGACATCAATGTAAATCTAATACAAATATACCTAATTATAGAATTTTACCTATACATTTAATAAAAACAATCAATTGTATAATTTTTGCTTCTACAGTCCCAATTCTATGAAAGTATAATATAACTTGACAATTTTTTCGCAAGAGAAAATTTGACAACTAAACATTCAATGTAAAAATACTAAGATACATTAAGCATTGTTTGTTATACGGATTATGAAATCTACAATATCTATATATACTACAAATAAATCGGACTTATTCCATCACAAATTTTGTCTACAAGTTGCACTCACGAAGATCCTTGCATCATTAGCGGTAAGCCACCACACAAATTAGCAATACATATCCTGCACAATATAATAATAATAATAATAATAATAATAATAATAATAATAATAATAATAATAATAATAATAATGTACCTTTTAATAAAGGAAAATCCTAATGATATTAAAGAAAAATTGAAACCGAGTGATTTTAAAGGAAACTTTTATAATAATTTAGCAATGGTCTTGCAGTGCCATCTCTTTACACTACCATTTGTTGTACCAAATTATGGGTAGATATGACTTGCATTTGAATAGCTTCCATCACCCTCTCTCAGGGTTCAATAATAAGTGGTGGAGTCATATTGTCTTCAAGGACAAAGTTCCTCCTTAGTGTTTCTCTCCTCCTAGATCCTTCAGCCACACCTTTACATATCATACACCAAATACTAAGTTGATCAGACTAAATATTAGCTGAAATGATAGTTAGAATGTATAGTAAAAGAAAACTATTCTAATTCCTGACCCATAACCCATAGTCCTAAATATGACAATTGAATATATGCATCTTAGTAAAACAGAGGCAAATATAATGAAATAATAATTAGAATCATAAAATACAACTGAAAACTACATTCAAAATATAGGTTACAACTTGTTTTGGTAGATTCATAAATTAATATTACAACTTGAACTATTTTAAGTCTTTAACAAATTTTTATTACATCATATAATTCAATACATTGGAATTTTAAAACTAATAAGTTTGGACCAATCCTCTGGTGCCCAGCTCGTATCTTAGTTTCCTCCAACTGCTAATATAAAAATAAAGGGGTGAGATAAAATCTCAACGAGTTCTGAAAATAAAGGGAGAGATAGTTTAAAAATATTTCTTTCATAAATATGCATAACAACATGAAATTATGATGCATCTCATTATGAAGTTCTTAACTTCAAATTTTCATAAAAGCTTAACTAAACTCATTCTTTCAATATGATTATGAAAACTATGCATGGCCTCAAATCTTTTCCTTGTAACAAGGAAAAGTCACCCAATATTTTGACGTGGGACACCAAGATAATTGAGTCTTGATTGGTAAAGATGGTCTGACCAAACCCCAACCAGCGTCTTGATTGTTCTCCTCTACTTGTGGTTCCGTGCCTAAAACAAACCTAAATATCCCATCGTGAATAAGGTCATGCATGATTTGATTAATGAGAATGTGATGCACTTGAGATGTTATGTATGCAATGCCTTGATAATATTATGTTTGCAATGCATCAGTACTCCATAACACTTATAATAACTTAACCATGTATTGAAAATCAAGTGGGAATTAAATCCTAAGTCCCAGATCAGAGTTGGAACCAGAGGCAAACTTAGCCAAAGGCCGAACTCCTAACCAGAGGCGGTGCATTTTGTAGTAATAGATCAAAGGCAGCATAACCAGAAACATATAGGTTAGAGGCATCATAATCAATGTCAGAGGATATGTGACCAAAGACAGAGTTAGAGGATACATGTCGAGAGGTAGAATTGGAGGATACGTGTACAGAGAGAGAATTAGAGGATACATGTTTAGAGGCAGAATTAGAGGATACATGTCCCGAGGTAGAATCAAAGAATACCTGTCTAGAGGCAGAATCAGAGGATACGTGTCCAGAGGCAGAATTAGATGGTACGGGTCCATAGGCAGCATCAGAGGATACGTGGATCAGAGACAACATGATGAGAGGGACTTGGATCAGAGGCCGCATGATCGGAGGAACTTGGATCAGAGGCAGAATTAGAAAAACATGGATCAAAGGCAGCATGACTAGAGGCAAACTCTGATCAAAAGCAACATGATCAATAGAAAAACAGAAGGGAAACAACAGAGGCATAATGGAAGGAGAAAATCAGAAGCAAAGTAGAAGAAGAAAAATCAGAGGCAAAAACAAAAGGAGAAACTAAAGGTAGAGCTGGACAGTAACTCGTGGCCTGAAAATAACCGGATAGCCCGCGGTCCAATTTCATTACCGGACGGGCAAAGATAGGTTGAACGGGTTAGTTTTCGCAGGTCCATATGGTTTTTAATGGGCGAGTTCGGTTCATGATATTTTGACCGCGACTACCCGAACCCGCCCGATCCAATTTGATCCTATTATATTATTAAAAGTTATACTACTTAATTCAATCTAGTTAAAACTCAAAAGGCCCAATAACCTCAGCCCATTTTTTTCACCCAGACCTCACCCATCACTCTCTAGTCTCCACTATCTCTTCTTTCAATCAGATTTCATATCAATAACCCTAATTTTCACACTCACTCATGACTCAACTCAACATTCACCAAGAAACCCTAGCCACCATTGTTTTCGCCACGCAGCCGCAAATCCTTCACGTGTTCTCCATCGTTTCTGTTTCAATTTAAATCATAGCCACCTCCATTTTTCTCAGTATCACTACCATTTCTCGTTACTAAGAACAAAAAGGTTAGTATTTATTGTATAATGGGTTTTTAGGGTTTCTGATTTTCTTTTGCGCTTTATGAGTTTTCTGACATTTTAAATTTGTTGATGGTTTGTTTTTGTTATGAGTTTTATTTTTGAATCTGTTTTGGTTCTTTTAGGGTTTCTCTTTTGGGTCTTTTATGGTTTCCTTATTTATGGTTAGTATTTATTGTTTAATGGGTCTTTTGGGGGTTTTGATTTTGTTTTGGGTTTTATGATTTTTCTGACATTTTGATTTTTGTTGATGTTGTTTTCGAATTTATTTTGGGTCTTTTATGGTTTCTTTTTTTTGGATCTTTTATGGTTTCTTTTTTTTTTTATGGTTAGTATTTATTGTATAATGGGTTTTTTAGGGTTTTCAATTTTGTTTTGGGTTTTATGCTTTTTGTGACATTTTAATTTTTATTGAAGTTTGTTTTTGTTCATGGTTTGATTTTCAAATTTTTTCAGTCTTTTAGGGTTTCTCTTTTTGGTCTTTTATGGTTTCATTTTTTTATGGTTAATATTTTTATGGTTAATATTCAATGTGTTTAACTTAGGTTTGTATTTGAGGTTTTATTTTCAATTTATGTGTATATATTTTTAACGATTTTAGTTAATGTTGTAATGTTATGTTTTTTATGAGTTATTTATTTTGATTTATTTAATGAGATTTGTTATGTTTTTTTATTTTTTTTATCTTGAAGGTTATCATTTATATTCATTATTTGTAAATATTTTTCTTACCTTATTTTCCTGTCACATGTTGTTAGACTATCTTTATGTGTTCTATCTTTGAAAAATATTATGATTGATTTCTAACTTTTTCTTTTGATATTGTGACTTGGAAAGATGAATCAAGGAGTCATACCCCCCATTAGCGGACAAAGAGGTATAGAGCAAGAGAACTATAAGTGTATGCTTAAGTTTCTTTCTTCAATTTTCTTTTGTTTATTTGTTTTTATGATGTATGCTTCATTTTTTTTTGTTCTAAATGCATGCTTCTATTTTTTTATTTATTAATATAACGTATGCTTCTAAATTTTCTAAATGTAATGCATGCTACTGTTTTTTCTAAATGTATGCTTCTATTTTTTTTTTCTCAATGCATGCTTTTGTTTTCTCTAAATGTATTTTATGCTACATTCTTCTTTAAACGTAATTTATGATTCTAGCACATAACTACTCTTTTATCAAATGTATGTTTATGCTTAATTTTCTTTTTTCCATTTCAGATTTTTTTGTTGTGACATATGATATGTGTTTTCTAAATGCATGCATCATTCTCTCACTTTTTTTTTTCTAGTTTAATATATGCTTCTGAATTTTCAAAATGTAATGTTTGTTTCTGTTTTTATCATAATGCATGCTTCTAAATGTAATGTATTCTTATTTTTCTTTTCTAATTTAATATATGCTTCTGTTTTTATCTAAATGTAATGTACTCTTGTTTTTTCTTCTTCTAAATGCATGCTTTTGTTTTTTTCTCTCCAAAATGTTTTGTATGATACTTTCTTTTGTAAATGGTAATGAATAATTCTAGTAAATAGCTACTGTTTTTTCTAGTGTATGCTAATTACTATATGTATG
>JBBPBQ010000004.1:35287617-35319307 GCA_037974755.1 Cicer yamashitae
TGCATGCTAATTGCTTATGTTTTTTTTTTTTATGGCAGAAATACATGCTTCTGTTTTTTTTAAGTGTATTGTATGGTACATTTTTTTTTGTAAATGTATTGTATGATTTTAAAACATAGCTTCTATTTTTTAAGTGTTTTTTCAATACAACCCCTTTATTAAATAATTGTCCCATATAAATATTAGTTCAACCATTTAAATACTAAAATACTACCCCTTAAATATTATTACAACCACTTAAATTTTTGTAACAATCCCTTAAATCTTAATAGAATCCCTTAAATAATAACTTACAACCCCTTAAATATAGAACGCTAATATGGTTGGTATTTATTGATTAAGTCTCGTTCATTATTTTAGTGATAGGTTAGTCAAAATGTACCTACTCAAAATATCAATAATAATGAAGGTGGTGCAGCAGCAACAATAACTAATGCTACTGGACCTGTATTGGATAATACCCAAGAAAAAAAGAAGAGAAAACCTAATGCAAGTGGGCCTAGGCAGTCATCGAACTGCTGGGAACATTTAAACAAAATACATGATTGTGACGTTGACACTACAACGTGTAAACATTTCCACAAGAGGTATTTGTGTGACTCTAAATCTCATGGTACCACTAACATGGACGAACACGTTAATAAATGTTTCAAAAAACCACTTGTTGTGTCAAATGACCCCAACCAAACAATTCTTACATTTCCATCTGATGAGGGATCTATTTTAGTTCCAACTAGTAGTAGATTTAACCTTCAAGCTCTTCGTAGGGCAATGTCCATTTTGTGGTGTTAGATGAACAACCATTTAAGGCAGTACAGGGTGAAGGATTTAAATACTTGTGTAAAACATTGCAGCCTCAGTTTACTATTTAATCTAGGCGTACAATAGCTAGAGATTGCTTGTATTTGGATGAAAAACATAAGTTGAAAGCTTTCTTTAAGTCTGACTGCAATACGGTGGCCCTTACTACTGACTGCTGGACATCAATCCAAAACCTTAAAATACTTGACTCTAACAGCACACTTTGTGGATAATGAATGGAATTATCAAAAAAGGATATTGGCTTCACAATTATCCCTAACCACAAGGGTGTAACCGTAGGTAAAAAGATTGAAGAAGTATTAAAAGATTGGGGAATTCGAAATGTGTCATCAATAAGGGTTGATAATGCATCATCTAATGATGTAGCTGTGACACTTATGAAGAAAAGAGTTAAAAATATGAATGAATTGATTGGGGATGGTGAATATTTCCACATGAGATGTTGTGCACATATTTTAAATTTGGTCGTAACTAACGGTTTGACAGAGAAACATTTGTCCATCTCTTCCATTAGGAATGTTGTTAGGTTTGTTAAGTCCTCACCTCATAGGGCTGTCAAGTTTAGGGAATGTATAGAATTTGCTAGAATTTCTTGTATAAAGTTGGTTTCTCTTGATGTTTCCACTCAATGGAACTCAACTTACTTGATGCTTGAGGCTGTTGAGAAGTTTCAAGTAGCCTTTGAGAAACTTGAAGAAGAGGATTCTAGTTACAAAGAGTTTTTTGGAGACGTTGGTCCCCCAAGTAGTTTTGATTGGAATATTGCTCGGGCTTTGCAACTTTTTTGAAGTTATTTTATGAGGCAACAAGGGTGTTTTCTACCTCACAACATGCGAGTTTTCATACAACTTTTCACCAAATGTCTGCAATCTATTGTGGGCTAGATTTTGCCTCTTTGAATTTAAATACTATTCTTGCTAATATGGGTGTGGATATGATGGAAAAATATGAAAAGTATTGGGGAAATGTAGAAAAAATAAAGCAGCTGCTGTATTTTGAGGTAATTTTTTATCCGCAGTATAAGTTAAAATGTGTTGAATGGTCTTTTAAGGATATGTATGCAACTAAAGAAACCTTTGCTAAAGAGTTGCTCACCTCTATACAAAGACAATTTAACTAATATGTACAATTGGTATAAGAAAGTTTATGACCTAAAAAATAGTTCATCTCAACCAAATCCAAATGCTAGTGACAATGTTTCTAATGATGAAACATATGTTGCTGCTGCTTATCCTTCTCAAATAGCAAGGGCACAAGCGTTTGAAGTTCATTTAAAAGAAAAAGATGCAATTGACCAGCAAAATGAGCTTGAGGGGTATCTTGCTAGTAAGTGAGCAAAAATGAGTGATAAATTTGATATCCTAGCTTGGTAGAAACATAATTCAACTGAGTACCCAGTTTTATCCTTAATAGCTTGGTATCTTGCTGTTGTTTTAGCTTGATGCTGTTAATTTTGTCTATGTTGGTAAATCCAAATATATTTCTATTTAGTGTCAAATTCTAATGTTGGTGTTGTCTTAGTGTTTTTGTTGGACATTTGAGTCGTTTTATTAATCATTTGGTTGACATGTATAGAGAAATAGACATACAAACTCTGCCTTCATATTCTAGACTCATTATTGTGAGCAAAGGAAGAGCACCTTGTAGACCTGATCAAATATATTACAGGTATGCACATATTTATTTGTTGTTATTTTAAATTTTATGTTGTTTAAAATTAAGTTTTATGATGATTAGATACATTTAGTAAATACTTCTTACTTAATAACTATTCAATCAAGCATATATAATTGGTTTGTGGTGTTAATTTTGTGTTAGGTGATTCCAATTCAAATTTATCTTCATTGTCTTGTTGCTTGGGGTGCCATTGTTATTATTGATTTCTGTTTGATGAGGTAAGAATAATGAACTTTTTTGTTCTGTTTGATGGGGTGCCATTGTTATTACTCTTCTTTGTTCTGTTTTTCCTAATTTTCATTTGTGTTTTACTAAATTCTGATTTTTGTTTATAACAGGTTCAATTCCAAGCCATTTCCACAATTATGGTAGCAGGTTGTATAATGATTTATTAAGCATGGAGGAGAAAAATAAGATGACTATGTTTAGTTTGTTCAATGTCATTTTATATCATCATTATTAGTAATAATTTAAATTGACTTGCATTTGTTATTGATTTCTAAGGATGTGCAGCACAGATCATAAGTTGATGATAATTACAATTTTATCTCTAAAATTTGTGTTGATTTGTAATATTGCCAATTGTCATAGAGTCATTTGAAACAATCAGTGGTTTTTTATGACATGAGTCAAATTAAAACTTAAACAATTAGTTAGTGCGTGATTTTTATAACTTGATATTGTATCTCAATATTCATATTGTTGAGTATTTTTACTAGAACTTGTATGTCACTGCATTTGATATTTTTAAGGTATTAGTCAGTTGTGTATGCTTAATTTGGTCATCATAGAAAAATAAAATAAAAGCGCAGTTCGGCCAAATATATTTTATGGCCCACTAACCCGCGAACCTGTAACCCGTTCAAACTGTGATAATAGACGGACTATATTGGTCCTATGTGTCTCACCCGCGGTTTGGGTCAGTTGTTGCTTTTGGGCCCGAACCGACCCAATGTCCAGCCCTAAGCAAAGGCAGAAATGCTCGGGGTTGAGAAATAGCTTCAGAGGCAACATGCCTAGAAATGTTAGTTAACCATCAGAGGCAGAATGCCCAAAATCATGAGTTAGGAACCAGAGGCTGCAATATAGAAAAGAATTATCAAAGGTGAAAAATATACTTACGGTTTTTGAAATAACAACCAGAGGCAACACTATAGAGGCGAGGGTGAAAGAGCATCCAAAGCATACACATTTGCCTTCTGTTATAGGATTCGCACATTAACGACAATTCTTTACTCGAAATCCTTAGAGTTCCTAAACTTCCAACCCAACAAGCATGCATCGGTCAAGCAAACAATATGCATGACATTTTAAAATAATTTGAGTGTAGTTCCAAATCACATATATGCTAAAAATTCCAGTTCCTCACGCTTCACCCGTAATGCCCCCAAAACAGTTTCTGACAAGAAGTAAAGAATTTCAGTGAATGAATTCCCAGAATCCTCATGCTAAAAGAAGTTAATGTAACAGAACTCACATAAATGACACTAAAGAAGAAGAAGATTATGGTCCAAAGCAGCTTTAAGCTCCTCTTGAAGACGGGCTCCCTACTTTAGGGATTTGAGTTGATTCACAAGGATGAGAGACATATTCTCGCATGCAAGGTTGCTAAGCAGCTTTGGGGAACTTTAGTGAACCCAGTCTTGGAATATTTGGAAGAAAAGGAAAAATGGAGGATTTGGAAGATAAGGTGAACAGTAACAATGGGGTTATCCTTTAGACTGGTTACGGGAAGGAGAAGGGAAAAATGAGAGAATGATTGAGTAATTTTTCCGGAAAGGATAAATGAGGGGAAAGAAGGAAATTCTCCTTTTTGTCCCTTGGACATTCCTCATATTATATTTTTATCCATTCCTATTTTAATTAAAATTCTTTATTTCTAAATTGTATTAATACTTTACTACCCTTTATTTTTAACATATTTTAATTAAATGAGTTATTACAATATATATTATTTAAAATAACAAAATTGAATAAGAGGAATCGAATCGAATTTGCAATGTCATTTAAAATTACAAATATCATCAATGCTTTACAAAAGAAATTAGTATATCAGCCGTGGAATTTAGACTTAGATGATAATATTTCCTTTAGTTTATTTCTAGTTTATTGTTATTCTTTTGTCTACTATCATCGAATTATTTGTTTTGTTTTATCACAATTAGTACTTTCACCATGAAATATTTTCTTTATTTTTGTATGACTTTGTTTTTTGTATTATGCGATTTCATATGTGAAATTGTAATCCTTTTATGATTATATTACGATAACTTATTCTTTATAATTTATTTTTATTTCCTTACTATACTACAATATTTTTATACAGTTATTTTGCTACCATGAACTTATTTGATAGTTATTATGCGATATTGATTCATTTCAACCGAATTAATGGATTGGCGCAAAAATTTATTAAGCAAAATGATTATTAAGCAAAAACTTAATTTATTATATAATTATTGTGGGTAGTCTCCAAATTTTGTTTTAAAAAAAATCATGTCTATTTTATAATCCATGCATGAAAAATATTATACGATCTAATTATATCAGCTCCTATAAATTCATTGAAGTATAATAGATTTTGCATACCCTAACCTCCTCATGAACATTTGTAACCCCCAAATTTTTCAAAGAAATTGCTCCAACTCTTGAATATGTTGAGCATGTAAATGATTATGTGTCTCTTTGTTATAGATTTTTTTAAAAATATGATTTTTAAAGTATTTCATCTTTTTTAAAATTATGTTAATATTAATTTAAAATTATTTATATAGGAGACAATCTATCTCATGCTGTGCACGGCTTCTTATATTAGTTAAATTCAAAACACACGGACATTAATAAATTCATGATTTAAAAATTTACGGTTTTCTTATTGGCTTGATTCAATTGAATTTTCTTTTACAAGTTGCCAAAGAAATATAAAAAGAAGGAGCCATTTACACAATAAAATAAAAAGGAGTAATTGGTGATAACAAAATTAAAGTCATAAATGCTCTTAGTACAGCAACATATTGAGTAATAGCTGCGCCGATTTTCAGTAATAGTTGGGGTTGTAATTCATAGTTTTAAATTACGGCCGCGGATACGGTTATAGTTGCGACTATAGCAATTGCGGGAAACGGCTGTTGTGATGTGTATTGCGGTCGTTGCAACATGAATTTATTTTTTTATTAATACAAAATTTGTTACTTATATTTAACTTTTTTTTATAGGCAAATATTAGTATTGTTAGTTAAATTAGTAAACTTCTCCTTCAGTCAAAGTTTGAATCGTGAGCATTTCAATTCTTCAACACCTTGAACCCTAAGTTACATATATATTCTATTTTATCTTTAATATCTCATAAATATTTCATTATCAACTCTCTATCACTTTAACATATCATTAATCGTTTAAAATACACTCTAAATTTATGATACAAAGACCGTAAAATAGAAAAATAATTTGTTTGATCACTACATATTTCATTGTTCTCTGATATGGTGTGATGGGATTGTTGCACCTATTATGTTACAGCGTTGTGATGTGATTTTTATGTGAATTACTATTACATTGCAATTGAGGTATGATGCAGTTGCAGTTATTGTCGCAACTGCAATATTTCGGCCGCATCACATAATGAATATTATTTTACTGAATATACATCATTTATTAATTGAGAAATAAATACAATATGAACTTATTTATAATAGTAGCTCTGTAACTGAAAGGAACAAAAAAGTCTGAAAGACTACCAACAAAATAGTTATAACAACCCAAAAATAAAGGCCTAATAAAATAATATAAAACTAATATCCCCCCTCAAGATGGAGAATGTATGTTAAGAATTTCCAGCTTGTTAAGAATTGAATTGAATGTTGCAGGTTCAAGTGACTTAGTAAAGAAATCTGCCAGCATACTTGATGAAGAGATGGACAAAAGTTTGAATAATCCAGTTTGCAGTTTGTCCAGAACAATGTGACAATCAATTTCTATACGTTTTGTTCTCTCATGGAATGTTGGGTTTGATGCAATGTTCCTAGCTGATTGATTATCCCAATAAAGAGTTGTAGGGGCAGAAAAATCCTTATTTAATTCTTGCAAAAGAAATGTTATCATTTTAATTTCACAAGTTGTTGACGCTAATGCTCTATACTCTGCTTCTGAAGATGAACGATATACAATGCTTTGTTTCTTAGACCTCCACAAAATCAATGATGATCCAATAAATATACAAAATCTAGTTACAGACCTTCTCGTTTCTGGGAGGTTGCCCAATCAGAATCGCTAAATGCTCGCATTTGAAGTCTGGACGTTGATGAGTAAAACAATCCTTGAGCTGGTGCAGTTTTTATGTATTTAAGGATCCTCATGGCTGCCATGTAATGGTCTTTAGTCGGTGATTGCATAAATTGGCTAAGTTGTTGCACGACGAAAGAGATATCAGGTCGTGTGTTGGTCAATTAGATAAGACGTCCAATAATTTTTCTAAAAGAGGTTGCATCATGAGGTTGTGCCTTTAAGTTGTATAGAAATTTCCAATCCTTGATCATAGGTGTATTGCAATGTTTAGCGCCTAATAATCCAGCGTCTGACAAGATATCGAGAGCATATTTACGTTGACATATATGAATACCCTCCCTTGAACGAGAGATTTCCAATCCAAGAAAGAACTTTAAGTCCCCAAGGTCTCTAATCTAAAAAGAAGAATTTAAAAAAGTTTTAATCATATCGATCTCCAATTCAGAATTACCTGGAATAATAATATCATCTACGTAAACCAACAAAATAGTAAAAGAATTTAATTTCTTGAGAATGAATAAGGAATTATCATGTTTTGAATGTTGAAAACCAAATGATATCAAAGCAAAAGACAGTTTGGCAAACCATTGTCGACTCGCTTGTTTTAAACCATACAAAGATTTTTTTAAACGACAAACCTTATTACTATTATGACTCAAATAACCAGGAGGAAGTTTCATATAAACTTCCTCATGAAGGTCAATGTGAAGAAAAGCATTACTAACATCTAACTGTTTTAAAAACCAATTATTAGTGGTAGCCAAAGCAAGAGGTAATCTAACAGTAGTTAATTTGGCCACAGGAGAAAAGGTGTCTAGAAAATTAACACCTTCTAATTGAGTGAAACCTTTGGCAACAAGTCTAGCCTTGTGCCTTTCAATAGTACCATCAGCCCTATGCCTAATCTTATATACCCACCTACATCATATGACATGTTTATCATTAGGCAAATCAACTAATTCCCAAGTGTTGTTAGATTATAAAGCTGTAATTTCATGTTGCATAGCAATGACCCAATCCTTAGATTTAATGGCTTCATGATAAGTTTGGGGTTCAACAGCACTAGTCATGGCATGAATGTATTTTAAATGAGTAGAAGAAAAAGATTTATAAGACAAAACAGAAGATAAATGATATAAAACAGAATCAGTTGTAGAGTTAGTAGCAGTACTTGAAGTGTTTAAAAGATTGCAATGAAAGTTCTGAAGGCAAACAAGAGGATTTCTTGGTCTTGTTGATTTGCGAATACTAGGTGGTATAAAAGGCTCTCCATGTACAGAATTATTTTCATCACAAGTAGGCATGACATTAATATCATTCAAATTAGAATGACTAAATTTACTATTTACAAAATCTAGTTCTATAGGTTCAAGAAGGAAATTAAAAGTGCCCAAATCACCGCAAGAGGACAAATCACTTTTAGAAGAATCATTACTAGATAAGTATAGAAAAACATTTTTATGAAAAATAACATGTCTAGAAACTAGAATTTCCCTAGTATATAAATCATAACAAATAAAGCATTTAGTGCCAAATTTATATCCAAGAAATAGACATTTTCTAGATCTAGGATCTAATTTAGTCTTATGTTGTTGAAAAGTAGAAACAAAGCAAAGAGATCCAAAAACTTTCAATTCATTAAAATCAGGGAGGTGTTTATATAATAACTCATAAGGGTTATGATTATCAATGGATGCTGATGGTAATCAATTAATGAGATAAATGACATCTTTGACAGCAAAAGACCAAAATATTTTTGGAAGATTAGCATGAAAAAGCAAGATTCTAGTAACATTTAAAATATCTCTGTGTTTTCTTTCCACAACAGAGTTTTGTTGTGGAGTTTCAACACATGATGTTTGATATAGAATTCCAAATTTTGCATAAAATTCAGGATACAAGAACTCAACACCATTATCAGTCCTAGTAACTTTGATAACTTTGTCAAACTGGTTTTTAATTAAAACAACAAAGTCATGCATTAACTTTCGAGTTTCAAATTTAGCTTTCATAAGATAAATCCAACTGTGTCTAGTACAATCATCAACAATAGTTAGAAAATGTTTATGACCATGAATAGAAGATTGGGACAAGGGTCCCTAAATATCCATATGAATCAAATCAAAAGCATTATCAGAAATAGTATTACTAGCATAAAAAGGTAATCTAGATTGTTTGGCAAGATAGTAAGAATCACAAGTTTTATTTGAATTGGAACTCACATATCGAAAATGTTTACAAATATGAGTAGGAACATTATTAGAAGGGTGTCCTAATCTAAGATGTTAGAGATCAAAAGTAGCATGTGACGTTCTAGAATTTAAAAAATACAACACATAATGTTTGACATCATTAATAAATTGTTGTAGATGATATAAAACATTCAAAAGCTTAGCATGCCCAATCGTCTTGGATGCGGGGTCTTCAATGTCACATTGAGAGTCAACAAAAGTAAATTTACAATTCAAAGAAGTAATTAATTGCTGAACGGAAATAATGTTCAAGGTAAAATCAGGAATGTATAAAACATTGAAAAGTTTAAATTCATTTGTAAAATATACAGTTCCTAAATGTGTAGCCTTAACAGTATTTCCATTTGGCAATGTAACATGAATTGGTTTAATTTCATGAAAAGTAATAAAAAAAATTGAAATTACAAGTGACATGGTCAGTAGCACCAATGTCAAGAATCCAATAGTTTGGAGAGATATTACCTAAAACAGAATTCTGTTGATTAGAGGAAACTCCAACAATTTGAGAAATTTGATTTATAGGTTGAGATTGATTTCTAGAAGAGGAAGCAAATTGTTGAAGTAAATGTTTGAGTTGATTAATTTGGCCAGCAGTGAATTGAGAGGCATTACCATCAGATGGATTGGATTTAGGAGCACTATGATCGTTAGGAGCAGTCGTAGAATCATCATCAGTAATTGAAGAATGAATAGATTTGGTGTTCTTGTATCAAGGAGAATATCCAGGCAGAAAACCATGTTTAAAATAGCAATGATCAACAGTGTGTCATATCCTGTTGCAAAAAGTACATTGTTGTTGAGGACCTCTACCTCTGCCCCGACCAAATCCGTGACCCTTACCACGTCTTGAACCATTTCTAGGATTAGCATTAGAAGTACCATTGATGGAAGAGTTCATTACAACATTGGCATCAACAGAAGGACCAGTAATTTGTCGTTCTTGCTATAAAATTAAAGAAAATGTTGTGGTTATATCAGAGAGATGATCCATCATCAAAATCTGGGTTTTTACCGTATTAAAATTGTCATTGAGGCCCTTTAAAAATCAGGTGAAGGCTTTAGAGGAACACCTAAGACTAATTTTTGTAAACTACACTAAGAAGAATTAGAGCAAGAACAATGGGTGATGGGTCATAAAACCTTTAACTCCTTCCAAAGAATACTCCATTTAGTAAAGAAATCAGAGACTGATTTATCGCCCTGTTTAATAGAGTGTAAATCTTGAAGAAGATCTGAAAAACAAAAATGGTCTCCTTTAGAAAATCGATTCTTTAGATGATCCCACAAACTTTTTGAATTCTCAATGTGGATAGTACTTTGACCAATAGAAGGAGAAAAAGTACGAGTAATCCAAGAAATTACCATCATATTGCAGCGCTCCCAAGCATCAAATAACACATCGTTCTCTACCGGCATCGATAACTTGTCGTTGATGAATTTCGCTTTGTTCTTGGAGATCAACACACGTTTCATCAAAGGGCTCTAGTTATAATAATTTGGCCCTTGTAAAGTTTGATTTATAAGCAATGCGCCCGGATTTTCGCCAGGATGAAGGTAATACGGCGATGTGGGATTTCACGATTCATCTTGAGAAACATTTGCAGAGGTGGTTGAGGATGAATCATCATCATAACCTGCCATTGAAGAGTTGGGCAAAGGAAAGGAGAGGAGAAAGAACAATGAATGAAGTCGTCGTTTTTGGTTTTGGAATTTTAGGGGTAAGAACGAAGAGGTGTTTTTCTGCGTTTCTGTGTTTGGAATTTTAGGGTTTTAGAAAAATTAGGTTTAAAAGTAGAATAGAGAAAGAAAAAGAAACTTCTGATACCTATTTATACATCAGTTATAAATTGAATATACATCAGTTATTAATTGAGAAATAAATATAATATGAACCTATTTATAATAGTAGCTCTGTAACTGAAAGGAACAAAAAAGTCTGAAAGCCTACCAATAAAATAATTATAACAACCCAAAAATAAAGGTCTAATAAAATTAATATAAAACTAACATCAGATGTTGCTGTCCGCAATTTGAATCCCTAGGCCATATTATGGTTGATTAGAAAATGAACACATAAGTCAAATAGTTGCCATTATGATATTGTAATAGATCAAGTAATTTTTTTACAAGATAACCGATCAAGTAATTAATAATAATGTATTGTCTATTTTAATTACCGATATAGAAGAAAAAATATCAATTATAATTCTGCCGAAAGCAACATTGGGCCGAAGAGAATTAGTGAGACCATTGTTTGGGCTAAACCATTTCCATGTTCTTTATGTAGTACTTTTGAAAAGGTGAATAATTGATTTGATTATACTACTGTGTAACTCGTGTCAAATACGAGACAAATTATCCGATGAATTAAAACGATTTAGTTTACAGTTACATTAATATCTTAAATAAATCATATATAAATTAAATATTGTATGTTACAAAATAAAATTAAAAACACATAACATCATATATAATAAAAAAAAAAGTGTATTCAAATTATAATTTAACATACATATTATAATTAAAGTTGTGTTGTTTGGTATAATTGATTACACATTATGAAAAATTCTGTGATAAATTACATTAGTGGTCTTGTTAAATATTTGTTCATCGTCATTTAGAATAAGCAACTTCAGATACATTCTGGATGTGACTCTAGATACAGCCACATATAACTGTCCTGTAGTACCCCAATTTTGTCCAGCCAATTAATTTTTTTTAAAAAAAAGTCATATGTTTAATTTTAATATTTGCCATAATTACTATTTTCCTAGAAAATGGTTCTCTCTGGTTCTAGTTCTGTTTCTGCCTCTGATTTTGGTTCTGGTTCTCCCTCTGGTTCTGATTCTGCCTCTAATTTTGGTTCCCTTTAGTTCTGGTTCTAGTTCTCCCTCTAGTTCTGGTTTTGGTTCCGTTTTTGCCTCTAATTCTAGTTCCCTCTAGTTCTGGTTCCATTTTTGCCTTTGGTTCTTCCTTTGGCTCTGGTTTTGGTTCTACCTCTGGTTATGGTTCTCCTTCTAGTTCTGGTTTTGGTTCTCTCTGATTCTGGTTCCTTTTGGTTCTGGTTTTGCCTTTGGTTTTGGTTCCCTCTAGTTCTGGTTCTTCCTCTGGTTCTGGCTTCGTTTCTACCTCTGGTTACTCAAATTATAATTGAACATGGATATTATAAATAAAGTTGTGTTGTTTGGTATAATTGATTACACATTACGAAAAATTTCGCGATAAATTACATTAATGGTCTCGTCACATATTTGATCATCGTTATTTAGAATAAGCAACTTCAAACATTTTCTGGATGTGACTCGAGATACAACCACATATAACTATCTTGTAGTACCCCAATTTTATCGGGCCAATTAAATTTTTTATTAAAAATAAGTCATATGTTTAATTATAATATTTTCCATAATTACTATTTTCCTAGAAAATGGTTCCCTCTGGTTCTGGTTTTGTTTCTCTCTCTGCTTCTGGTTCTCCCTCTAGTTTTAGTTCTGGTTCTCCTTTTGGTTTTGATTGCGTTTCTGCCTTTGATTTTGGTTCCCTCTAGTTCTGGTTCCATTTATGCCTCTGGTTCTCCCTTTGGCTCAGGTTCTACTTCTGTCTTTGGTTTTGGTTCTCCCTCTAGTTTTGGTTCCCTCTGGTTTTGGTTCTGTCTCTGGTTCTGGTTCTCTTTGCTTCTGGTTCCCTCTGGTTCTTGTTCTGCCTCTAGTTATGATTTCATTTATGCCTATGGTTCTGGTTCCCTCTTGTTCTGGATCTCCCTCTGGTTCTGGTTCTCCATCTAGTTTTGGTTCTCTCTCTAGTTCTGGTTCTGTTTCTGCCTCTAGTGGTATCCTCTAGTGATATCCTCTAGTGGTATCCTCTTTTGGTATCCTCTGGTGGTATCGTCTAGTTCTGGTTCTCCCTCTTGTTCTCTCTTGTTCTAGTTCCATTTTTGCCTCAGGTGGCATCATTTGGTTGCCTTTGGTTCTGGTTCCATTTTTGCCTCTAGTGGTATCCTCTAGTCATATCCTCTGGTTCTGGTTCCCTTTAAGTACTTTTTTTTTATTTAAATTTTGGGCAACATTAGCACTCTCTTCCATTTTTTCAACCTTCTTACTTTTCACCTTTACAGTTGCACGCGCCATCTTTCTACCCTTTTTTGGCCTCTTTTCCTTTTCTTTTATTTTTCTTTCCTAAAACAGCTACAATTCTATAAATTGAGAACAAATTCGAACCAGAAGGGAGAAGAGTTTTAGAGTTTTCAATTTTCATTTTTTAAGCAAGTAAGAGTTTTTGATATTAAGATAAATGAAGCCTGAAATGAGTTAAGGAAGAATACAACATCTCAAAACAAAAGCGAAATACAATCAGGGCAAATCAAGGAGTATAGCAAAATATTCAACATTTTAGTTTTGTCAAAAGTTTTATTCAATTCTTTCAGTTTTATTCTTTTGTATTATAATAATTGTCATTTTATTATTTTATTAAATTATGGACAAAAGTACAAGCAACATCAACCACTATTGAAATTATAGGCATTCGAAATTCATTCTTAGGTTTATCATTATCATCTTTAATAAAATAAAAAACTATGTTATTCAAAATCAATGTGGCTAAAAAGATTGGTTGAAATGTTACATTTTGTCAAGCTTAGTTTTAAGACGTCTGAGTTGCGGCAACTTGATGATCTTAAGCTCTAAATAATAATTATCCTTTTAATAAAATAAGACCGACTAAGATGCAACATCTTGTCAATGATAGTTTAAGACGCATGAGTTGTGACAACTTGGTGATATTAAACTTTCTTAACCAAACCAAACATTCTCATCAAAATCAATTTATCAGACTTAATGTTTTCTTTTCTTTCGTTAAATCAACAATTTCTTTTTATCCAATCATTTTATTGTAACCAAACGCATTTTATTTAAAAGCAATCAATACATCCGCATTTTCTACCGAAGAACTACGTAGCTTTGATTTCTCCATCGCACGGAGAGATACGTAGGACCAAGATCGCACTCTTGTCAATCATAATAATAAAAAAATTTCTTTTCTCCTCTATATTTTTAATATACTTTTATCATTAGATTCTTTTCGTAAAAATGATTATATTTGCATTTTAAAAAAGAGAAATAAATATATATAAGTTAAAATTAATTTTGCACAATTAATTATAGGTAACCGTAATTTAATGGAAGTTGTAGGATGCTAATACCTTCCCTACGCATAATCGACTCCCGAAATCAAAATTTAGTTTCAAAGACCATCTTTTCTATTTTTAAGGGTTTCCCAATGTTTTCCCTATTTTAAAATAAACTTTAGTGGCGACTCCATTGAATTCGAGAAACACTCGAAATTTTAGGTCACGACAGCTGACGACTCCAAAGAAGATACTTAGAGAGTCAAGTCTAACATAATTAATTGTGCAATATTTTTTTTACTTCTTCTATATTTATTTCTCCTTTAATTTTCTTTACTTTATGCCTTTATTGTTTATTAGTTATTTTCTTGTAGTTATTATCTTTATATATATATATATATATATATATATATATATATATTTTGAGTATTTTACATCAGTTATTGAATTGTGATTCTCTCCACACACTACACATTCACTTATACACACACTTATGAGTGAGACCCTATACCCGGGCATAAGTGAAGCTAAGTTTAATGGTAATCATTTTGGATGTACAATCCATTTTTTATTGCGAAGATCTCGTCTAGAGTGTGACTCCATTAGAAATACCTACATTTTGGATGTACTTTCTATTTTTAGTGATATTTCAATATGAGTACTTGGCTTTAGAGACAAATGACTTTTAGGATTGTAGAACCCACCCTAAAAAGTATTCACGAATTAAGAATCTTATAGACTTTATGATTTCTCCAATTTTGGATATAATGCATCTAAGTCATGTCCTAGCCTACGTGCTTTTAAATGGAAGGATTGTTTTTCACTGTCCAACGTCAGTATACCTCTCTATTTTTCTTTGTTGCATCCATGCAAATAGCTTTCATCATTAATAATAAAACTAAATGTTTTTATAGTACCCTGCATTCATTTCATGCATTAAAAATTATTTTCAAAAATACCATATCATACAATATTCATAATCATTCGTTTTTATGTAGGTCTATTAGAGAACCATTAAATTCTAAGCTAGGTTATGGATATCTTTAATTTAAAATAGGATCCAACAATGAAATTACAATCCTGATGCTAAAAAAACTATGAATGTGAAGGCCAAAAAACCTCAGTTGACAGTTTAAAAGGACTCTGTAGCTTGTTGGAGCTTAATCACCGATTAACCTTTACGAAGAAATATGGAAAGATTCTTGATTTATTGAATGTGAATGTACAAATAGAGGCTATCACTGCTTTGGTTCAATTCTATGAAACTCCGTTGAGATGTTTTACATTTCAAGACTTCCAACTTGCACATACTTTGGAAGAGTTTGGACCAATTTTAGGCTACTCCCTAGAAAAAAGGAAACATTATCGTTACATGGGGAATTATCCATCCAAAACCAAAGTAGTTAAGATACTAAGGGTTAATGAGGAAGATTTGAATAACCAAAGGATAAAAAGGGACTTCTGATTTTCTAAGAAGTTTTTTTACGGAAGAGGACATCATTTAGCTAAAGCCCAAGATTGGGGGGGCTTTTATGGAGGTGTTAGCTCTCCCCATCTATGGGGTTGTTCTATTCTCAAGTGATGAAGAAATTATAGATTTAGCAGTAATCGATGTCTTCCTAGCTTTGAAGAATGTAAGATTTTCTCCTCGCTGTTGTGTATTATACACTTAACTATTGTCATGAGAAAAAGGCAAGCCAATTTTTTTTTTTTGTTTATTTGTTTTGTACTTCTGGTTTGTGAATCATATGTTTGATAGTGGGTGCCGAAAGCGTTGCCCTATCAATGACTTCATGAATTGTTACGTTGACATAAAGGATAGTCGAGACTGGGCTCAAAGACTGGTAAATCTGAATGAAAAAACAGTTCAGCGGTATGCGAGATGGCGAGAGGTAAAAGAAGTAATATATTGATGTGGAACCTTCCATAATGTGCCACTTATCAGGACAAGAGGTGGCGCAAATTATAACCCAGTATTGGCCATGAGATAACTTGGATATCCCATCATAGGAGAACCAACACCAAAACTGATAACTTGTTTTATTCTTTATGACATGAGTCCAGAAAACATTGAAGATTTGAGGAGAGTACGTCAATCTTTGGATACAATAATCAGAAAAGGGAACGAACTAGGAAGTAGAAGTTGTGGTGCAAATGATTGCTACCGATAGTGGGTCAAGAATAGAGTCCAAGAAATTAAGCTACCTAATGAAATCGACATATGAGGCGGCCGATGGAACACCAATGTAAACCACTTTTGTTAATGAATAGATTGAAAGACTGCAAGCATCAATTCTAGAGGCGAGCGAAGAAAATAAGAATTTGCAAGAAGAATTGATGGTAGTCTATCGAGCATTCGAGACTGCCTAGTTGGAAAATAAGCAGAAGACAATTTCTCTTGAAAGATCAATAAGATGGCAAAGGTAAAGGAAGATCGTAGGCTCAAGATTCAATGCAATTTAAGGGCATCTGACGAGTCTTTATGTTTGAGAAAACAAGAAAAAGACCAAGCACGAGAGAAGGTTGAAAAATTGAGAAAATGGTTATAAGATTCAGAAATCAGTGAGAGAAATGCAAAAAGACAATTGGAAGATTTGAAACAAAAATTGGAGGGAGTGGTAGAAGAATATAAGATAAGGATAGAAGAAGAAAAGAATATAAAACAAGAAGCGGTTGCCATGTACCAAGATGCATGGTTGAAGGAACAAGAGGAGGTAAATATGTTAAGGATCCGAATGATGGATCAAGTGGAAGCAATAGAGATGCTTGGGCAAGAAGGGATAATGTGGATGGATCACTGTGAAAGACTCCTCTTCATAGCCAACCAAGCCATCGAAAGGGTCCCCGTACTCCTAAGGAAAGTAGAAGTAAGCATAGTTCCATCTGCCAGACTTGTTGAGATTACTACTTTGATCCAACATTGTAATAGTTTGATAGAAGCAATGAATTGTTTAATTTTCTGAGAGCAATAGAAACAATGTATTTTAAGTATAAAAATATGGCACTTGTACCCTTTTAATTATCCATGAACGAGTTTGTTTTGAGTTTTCTCTACGTATGGGTTTGGTTTTGATGCATGATCCAGACAAGATGCTTGTGCCTAGGTTGTGAAATCAATGGTTCTCTAATACCCACATGCATGCATATAAATCTTCATATTTTAACTAGCATCACATGATCTTTTAGAAAAAAAATCAATAAAGTTGTTACCCCAAAACCGTTATCGAACTCGCGCAAACTCCAAAACCATGGATGAACTTGAGCAAAACTAAGAAGTGATGAGAGTGGATGTTAGCCAATTTAAAAACAAGGTTGATTGAATCCTATAGGCTATACAAGCTTTGGCAAGGAAGGAGAGTACCGATGAAAATCCTCCAACCACAAATGAAGAACACCAAACCACCCATTCTCATCTACCAGGCTTTACCTCGACTACCCAACAGTTTCGTATGGTAGCTATTCAATTCCCAATGTATGGTCTCCCACCTGGTTATACTCCACCCTTAGTCATCAACCCCATGGACAAGAACCCAAACCACTCAACGATCAATTCCCAAACCCTAAACCAACTATAAATCCCATCTCCTCTAGCCTACGTGCCACCCTAAAACACTATCCCCTCAGAAAATGCTCTATTTAGTGCACCCCAAGTACCCTATTTCCATGCTAGTGAAAATTGGCAACAGCCTCCATTCATCGGTGATGACACACAATCGAAAGAAAAATCTCATGTTTTAGAAGAACGAATAAAAGCAATTGAGAGGAGTAATGTTTATGGTCTCGAAGCTTTTGATATGTGTTCGGTTCTTGATGTGGGGATCCCTTCAAAATTCAAGGTACCTGAGTTTGAAAGATACAAAGGTTACACATGTCCTAAAAATCATCTGACTATGTATTGTAGAAAAATGGCTTCTCATGCTCATAACGACAAACTTCTCATTCATTTGTTTCAGGATAGTTTGAGTGGGGCGTCATTAAGTTGGTATATGCATCTCGAGCGACATAGAATCCATTCTTGAAAAGACTTGGCTGATGCATTCTTAAAGCAATACAAGTACAACAGTTACATAGCCCCTGACAGGATGCAATTGCAAAATTTATTGAAAAACGACAACGAAACACTCAAAGAATATGCACAACGGTGGAGGGAAGTGGCATCACACGTAGATCCTTATTTATCAGAAAAAGAAATGGTTGATATGTGTATGGATACTCTACAATCACCCTTCTATGATAGGATGATTGGGAGTATGTCATCAAACTTTTATGACATGGTCATGGTAGGAGAAAAAGTAGAAAGTGGAATGAGGAGTGGCAAAATCATATGTGGAGCGAGTAGTATGAAGAAACCCTATATGGGATTCAAAATGAAGAAAGAAGGCGATGCTATTGTTGTAATAGTGAATCCAGGGATCTCCTATTCTCCGTCAATTCTTATCAACCTCCAAATTTTCAGCCATTGTTACACTAAATTCCTTACACTTCCTCTCCATATATTGCTGCAACCTCACAAGCTCCATACCCTCAATATCATCCTTCAAGGCCACCTTATTATCAACCACCTCTTGTCCAACTCCCATCTATCACATTTTCCCAACAAAGCCAATGGAACCAAAATCCAAGCACAAATCAATACAAATCACCAGTAATTCGAGAAAAGAAACTAACCCATTTTGACTCCAAAATTCAATGGTAGTCTTAAGACCAATGAAACCCCTGGAACCACCATTCCCAAAATGGTACAACCCAAATGCCAAATGTGAGTACCATGTAGGAGCTGTAAAATGGCTTACCTTCAAGGAAGACAGTCCCAATGTGGGGAATAATACCTTGTCGGGCCATGGAATTCCCTCTGTCAATGTTATTTAATATGGGATAGATCGATGTGCAATTAAGAATATAGAACATGTGAAAACCCCTATGAAAGTGATTTTTGCTTAGATATGCAAGTTAAACTTGTTTAAGACGAATTACAATGAGGTTAATGTTTGTGGCGTTCACCCAACTGGTCAACGCTTTATAAAGGATTGTGAAGAATTGCAAAAAGACGGTGCCTGAAGAAGAAGCTAATGAATTTTTGAAGTTTATCAAGCAAAGTAAATAAAAGGTGGTGGATCAGCTAAATCAAACTCCTTCCAAGATATGTATTTTTTCCTTGTTTTAGAAGGGTCCTGATGAAAGTTTTAAATGAGGCCCATGTTACTCATGATATCACGGTTGACTAGTTTGATGTAGTTGTCGGCAACATCACCGCTAGTAGTTATTTGAGTTTTAGAAATGCCGAATTTCCAGTTGAGGGGGCAGGGCATAATAAAGCACTACACATCTCTGTGAAGTGTCATGATCATATTCTCGCACAAGTGCTAATTGACAATGGTTTGCCATTGAATGTCATGCTGAAATGAACACTCTCGAAACTATTTGCTGATAGAGCCTGTATGAAGCCCACCACTATGGTGGTGAAAGTATTTGATGGACCAAGGAGATAAGTTATCAGTGAGATTTACCTGCCAATTCAAATCAGACCCCATAACTTTGGAATAACCTTCCAAGTGATGGATAATAAACCAGCGTACAGTTGCCTTTTAGAGAGATTGTGGATTCATGCTACTGGAGCAATGCCATCCACTCTCCATCAAAAGCTAAAGTTTATAGTGAACAATAAGCTGATAATAATATCTAGGGAAGAAGATATGATAGTGAGCCATCTAACTTCTATGGGTTACACCGAAGACGCGGAGGATGCCATAGAGACCTCCTTTCAAGCGTTAGAAATTGCAAATGTTGTCTTCATGGGTGAAGGGTCTTGCTTAAAGGAACCAAAACTATCTACCATATCATTGAATTCTACCAAAGCCATGTTGGAAGGAGATGTTTATGTATGTATTCGAATACACCTCTTATAACGTTCAGAATTATTCAAAATTTGCATCTTGTATTCGAATACAAGGGTCATGTAGTCGAATACAAATAAGTGTATTTTGCCACTGACTTGCTGTTTGTATTCGACTACAGCAGGTTGTAGTCGAAAACAGATGTGTAGTCTGAGCTACTGACTTAGCATCTGTATTCGAATACAATATGCTGTATTCGAATACGACATTGCTTTTTGTCAAAAACTTTAATTTTAAACATTGTTAATGTAATTTTGACATGTGAAAATCCTTTTTATGCATATGCAAAGATGAATGGTTCTCATGTACTTGAAGTATTGATTATATCATGTACCTTTACATTTATTAAACATCTAATATGTTGACATATGATATTTGAACTTCTTTTTAAGCTTTGTTGCGTTGATCACAATTCTTGGTCTTTGTCTTCATCAAAAACATGTGTTTTACAGTTAACCTTCCAAAGTTATTTATGCGAATAAGGAAGTTCAGACTCCGTTTAAACCCTACTAAATGCACTTTTGGTGTGAGATCAGGTAATAATAGAGTGGGAAACTCGAGATTCCAAATTGATTCTATATCATATGCATATCAAAAAATTGACGGAACACTTTGAGAAAATCACTTTTCATTATATTCCTCGAGAAGGAAACCAATTGGCCAACGTCCTGGCCACATGGTCATCAATGTTCAAAATAAGCATCGATCATAAAAATTCAACAAAAGAATAAGCCATCATATTGCTTATCAATAGAAGAAGAGCTTGACAACAAGCCATGGTTTTATGATATCAAATCCTATGTTAAGAATAAGGAATATCTATTGGGTATTTCTGAGAATGACAAGAGGGTTTTGAGGAGGCTATCAATGAACTTGTTCTTAAAGGGTAACGTTATAAGAAAAATCATGATATGGTTCTTCTCAGATGTGTGGATAAAGCGGAAGCAAAAAAATCTTAAGGGCTAGCTACTATTAGTTGACCATAGAGTCTGATTGCTTTAATTACGTAAAGAAATGTCATAAATGTCAAATCTATGTTGATAAAGTACATGTACTGCAAACCTCTTTGAATGTCTTAACATCACCATGGCCATTTCCAATGTGGGGAATGGATGTTATTGGACTCATTGAGCCTAAGGTTTCAAATGGACATCGGTTTATCCTAATAGCTATTGATTATTTCACAAAATGGGTTGAAGTCGCTTCTTATGCTAGTGTGACAAGGAGTGTGGTTGTCAGATTCATCAAAAGAGAATTTATTTGTCTATATGGCTTGCCAAATAAGATTATCCCTGATAACACGACCAATCTGAATAACAAAATGATGAAGGAGTTGTGTGATAGTTTCAAAATTTAGCACCATAATTCTTCGCCATATCGTCAAAAAATGAATAGGGATGTAAGCAACAAATAAGAATATCATGAAAATCATACAAAAAACGGTGGAAACATATAAAGATTGGCATGAAATGCTTCCCTTTGCATTACATGGCTATAGAACCTCTATCTGCACCTCAACAAGGGCAACTTCTTTCTCATTGGTCTATGGAATGGAAGCGGTACTTCCCATTGAAGTTGAAATTCCCTCGATCAAAGTCTTGATGGAAACAAGACTAGAAGAGGTAGAGTGGGCTTAATCACGAATTGACCAATTGAATCTCATAGAAGAAAAAAGGATGATAGCTTTGTGTCATGGTAAACTATATCAAAAAAGACTTAAAAAAGCCTACGAGAAAAAGGTTCGTCCTCGAGAGTTTCAAGAAGGGTACTTAGTGTTAAAGAAAATATTGCCCATCCAAAATGGAAAATGGACCCTGATATACAAGGGACCATATGTCGCGAAAACGGTTGTATCTGGGGGAGCTCTAATACTCGCATAGATGGATGGAGAGGAGTTTCCACTTCCAGTAAATTCAGATGCAATCAAAAAATACTACGCTTGAACAAAAAAAAACAAATGATTAAAAAATGGGCTTGCTAGGTTGAAAACCTGAAAATGCGACCTAGGAAAAAATTAGAGCATCATGATGGACTGAAAACTTGGAAGAGCGGTCCATGAAAAAAGTTAGGGAAAAAAAGGTTCAAGCAATCAAAATTTGGGCAATTATTATTCTTGGAAGCTGACCAATGGGAGTTCTAAATTACAAGAATGACTAACATTTGTTATCTCTCCAACTAGAGCTAAACGCACTCATTTCTACATTGTAACCCCTACCTTAATTGTTTTTGTTCCCAATGTAATGTACATTACACCTCTTTCTAAACTAATTCATTTTCATGGTTAATTGTTCTAGCATTTTAAATTGTTGTTTTATGATAATAAATGTTGGAATTTGAAATATGAGAAAATATAAAAATTATTTTAAGTACTTTGACGCTTGAAAAATATATACTCGGGAACCCGAGAGGTTCTCAAGATATATGAGTGTGTAAAAAGAGAAGAAGGGTAATCATTTCGCCTCGAAAAAAAAAGGGGTCACACGAGATATACAAAGAATCATCATGCGAAAACGGTAGTTACCTTCATTCATCTATTGAATCTTTGGGCGTATAATATCATAAGGATCGGGGAATTAAATAAATGATCAAGATTTTTTTTTCCGATAATGCATAACATGCATGGATCGTGCATCTTACATTAATAATTCATTTATGCTCAACAATCTTGTCTTGGACATTGCTCATTCATATGTGTTTGCGTTGCAAGTATCACATACATATTTTTCCTTTTTATTAAAATTATAAACTAGACCCATATTTTTCTTGGTCTATGATCAATTAAAATTCACATTGATCTACGCATCAATAACCAATCCGAACACAATCAATTTTCATTCATGTCGATCTACGCATCGGTAACCAATCTGAAGAAGATCAATTTTCATTCTTGTCGATCTACGCACTAGTAACCAATCCGAAGACGATCAATTTTCATTCTTATTGATCTACATATCGGTAACCAATCCGAAGACGATTAATTTTCATTCATATCGATCTATGCATCGATAACCAATTCAAAGATGATCAATTTTCATTCTTATTGATCTACGCATCAGTAACCAATCCGAAGACAATCAATTTTCAGTCTTATCGATCTACGCGTCGGAAACCAATCCGAAGACGATTAGTTTTCATTTTTGATTATTTATTTAGATTATTCATTCATTGCACATAAAAAACATTGAACAAAACATTGCATTATTTTCTCTTTAAAAAATTTATGTGCCTTTGCATTTCACATACTCTGGCATTAACAGTTATCCTACTTTCACAGTTTATCTGCTATGGCATTACCATTTTACCTACTTTCACATTTATCTTGATAGACAAAATTTAGATCCTTATATTTACTTATCTTTTACAACGATAATATGAAAACGAATGTCATTCATAATTTCTTGTAAAAAAATTAATTAAATAGAGGCAGTTGTATTATCCCAAGTTTCTCCGGCCAATTAATTTTTTAAAAAAAATAAGTCAAATGTTTAATTTTAATATTTTTCATAATTACTATTTTCCTAAAAAATGGTTCCCTCTGGTTCTGGTCCCGTTTTTGCCTCTAGTTCTGGTTCTCCCTCTGCTTTTGGTTCTCCCTCTGGTTCTGGATCAAGTTCTCTTTCTGGTTTTCCCTCTGGTGTTGGTTCCCTTTGGTTTTGGTTTTGGTTTTGGTTTTGGTTCTGGTTCCGTTTCTGCCTCCAGTTCTAGTTCCCTCTGGTTCTGGTTATCCCTCAGGTTCTGTTTCCCTGTGGTTCTGGTTTTGCCTCTAGTTCTGGTTCCCTCTGGTTCTAGTTCTATCTTTGGTTCTGCTTTTGATTCTCCCTTTGGTTTTGGTTATGGTTCTGGTTTTACCTCAGGTTCCGTTTCTGTTTCTGCCTCTGGTTCTGGTTATCCCTCTAGCTCTAGTTCTGGTTCTACCTATGGTTCTCCTTCTAGCTTTGGTTCTAGTTCTCCCTTTGGTTTTGGTTCAGTCTATGGTTCTGCTTTTGGTTCTGGTTCTACCTCTTGTTCTGGTTCTGCCTTTGGTTCCATTTTTTCATTTATGCCTTTAGTTCTAGTTCTCCGTCTAGCTTTGGTTCTGGTATTGGTTCCCTCTAGTTCTGGTTCTGGTTCCATCTGGTTCTGCCTCTGATTTTGGTTCTGGTTCTATTTATGCCTTTGATTTTGGTTATGGTTTCGTTTTTTACTCTGGTTCTCCCTTTGGCTCTAGCTCTAGTTCTAGTTATGCCTCTGGTTTTGGTTCCGTTTCTGTCTTTGGTGGTATCCTCTGGTTCTCTTCTGCCTTTAGTTCTGGTTTTGTTTCTGCTTATGGTGGTATCCTCTGGTCATATCCTCTAGTGGTATCCTCTAGTCATATCCTCTGGTCATATCCTATGGTGATATCCTCTGGTGGTATCCTATTATGTATCCTCTAGTCGAATCCTCTGGTTCTGGTTCCATTTCTACCACGGGTTCTGGTTCTCCCTCTAGTTCTAGTTCATTCTGGTTATACCTCTAGTTCTAGTTCTATTTCTGCCTTTGGTTGTATCCTCTGGTGGTACCCTCTGGTTCTAGTTCTAGTTCTAGTTTTGGTTCCCTTGAAGTACTTGTTTTTTTTTGTTGGCAGCATTAGAACTCTCTTCTTGTTGGAACCAAGTTGATTTTATACTTAGAGTTTTGATGATAACAAAAGTATTTTATGAGAACAATATATTTGACTTCAAAGAGTATGAAAGTAGATTCATGTTTTTGAAGAAAATCTAAAATAAGATTTGATTCAAATTTATAATTGAAGAAAATCTAAAATAAGATTTGATTCAGATTTATAATTGAAGAAAATCTAAAATAAGATTTGATTCATATTTATAATTGAAGAAAATCTTTGACCAAGTTGAAAAGAAGATATGATCAAGATTTGAAGAAGATTTGATCAAGATTTATCTAAAACAAAATATGAACATAATCAATATGAAGAATTTACAAACGCAATCTGAACAAAATACAAACAGAATCAATCTGAAGAATTTATAAACTCAATCTAAACAAAATAGGAACAAAATCGATCTAAAGAATTTACAAACTCAATCTAAACAAGATACAATTCAAAATTAAACAAGAAATAAATTCAATCCTAAATTTTAACTATAAATAGATATTCAAGGCTGAAGAAGAAGATCATCGAAAAACAGAAAAGAGTAGAAGAACTTAAGCTCAAAATTCTAAATTCATTTTAGAGTTCAAAGAGAGAAACACTTGTTCAAGTTAGAAATATTTTCTGAGTGTTCTTTTCTTAGAGTGTGAGAGTTATTATTATTATCAGCTTTGTTCCAATCTTTTGTATCCAACCCGATAGTGGTTTAGTTCCTTCTTCAATCTTGGGTTGTCAGGTTGTTAGGAGAAGACTTGGCTTGTAGGGTCAAGGTGGTTAGTTCCTCAAAAGTCTAGGGTTGTCAAGTTGTTTGGAAGACTGGCTTGGAGGGTCAGGTGCTTTGTAATTCAAGGTATTTGAATTAGTGGATTAAAGTCTTCTTAATGAGGGGACTGGGTGTAGCTAAGTTAGTGGTGAACCAGGATAAATCTATGTGTCCAATTATGTATGTTTTCATTATTTGCTGCCTCTGAATCCGATAGCTTCTTATCTAAGTAATTCATAAAAAATAACCAACATTCATCAAATTAGCAAAAAGTTATCAACTTTGGCAAACACAATTCAACCCCCCTTCTCGTGTTTGCACCTTCACTTCCATCTTTTTAGCCTCTTTTCATCTTTACTGCTGCACACACCATCTTTCTACCATATTTTTGCCTCTTTTCCATTTCTTTTTTTTTTTCTTCCTAAAACAGTTGCAATTTTTCCTTGTGTGTACGCCATATTTCCGGCCCTTTTGCTTTTTCTTTTTTTTTTCTTCCTAAAATGGCTACAATTTTTTACCATGTATACAAACAATTAAAAAATGTATCCTTTTTTTTTCAGACTTAGCATAGAAAATCCAAATTTTCTACAAAAACAAGCAATAATCAAGAACTCAATTTTATCCCATGGATCCAAAGATTAATCATTTTAGTCTATAATTTGAGTACAAATTTGAACCAAAAGGGAGGAGTGTTTTAGAGTTTTCAATTTTCATTTTTTAAGCTAGTAAGAGTTTTTGTTAGTAAGATAAATGAAGCATGAAATGAGTTAACGAAGAATACAACAACTCAAAACAAGATACAATTAGAGCAAATCAAGGAGTATAGCAAATATTCAACTTGTGTGGTAACTATTTATTAACTCATCTGTGTAACAATTTTACAGTTTTGTTTAGTGTTATACCTTTAATTTGAATTTTGTTTTACCATAAATAAGCATTTTAGTTTTGTTAAAAGTTTTATTCAATTCTTTCAATTTTATTTTTTTGTATTATAATAGTTGTCATTTTATTCTTTTATTAAATTATGGACTAATTACAACCAACATCAACCACTATTGAAATTATAGGCATTCGAAATTCATTCTTAGGTTTATCATTATCATCTTTAATAAAATGAAAATCCATGTTATTCAAAATCAACGTGGCTAAAAAGATTGGTTGAAATGTTACATTTTGCCATGCTTAGTTTTAAGACGTCTGAGTTGCGACAACTTGATGATCTTAAACTCTAAATAATACTTATCCTTTTAATAAATTAATAACGATTAAGATGCGAGATCTTGTTAGTGATAGTTTAAGACATATAAGTTGTGACAACTTGGTGATCTTAAACTTGTTGTATTTTGCACAAAAAGGATTATACCTTTCCTACGCATAATCGACTCCTGTACTCAAAATTTGGTTTCAAAGACCATTTTTTCTGTTTTTAAGGGTTTCCCAATGTTTTCCCTATTTTAAAATAAACTTTGGTGGCAACTCCATTCAATTTTAAAAACCCTCGAAATTTTAGGCCGTGACATGTCCATGTATGAAAACTGGGTTTAGAAAGATATATGCCAACATGAGAAAGTGATTAACCCTGACTCTTATTAATTGTCATTGCGAAACAAAGAGTCAACGAAAATTGTCTCTTCATAAACTTAAATGGTAAATCCGGATCACTCAGAACCATATTCATTCATGGAATTAAAATTTTATTGCCCGCAGTTTTTCATGTGATGACAGTTGCCCTAATAAATTCTTGTCCAAGTGAGTGATTGTAATTTTTGTTCTGTTACACAACCCAACAATTTGATCAATATTCCATAGTAATATTGTAAGACAACCTACTTTAAGTGTCAACTTGTGATGATGGAATACCTAAGCACTTAATATCATTGAGGAATTCAGTAGTGAACCATTGACTTTGTAGATCATTCACATAAGATTTATATACTGAATATGAACTCTAATATTTCTTTTCTTCATCTGGAATCAATGACAAAAGGGTATTGTTGACGTGCTCAACAATATCCAAAGTTGGAGCAAGGATCACCCGTTCTTGAAAAAATGCAACATCATGCATGTGGTTTAAAATGTCAAGATAAGTGAAATCTTTTTCCAAGTTTTTCGGTACACAAATTTATTTTAGAAAATTTGAACTTTGTGTATCGGAAAACTTTTTTCAAGTTTTCCAAAACACATATATGTATCGGAAAACTTCAAAAAAAATTATGGAATACAAATGTATAGTTTTTCGGAATACAAATGTTTTTAGAAAATTCAAACTTTGTGTTCTAGAAATTTTTTTTCAAGTTCTTCGGAACACAGACATGTACAAAAAATATAAAGTTTGATTTTTTTTAAAAGGGTAAAATTGAATTTTTATTAAAATATGAAGGTCGGAGTCTAAATTTGAGGTTATGGGATAAAATTTTCTAAATGATCATATAACATCTCAATTCAACTTAATTTAAAACAAAAATTACACATTCCTTAATTTGAAAAATAAAAATAAGTCCTCCCCTCCAAAATCTAACTCCAAAACATACTCTTAGTTGTTAGGTTCGATAAAGAAACTTGATCAAGAAACAATTCACTTGATGATAAAAAATAAAAATAAAAAAGATTCAGTAATAAAGAAAAAAAAATCTTCTTTCAATTGGTTTAATGCACAATACAAACATCCATTTTCCAATTCACACAAAGATTTTAAGTTGTCATAACCAAATCAAAAACTGATATTGTATTATATTGTATAAAGAAAATGCTCTAAAGTTGTTGATTTGTAGAATGAAAATTGGTGATCGATGTAGATAATACATGTAGGATTAAACTAGAACTTGATCACAGCTAATTTATTTGACTCAAATGTTTCTAGTAGCTATGGTTATACCATAATCTGATTATCCCACAAAAAACTTACATTTCATTCTCTTTATGCCAAAATATTGCTCCGAATACCATTGCTCCGAATACTCCAACTTTTTTAGTGGCACGTGAGTTGAAAGTGCCACTGGTCTTTTGAATTTACGGTATCTCTTGTTCAATGATATTCCAAGAAATAGAAAGTTAAATTGGGTTCATATTCATTGATATATCAGGGTGACTTGCCATTCATAATCTAGCTTAATGACTATAATGATGGACTTTTCTCAAGTTTTCAGAGAACTCTTCGTTAACACATATAAAGACTCATATTATGTCTAAAATATAAACAATAAGAAATACAAATTTGTTTCTATCAAACATGATTATATACATGAAAAAAAAATGCAATTTATTCGTACAAAAAGTCATTTTTTCAATTAGTAAAATCATAGTAGAAAGACTAATTTCAATTGAAAGACTAATTTCTTTTAAATGCTATTGATTAAGGTAATGTAATGAAAATAACCTAGAGGTTAGTGAAAGAGTAGATGTTGCTTGGAACCTTACTATTGTCAACTAATTTCTGCAATGTATTCAACTTTAAGAGACATTTTATTTGATGTTGTGGCTAAGAAAATAAAATTAATTAAGGTTGAAAATTGTGTTTGTGATATGCAGCAATACAAACAAACAAAAAATGCAATGTAAACTAAAATATATAGAAGTGATTCTGATTTATATAATAATAATAATAATAATAATAATAATAATAATAATAATAATAAAAATAATAATAATAATAATATTAATATTATTATTATTATTATTATTATTATTATTATTATTATTATTATTATTATTATTGTTATGCATGTGGTGACTATTGTACGAAGATGCACTAAAAAATGACTAAATCAAATATTTCCTTACATTATGAGAGGGATGTGTACCAACTAATTGATTAAATGCACTTTAAAAAAATACCTTTTTATGTTGAAATATTTTTAAACAATAAGAACCTAATAATGATTCGTTACAAATAATGATCTCACATGTACTATTTGTTTTGATGCAAGACATTTATTTATAGTGTAGATGTATATTACAATCTCTAAATAGAAAATTTTATATAATTATAATTATTTCCTTAATTACAACTATCAAATTAAAATAATCTCCTTTTAATTAAAATTGTTTATGAAAGTTTAAATGTGAACATTCGCCCACACAAATATATAAACTAGTTACAATTTTCAAGATTAATAATATAGTAGTACTCCAAAAAAAATTGCTAGAATCAATTTCAACAAACAAATTCAAAATCATTCAAAAATAAAAACTTTTTGACTTGAGATGAATTTTGTAGAGGATTTTCTTACAATGTTGTAAACATGCATCCATAAAAATCATTCAAAAATATATTCCAACAGGAGTAAAACTAAGATTCAGTTAAAGACGAACCGTCCAAAAGAATCTGAATTCGTATCTTGGTTTGTTCATAGGAAACTAACTATTAATTGTTTGAATGTGTGTGACTTGAGTAAACTTAAAGCATTAAAGTAAAGAGCTAAATAGTAGAGAATCACACGTTGAAATTATACTAGTTCACCTAACCTGGGCTACATTCAGTCCTCACTCTTGTGAGTTTTTCACCATGATGCTTGAGAAACCTTCTCAATTCTTGCACCTTACAAATCTATCACTTGAGACTTTTTTTCCCTACATTTTCCTACCTTAGTAGGCTTACCCGGCCACTTCGTTTAGAGTCACTTAAGACTTTACAACGAACACAAATCTACTGAATCACTTTTACAACATAAAAAGTGACTTCATAAAGTTTACAATTTGTGAGATTGGTTATATCTTGAATTTATCAATGAAGATTTAATTTGTAGTGAACTTGTACACTCTTGAGAATTTGGTTTTATAGATACAAACAAACCTAGGTGTGCTTGAGCATTTTAACCAAGTTTTACACTTTGTTGAAAAGTGTTTTTGAAATTTACTTGATGTAAGCTCTTTTATCATCAAGTTTTGAGGTCTTCTACTTATATAGGTGAGCGAGACCTTCATATTGAAGCTTGCAGATCTTCTAGTTACCGTTGGCTCATGATTCAACACTTGGTAATTCAAACTATAGTTTATCTTTAAGACAATGAACATTCTGAATTTAAGTGAATTTCAGAATGTTTGTTGGGTTTGTTATTGTCTTTTAATGAGGAGAGAGAAAAGTAAAGCGTATCACACCTTTGTATGTTGATTGTGTTTATTGTAGTGAACAGATTTAGTGTAGTAGTATTTTGTCACTTTTCTGTTGCTTTTGTACTTTTGTACGGACATTATGAACTCATGAACTTTGTGATGTACATGAAGTTGATGAATTAACTTTTTCAAGTTGAGTTGTAGTCCTTTCATCTGATCGTGTTACTTCCAAAATGTGTTAATTTTACTAAGGAAAGTTTGAAGTGTTTGTTGTACTTGTTAGCAAGTTAAGAGTGTTTCATATATCTTCATTAATTGTTTATGATTATGAATGTCTTTAATATTATTCAAGTCTGAATGTTCTTCATATTTTATCTTCGCTTTGTTCCTTTTCTAGGTTTGTTCTAAACTTTTTGATGTATATCAGAAGGTTACTTTGTGTTTAGGCTTTGATTGGAATTAAAACCAGTCTTGTTTGTTCTTTTTGATATGTATCTATCTTAATTGAACACTCAAAAACACATATTAAATAATAAAATAAATCAAAATAAATTAATCATTTAATCATTATAATTTGATATCATTAAATCATTATTAAGAATTTTGTCTCAACACGTAATGACTAAAAAATACTTCCATTATCATTTTATAGATACTAAAGATTATATTTTTTAAAAAAGAACAAATATTTTGAAACAAATTAGACATTCCAAACATGCAACAAATGCAAAAAAGTAATTAGTTAGCACTGTATAAATTTAAACACCAATGACATAACTGCTTATGTCAAACATGCAACACATAATAAAAACCAAACAAATAAGTTAAAATATGAACTAAGAAATAAAAAAATGATTAAAATAAATACATTAGAAAAATATGTATGAACAAGCTTACATTTAAATCAAACAAAAGAAAAAACACATAGCTAATCAGTTTGTAGTTTTATTCATACCTACGAATTATTATTCCGCCATAACTCACCCAAATATTCAAAATACCTTTAGCATCCCTAAATAAATCTTTTTATAAAATTATAATGAATTCTTAATTATAGAGTAAAGACTGTTTTGGTATCTGAAAAATTTTAAAAATCTAATTTAGTCATTGAAAAAAATAAAAACATTTTTTAATTTCTTAAAAATATAAATCTGGTCAAATTAGTCATTATACAAACCACATTGGGTTTTTTTTTTT
>JBBPBQ010000004.1:35320807-35346128 GCA_037974755.1 Cicer yamashitae
AAAAAACTAGAACATTTTGATATATAAATTTCAATGTAAAATATATTGGTTAATTTAAAAAAAAAAAGAGATATACGTGCAAAAATTCAATAAAAATAATCTCTTATTAAATAAATATTATTTTTGAAATTGTAAATTTCTAACATTCACACACATACATACAAAAATCTAGAATTTCCAAATCTAATAACACTCTTATTTTTTTTCCTAGATTCAACAACCAAATTTTGAACCATTATGCTAAAACTTTAAATTTTAAATGTAATCAAATGCGTTAAATTAGTAACTAAATTAAATACTAAATATGGAGAATATGATTATCTTGGGTACAAATCCCATTTTATAAAATTGTGATCTACTTTATTTTTTAAATGAAGATGTGTCACAACCTCAAGTAATTTCATAACATTTTGATCATAATAATAAATAAATTAATTAATTTTTAAACACTTATCTTACACTGAAAATATTAATGTAAATTACAACATAAAAATCATACATTGCATGAGATAAATTGGGTTAAAATTTTTAAAACTTACAATAAAAAAATTACAAATTTTTATATTATTATTATATTTGTTAATAACGTGTGTAGAAAACAAAGATGCGACTATTTATCATATGATTATCGACAAAAATTATCAAACGACACTTTAAAATACATAAATAAACAACATTAAAAAGTAAAAAGTATTTTTGTTTATGCCAATATTCACACTCTAATAAATGACAAATGAAGGGTTCCAATACCAATCAAACTAATCACGGGACTTCCGCTCGTGTGTTATTTTTAGTTTAGAAAATCTTTAGTAAAATTAAATTACTGTTTTTTTTGACATAATTTAATATAATAAAAAATAATAAAACCAAAAAATAATAATAATAAAAAATGTAAATAAAATTAAGAATAAAAGGTTAACCGAATACTCCAGCGTAAAGTCACCAACTCAAACAGTTACCTAACATCACTTCTCTGTGTTCTGACCTTACAACACCCAAATCCACACTTCTCTTCTAGCCGCCCAATCAAGCTTTCTTACATCAATGGCGGAAACTGCTGACAACTCTCAAACTCTCGCTGAGGTACCAATCCTTCATCTCTCTTCCTTTTTTCTTCTTCTTCTTCTTCTCAATATTTCGTTTTAATTCGATTCCCTTTTATATTTTGAACGGAAAATTAAAAATTGAAGCTTGATAATCCACAATTTCTAGTGCTTTCTGCTAGATCTTGATTATATTCTATCGGTATTTTATTTTTCCACTTCCTTCTAATCTGCCATGTAATTTTTTAGTCAATGTAATTTTTTAGTCTTCAATATCTACCGAATATTCTAAGCCCAGATCTATATCCTGTTCGCAAAATAAATGCTCTTTTAACCAATTACTGTGCTTCAATTTGACATATGTATGGGTTATATGATGGGAATGGAAAAAATGGTTGAAATATTGATTCTAAGAAGTCAAAACTACATTAGAAAATTTTCAATTTTCATTTATGTCAATGTTGTCAATTGCGAACCACGGAAAATAGTGATTTGTTCAAATTATGCTATGATGCTACAATGCCATAGTACCCATACTTTGTACTAAATTGAGTATTGTTGAACACAGGTGGTTTGTTCAAATTCTGCTATGTTACAACTCTATAATAGCACTATTATAACTGCTTGTTGACACTGGCTTATGTGTAGTTCTCTAGTGTATAACTATGTTGACAAGTTTCTGTCATTATACATTTTTATATTATTTATGTGAAGAATTGGTTTGGTGTGTTGCTAGTTTATGTGTTTTATGTTAGGTGGTGATGGCCTTTTCTCTTAATTTCCTCAGCTTGATGCCGGTTTTCTAATGATATTTAAAATTTGAGATGATGGTAGTGACTAAAATGTTTTTGACTTTTGCAGCAATACTATGTGAAGGACAAACAAGAGAAAACAGATATAGTTGAAAAACCTGTTGCAGTCGAGGAAGTTGAAAAGCCTTCTGTCGAAGCTGTTGTTGAGAAAACTGTAGAAGAAACAAATCCTGTTGCCCCTGTGGTTGCTGAAGAAAGCAGTGAAGTTGCCCCTCCTGCTGAAGAGAACACTCTAGAGCCAAGTAGTGAAAGTGTTCAAGAAGAAAATTCTGGTGATCAAGAGGAAGCTGAAGAGAAACCTGAAATTAACGTGACATTTGTTTAACTGAATCATCACCTACAATTATGTCTTGATTTGATCATAAGCATGCTTCATAGTTCTTTCAATGTCTTCTAATTTTGTGATATTATTTTTCTAGCTTGAGACCGCTCCAGTAGATTTCCGTTTTCCAACTACAAATCAAACAAGGCATTGCTTTACCCGATACGTTGAGTATCATCGGTGAGTCATACTCTTTTGGCTTTTATTTTTTTAGAGCTTGTTGTTCACACACACTGAAAAGTTGCACTGTTTTATTTTTTATTTTAACCTTTGAAATTCATTTGCAGATGTGTAGCTGCAAAGGGAGAAGATGCACCAGAATGTGATAAGTTTGCTAAGTATTATCGCTCTCTTTGCCCTGGCGAATGGGTATGTATTTTTAATGATGAATATTCTTTTTATCTGGTAGGCGCTAGGAGCTGCTTGTTCACTAATATGTCAAATTTCCATCTGTTTATGGATTATATGGACTCTTATATGGAATTAGAATTGCATAATTTACTTTGTTGGTACTTGGTAGTAGTGTGGTACTATGAATTCTTATAAAGAAATTGCACCTTGTATGCCACAACTTCGCTTTTCTTTTGTTTCTATTCCACATGTCATGATATCTGAATTTATGCTAAATCAGAACATTAAATACTGTGAAAAATGATAATAAAACAAAAAATTTAGTTAGTAGAAGTGTTTGACTTTGTGAAGAGGAAGTCTTCTTTTGGGGTAACAGGGACAGAGAGAGAGAGACCTGCTAAGGAGCTCAAATAGCTTTTTCCCATGATGTTGATATGGCTTTGACCTTGCTGAGGAGGGAAAAACTCTGCTCCACAAAGAGGTGAATTCTGGTGGAGTCCAGCCAAAGCATGGGGTCAATCCTCTGCTTGAAGCCTTGAACAAGGGGAAGAGATTGAATGGAGACCAAACCATTGGTGGAGTCGATGCATAGAAGAAACCCTATGGGGGTAGGAGATTGGCACAGACTGTGAACTGCATTAGAAGTGCAGGGAGAAGTTTTGGCTTACCAATTAGTGATGGTAGAAGGTTAAGAGGTTAGGAGGAGGAATAGGAGATGAGACCATCTGAAGATGTGGGGGAAATGTTGGAATTGGGAGAAAACCTGTTAGATATCCTTATAAAGTAAGGAGGGACTAAATTTTAACCGATTCTTTAAGACACAGGGACAATTTTTACAAAGGAGGGTGTTGGTGCCAGTGAATTGTTGAGCAACTAGTAATTTCATCTCTGAGAAATTAGTGGAAGAGTTGAAATTGAAAGTAGAAGACTGTGAACTGCATGAGAAGTGCAGGGAGAAGTTTTGGCTTACCAATTAGTGATGTTAAAAGGAGGAATAGGAGATGAGACCATTGGAATTGGGAGAAAACATGTTAGATATCCTTTTCAAGTAAGTAGGGACTAAATTTTAATCGACCCTTTAAGACACGGGGACAATTTTTACAAAGGAGGGTGTTGGTGCCAGTGAATTGTTGAGCAACTAGTAATTTCATCTCCAAGAAATTAGTGGAAGAGTTGAAATTGAAAGTAGAAGATACCCGTTAATGTTTTGCAGAGGTGCGAACTAGGGCTAAAGTAGGGAATAGGGTGTTTGCATGACCTAAACATGTACAAGGAGAGGGATTGTAGTAGAATTTCTTTCTGCTGGAGTTATGAGGGATTGCGATAGCTTTAGGATTGGATTGGTTGCTGGTTAATAAGTTTTGGAAACAGATAAACTGACTTCAGAAGTTTGATCATTAAGTTTTGGGAGATAAAAGGATAAGGTATTGTTGAAAGGGGAAAGGTTCGAATATCTGGGACCCATTATATATATATGGGCTAGGAATTTCAGCAAATCCCAATAAGATTAAGTATACGTTGGACTTGCCTACAACACAGGATGTGAAAGGGTTGATGGGGTTCCTTGTATTGACTGGGTACTACCGGAAATTCCGTAGAATTATCGGAACTTTACAAGTCTTATTACAGCCTTATAAATTGACGAACTTTACTAAGTTCAACGTTCTATGGTCCTTGTGAAGACTGTAGAGAATCAATCTTACTGCATATAAGTTAAAATTGCTTGAGGAGAGTGGAGTGCATCTCCTGTTCCATGTTTCATTGTTGAATAAGTTAGTAGCTGCTGATATTACTGTGCAGCCTCTACCTTCATTCCTAGCGGAGGATTGGGAGCTGCAAGTCCAACCAGAAGAAGCACTGGTTGTGAGATCAAATGCATAAGGAAGTGTGTGTGGATATCTTGATCAAGTGGAAGCAATTGCCTATTTGTGAAAATTCCTAGGAGTCACTGGCTGAGTTTCAGGGGCAATTCCTTGACTCCCCACCTTGGGGACAAAAATTACTGAAGTATATGCATGGAGGCATAAAAGGTTTGATGTACATGACCAAATTATGAGGTGTGTGATGGGCCTGATCAGACTTACGAGAGAAGATTACATAACTTACTGCTTACTTGGCAGTAATGTTCAGGTGTGTGCGGATCTGTGTAATGAGAGAGTATAAGCATGAGGGCAGGGGGAAAGACAGGTTAGGGTAGAGAATTAGTTGGGACTGTTGGGAGCGACTAGGCCCTCTTGAATTTTTTGGCGATTTTTTGTATTTCTTGTTTCAGAACCCATGAACTGAAATCACCTTGATGAAGGCCTGGGTTTTCACCATTAATACAGTATTCAGTGTTCTGTTTTCCTCACATTTCTTGTACTTATCAATGTTAAATATTCCTTATATAAATCAAGTGTCAGTTACTTCATAAAAGTACATCTCCATCTGAGAAGAACCTATGTCTCTTTTGTTGGTTACATAAACACTGGAGTAGCAATTTGTGAAGCATTTTACTTAGTTTTGAGTTTAACATTTATAAATTGATAAAAACACTTGTAGGCTTTAGAGTTCAACATCTTCATACTTGTAATATTTAGTACTTAGAGTAACTATTCCATTAATAGCAGTTACCAGCAGGTCAAACACAAGCATACAATTTTGATTTGCTTATTATACCCTTTTTTTTTCCTCAATGGCTTAATTAGTTCATTTCACAAATATATTTTTGCTGTTTTTTCTTTTCCTATCATGTCTAACACTCAGTTTTCATCGATTTGTCTATGCATCAGATCGACAGATGGAACGAGCAACGCGAGAATGGAACATTCCCAGGTCCACTGTAGGTGGAATGTCAGATAGATGCGCAATTCACTTGCAGTATTACATTTAAAATTGCAAGAGACAAACTTCCAAACATTTCGGGGAATGTTCAATGTTGTTACCCATTGGGTTAATAAGAAATTTTGCTTTTCTTTTTAAACCAGCCTGAGTTGTAAAATTTCAGGAATGCTTCTGGTGAAATGTCCAGAGATATGCATTTTTATTTACTGGATTTTTAACAGAGGAATTGCTGTTAGGTATTCTGTTAAGGAACTCAAATTTGATTCCAAGGATTTAGAGGAAGGATATTAATATTTAGAAAAAATATAAGAAATAATAGGAGATAATATCTGCAAAGAAAATGATACATAAGAGTGGATACGCTCCTACAATAGTTTATACCGCTCAATTTCTAAATTTGATAAAAGATACTTTCATAAGGGATGAAACCTTTATTTATAGGTTTCATGTACACTTAGGATAAGAAAGGAAAAGGATCACTAACAAACATAATAGTCTAATTACTTATAACAACCTCAATCAATTAACTATTTCTACTAACTAATTCTCCTTTATCTAAGTTCTAACAATACACCCTCTTCAAAACAACCTTGTCTTCAAGGTTGACATGTATTATATTCTTGTAGGTGTTATATTTGATAATATGCATGGGATTCCTTTTTCCTTCTATTGACTCATTAAAATTGAGGTGCACGCACCTAGGGATGGCAATATAATCCGCACCCACAGGTATCCACCCAAACACACTTGATTTGGGCGGAGAAAATCCGCTTGATTTGGGTGGGAAAAACCCGCTTTGATTGGGTGCGAGTGCGGATTTTCCCCGCAATTAAAATTCATGGGCGGGGACGGATTTGGGGTGGTGATATCCACCCCGCACCCGAACCCGCCCCGCAAGTAATATTAATGTAATTTTTAAATTTTATATATATATTGAATATACTTAATATTTTTTAAAATATTAAAAATTATAAACTTATCTCTATAGAAAATATTTTTTTATTTTATAATTGTCTATAACAATTATTTTATTATATTAATTATAATAGATATAATTTTTAAATTTATAATTTTATATATATATGAATGGGTGCGGGTGTGGGTAAGGAAACCCGAATCTCGTTGCGGGCGGAAATGGGGGCTTAAATTCTACATCCGCTATGAAACAGGGGCGGGTGCTGCTTTTCCCCGATTAGTCAGGTGCGGAGGTGGAGGAGGCAAAATCTGCCCCCCGCCCCCGTTGCCATGCACGCACCCTCTTGCAACATGCTCTTATATAGATTATTGTCACTTGTATCACCACAGAGGAGCTATTTCTCTCATTTTAATTGTTGCCACCTAGATACCAAAATTGTAAGAAGAAAGACTCATTCACGACAATCTCCTTTGCCGATATCCCCTGGACTAACTTGTTAATTATTCTGTACAATTGTATATGTCACATTAGATAGAAAAAAAGCCACCTTTATTGTGTTGGACTTGCACACTTTCAGCTTCATTAAGGTCACATAGTGGCTCAATCTCGGAAACTTAGTGATCGACCCCACCTTCCGCTTCTTCTTACATGCAACACCCGCTAAGACGACTTGACTCCATTTTATCTTGCTCATAAAATGTTTCACACACCCCATATTACCACCCATATCTAGTGGTTCTGAGGGTGGACGTTTTGGCAGCATGTATGTCGGCCAATGTTTAGTTAATAGCCCATCTTTTGCAGCTACCCTACTTGAAATTTGAAGTTGTACAAGATCTTGGTTCTTCACATTGGCTAATCTGAATTTCTCTGTGAAGCCAATACCTTATACCAAGTCTGGTTGCTTCGATGATGGTGGTAGAATCAGATTTCTCTGTGAACCCAATAACTTCTACCAATACCTTCTACCAAGTCTGGTTGCCTCTTCATCGTCTCCACATATGTAGTTGGTCTTAGTGTTGTCCTCGACGAATGAAGATGCTTCTGTTTCTTGAATTTTCTTGCCATTTTGGATTTCCAAAAGCAAGTTCTTGATTTGATCCATGTTATAAATTTTGTTGAGTTTTTGTGACTTGTTCCAGATTTGCTTTCATCTCTACCATTGTTTTCTCCATTAGCTTCATATTGGTTTCTTGTTTGGACCAAATTTGGGATTTGCCTTGTTTTGGCAACTTTAGTGGTGGCAGCAGCAGCAAAGCCACAACCCAAGAATCGGCGTCCGACGGCTCTGGTTGTGGCGGGGGAGCCACATTCAACGAATAAGCCTTCAACGGCAGTTCCTGCGTGGCTGATTTTCCTGTGATTGCGATTCTGGTCATTTCTGCATGCAATTCCCAATCTGACAACTCCGACGACGGTGTAAGGCTGCCTGGTATCTTCAAAGACCAAGAACCAGTGCCTCTGCTCTGGATTTGGTAGTTGCTTCCTTTTTCCTCTACCGCTGCTTTTTGTGCGATAACAAACATTCTTTCTTCTCGCCTTTCTTTACGACTCTCCATTGTTACTATTTTCTTCTTCTTGGCCACAGTCACAAGGATCTTTTTGGACATAACCTCTCCGCAAGGATATGACAACCCAGGTTCCTTTCTTGTTTTCATTGCTGTCCCCAATTCTAGTTCTTGAAAAGTTGGGCAGCTCCACCTTCTTGGCCAACCAATCCTCCATTTCCATGAGCATTGGCACTCCTTCGAGATCCGGTAGGTCAGACCAATTGTTAGGAACTCAAGAATTTGATTCCAAGGATTTAGAGGAAGAACACTAATATTTAAAAAAAAGATAAGAAATAATAGGAGAGAATCTCTACAACGAAAATGATACACAAGAGCGGATATACTCATACAATGGTTTACACCACTCAATTTCTAAATTTGATAAAAGATACTTTCATAAGACATGAAACCTTTATTTATAGGTTCCATGTACACTTAGGATAAGAAAGAAAAAGGATCACTAACAAACATAATTGTCTAATTACTTATAACAACCTCAACCAATTAACTACTTCTACTAACTAATTCTTCTTTATCTAAGTTCTAACATTTTCTATGCCCCAAAATATTGAAAGTACCCCAAGGTAAAAAAATGAAAATAGGTTTGAAGTATAAGGATTTGAAAGTAAGGATGTACAAGACCTAAAGAACGAATAGGGACACTGTATGAGTATTAATCATGAGATTTATGAGTTTAAATTCTGAAAACTAACAATTCACTAATTTACTAACCTATTAATATTGGTTGGTTAACAAGTGAGGAGCTCAACTTTGTATGGCTTAAAGAGAGTGAGTGGGATCAGTTGCTTTAATTTTTGACGAAACCCAAACCTGACTTAATGGACTAAAACTAGAGGTGCTCATTTGTTTTTTCGTTTCATGCTATTGCATTTGCAGTTGCACCTCCTTGAAGAGGGATTGTTAACATAACAGGCTCAATTTCCCTAATCCTCAAAAACTAAAAGTAACCCCCTCTTGCTCTTGTTCCCCTAAAACTCTGCGATCTTTGTCTATCACTTACCCCAGACTGCCATGAAACCACATGTTCTGGCCTTTGTTGATGGTTGTTGCAGCGATGACTCAACCTCCAGGATCCATGCTTGGATTGTAATTCAAGTAAGGCATTAGTTGTATGTGATAACTAACTAACTAATCACTCAATTAGTTAGTTAGTTAAAGGACAGTTAGAATGAATAGGAATAAACCATGTATAAATAGCACATTCTATTCATTTCAATAAATCAAGTTCTATCATTCATATGCTAGTACATTTTTCTGTTTCTTGCACTTGAAGCAACAGCTTAAAGCTAACAAATCCATGGGCCATCTTCTGCATCTACCTTTGCCTCACCACCATTGCCTCCAGTTCTTTTTTTGTCACCAGGCCATGGTAGCCTCCAGATTTGTGATTTGTTGCCCATAATGGTCAAGTGGCACTGTTGGCAAGGGATGTTCTTCGCATATAATCGGAAATTATATTCGCTTTTGAATATCTTTTTATGAAAACCACTCAGACCCTTAATATTGTATCATGTTAGTCAAAATGGTCGATTCATTAACTCCTATCGTTTGAGACTACAATGTAAAATGTTGCATGAATGTGAAATGTTAAGTCCATGCATTCATGGCAACTTCAAGCAAATATCTTAGATTCCTAACAAACTAAATAATGTGGCAATGTGAGATTCACGTGTAAGACCACATGTTCAATTTATGTACCACATCATAGCCTCTAAAAGTAAAAGTTAAGAAAAAAAATCATTTTGCCTGAGGTGTTACAACTTTAAGTATGTGTCAATTTGTAAAATTAGGGACTATTTTGACTGATATTTACAATTTCTGAGATTGTTTGTCTACTCACTCTAACTAGCCCTACGACTAGTCACTCAAATTGAGTGGCCAACACAACGGAATTGAACACTTACCATTTATCTTCAATTTGGTCTAGATTGAGAATATTTAGACCCGAACCTGTGTTGTCCAGTCATATTTTCAATAGTGAAGTAGGAAAAGATTTAGTGGTAATTACATGAACAAATATTATTAATCATTACATAACTATTAGAATCGGCGTCCGACGGCTCTGGTTGTGGCGGGGGAGCCACATTCAACGAATAAGCCTTCAACGGCAGTTCCTGCGTGGCTGATTTTCCTGTGATTGCGATTCTGGTCATTTCTGCATGCAATTCCCAATCTGACAACTCCGACGACGGTGTAAGGCTGCCTGGTATCTTCAAAGACCAAGAACCAGTGCCTCTGCTCTGGATTTGGTAGTTGCTTCCTTTTTCCTCTACCGCTGCTTTTTGTGCGATAACAAACATTCTTTCTTCTCGCCTTTCTTTACGACTCTCCATTGTTACTATTTTCTTCTTCTTGGCCACAGTCACAAGGATCTTTTTGGACATAACCTCTCCGCAAGGATATGACAACCCAGGTTCCTTTCTTGTTTTCATTGCTGTCCCCAATTCTAGTTCTTGAAAAGTTGGGCAGCTCCACCTTCTTGGCCAACCAATCCTCCATTTCCATGAGCATTGGCACTCCTTCGAGATCCGGTAGGTCAGACCAATTGTTAGGAACTCAAGAATTTGATTCCAAGGATTTAGAGGAAGAACACTAATATTTAAAAAAAAGATAAGAAATAATAGGAGAGAATCTCTACAACGAAAATGATACACAAGAGCGGATATACTCATACAATGGTTTACACCACTCAATTTCTAAATTTGATAAAAGATACTTTCATAAGACATGAAACCTTTATTTATAGGTTCCATGTACACTTAGGATAAGAAAGAAAAAGGATCACTAACAAACATAATTGTCTAATTACTTATAACAACCTCAACCAATTAACTACTTCTACTAACTAATTCTTCTTTATCTAAGTTCTAACATTTTCTATGCCCCAAAATATTGAAAGTACCCCAAGGTAAAAAAATGAAAATAGGTTTGAAGTATAAGGATTTGAAAGTAAGGATGTACAAGACCTAAAGAACGAATAGGGACACTGTATGAGTATTAATCATGAGATTTATGAGTTTAAATTCTGAAAACTAACAATTCACTAATTTACTAACCTATTAATATTGGTTGGTTAACAAGTGAGGAGCTCAACTTTGTATGGCTTAAAGAGAGTGAGTGGGATCAGTTGCTTTAATTTTTGACGAAACCCAAACCTGACTTAATGGACTAAAACTAGAGGTGCTCATTTGTTTTTTCGTTTCATGCTATTGCATTTGCAGTTGCACCTCCTTGAAGAGGGATTGTTAACATAACAGGCTCAATTTCCCTAATCCTCAAAAACTAAAAGTAACCCCCTCTTGCTCTTGTTCCCCTAAAACTCTGCGATCTTTGTCTATCACTTACCCCAGACTGCCATGAAACCACATGTTCTGGCCTTTGTTGATGGTTGTTGCAGCGATGACTCAACCTCCAGGATCCATGCTTGGATTGTAATTCAAGTAAGGCATTAGTTGTATGTGATAACTAACTAACTAATCACTCAATTAGTTAGTTAGTTAAAGGACAGTTAGAATGAATAGGAATAAACCATGTATAAATAGCACATTCTATTCATTTCAATAAATCAAGTTCTATCATTCATATGCTAGTACATTTTTCTGTTTCTTGCACTTGAAGCAACAGCTTAAAGCTAACAAATCCATGGGCCATCTTCTGCATCTACCTTTGCCTCACCACCATTGCCTCCAGTTCTTTTTTTGTCACCAGGCCATGGTAGCCTCCAGATTTGTGATTTGTTGCCCATAATGGTCAAGTGGCACTGTTGGCAAGGGATGTTCTTCGCATATAATCGGAAATTATATTCGCTTTTGAATATCTTTTTATGAAAACCACTCAGACCCTTAATATTGTATCATGTTAGTCAAAATGGTCGATTCATTAACTCCTATCGTTTGAGACTACAATGTAAAATGTTGCATGAATGTGAAATGTTAAGTCCATGCATTCATGGCAACTTCAAGCAAATATCTTAGATTCCTAACAAACTAAATAATGTGGCAATGTGAGATTCACGTGTAAGACCACATGTTCAATTTATGTACCACATCATAGCCTCTAAAAGTAAAAGTTAAGAAAAAAAATCATTTTGCCTGAGGTGTTACAACTTTAAGTATGTGTCAATTTGTAAAATTAGGGACTATTTTGACTGATATTTACAATTTCTGAGATTGTTTGTCTACTCACTCTAACTAGCCCTACGACTAGTCACTCAAATTGAGTGGCCAACACAACGGAATTGAACACTTACCATTTATCTTCAATTTGGTCTAGATTGAGAATATTTAGACCCGAACCTGTGTTGTCCAGTCATATTTTCAATAGTGAAGTAGGAAAAGATTTAGTGGTAATTACATGAACAAATATTATTAATCATTACATAACTATTAGATAACCATCTTTATAAATGGGCATTAACCTAAGATGATGCTCTTGAATGAATCTATCACATCCTCATTCTATCATTTTTCAAAGTAGCACCATTTAACAATTTAATTAAAAGATGATTGCTCATTTATCCCTCAATGTTTATTCACATGTATAAAAAATATTATCGGATTAGAGCATCTGGTAGCATTTGATTGGGGATTTTGAAAATTTCTCACTACCGAATTGTGGAATTCTAAAATTCCTGTGTTTTTTTTTCGGAGGGGGGAAGGGCAGCGGAGATGATCATCGTCCTAATAAGAATATGGAAGAGCATATTTGAATGTAGATAAATATTGTAAGGGAGAGAGTGAAACAAGTTCATACTCGTCCATAAGCTTAATTAAGAGCTCAATGATTTTTCATATATGTTGGCATGTATTGTATCCTTCACATTTGATTCACAAAAGCTTAGCTGAATCCAAATATCTCGCATTGGGTCTAAGAAGTTATACACTAGTTGAGAAGGTCTTTAATTCAGGTTGCCAAAAAGAATTTATTAATGAGATAAATACGAACTAGTGCATCATTTTCAAGGTGATCTCACCTCTTTGTTTGTGTCATAGTGCCCAAATTGAAGATGGATTAGTATTTTAAAAACCAGATCGGGTTATCTAGTTTAACTAGTTGATTTTCAATTGGTTTAATCTCTTTTGAACCGTAGTCTAGTCGAACTAGAGTTGAACAGGTTCAACCATGGTTCGTTCAACCATTTTTTTTGTATTTATTTATTGCCACCTTTTAATATTTTTTTCAATTATTTATTCATTAGTCATCTGATTTAACTGTAATTAAACGGAATGAATTAATTAAACCATGATCTTTAGTTTGATTTTTAAAACATTGAGATAAATATTTTTTTTTATGAAAAACAATTAGGAGAGACATACCTTCTATGCAAGATCAGAAAAAACTATCAACTTAATTGAGGATTTATAATAAAATTTGCGTATAATCCCATTAATCAATTGTGGAATTTCATACTTGAATTCAAAGCAGAATTTTGAAACAATGAAATGATCAAGTGATTTTTGCTATGCTATTAGGCTAGTGTAGTAAAATGAGTGAAATTCTTGTACATTCTCCAATACTGGTTTTGCTTCAACTTAATGATAGATATGGTTATACAAGGTTGGCACTTGAGCAACCCACAATCATTTGTCACATGCCATAATTGCATAAGGATTTGGTTCTATCTCACTACATGAGTACAAGTAATTGCATAGAAGCTCAACATTTTTTAGTTAAAAACAAAGAAAATACAAGTCAAAACTTGAAATTGAAGTGAAGATGATATGGTACTCTAGTTTTACAACTTGAGTTTGGTAATGTCAATCTTCGCGCGAGGATATGTATATGCTTCATAGTTAATTTGTTGACCCAAGGTACTCAATTTTGTGAAAGTGGTTATCAGATCAACCTGCAAAAAAGATAAGAAACCAAAGAAAATAACAAAGTGAAATTTGTTTTTAATAAAACAAAAGTCTCAGCAACTGTTTTGCTTCCCTTGGATAGAGAGAGATACGTAGATACACTTACCTCATAATCTGTTCGAGAGACTGTGTCGCGGCTCCGTTGGTATTTTTGTATCCATGGAGCAATGTCCGGATCAGATGCCAATAAGGTCTCTGTTGCATCCTGATCAGGACCTATGAATGCTGATAAAACAGCCAGCTAGCCAAATATAGAAAAAGAGAATAATTAATAACATCAAATTCCTTTTCATTTTATGTATTACAGGATGTGTGATTTTTCATAATTTTACTCTTTTCATTTTATTGCTTGCCCCCTAGTCTCTGCAGAGTTGTATGGAAAAAATGTACCACTGAAATTATGAAGTATTCACTATAGTGTAGGAAGCATTGACATTGACACTGACACGTAAACATCGGTAATATTTTGAGAAAATAAAACTGATTGAATGTAACCAATTTAACCAACTACAAGAGCCAGTATCTTGTCGGTGTTGGACACCGACAAATTCGGACACTCTGACATGCCTTCAATTTGAAGTGCCGGTGCTACATGTATTTATTGACTAGCAGGGATATCTTGAACAGATTTTAACACAAGACTAGCTATTGCAAGCAGAAGGTACAAGGGTCTGGGAATGCCTAAAGGAAACACTTGTATGCATATAAACACTTGTATGGCCATTGAATGTTATAACCAAACCACTGAGTTCTTGAACAAGGTGTATCTTCTCACTTCTGCATACTAATCTACAACCATTGCTTTTTACCACTAGGTAAAATTGAGTATATAGTTCAAATGATTCCATAATGTCATGTTATGAATAATGTCTAAAGACGATGACACTTTTTACTGCACAATATATTATAACATTATATTTGAACAAAAGACTTCTCTGATCCTGGTAAATAATTATTTGCTTAACTAAGAACTTTCTAGAGTGAAAGTCATGATTTCACATTATTTTTACTTCCTCATCCCATTTTACATGCCTTTTAATGTTTTTAGCACAAGAGTTAAGAAATGCAATTAATGTCGTAAATTTATAAAAAAATATTGTATAATTTCCTAATATACCTGGTATAACAGAAGAAAAAATAGTAATTAATTCTTTATTGATATTGTAAAATGGCATTTGAAATGAGACAAATTATTTTGCTAAAACGACATCTTAAACGGAACAGAGACGATATAGTTTTTTGAGATGGAATAACTTCTATCGTTATTTAACTTCAATGGAGAGGGGAAAAATGCTTGTATCAGTCTAAGTTGAACTTTGTAGCATATATACCAAGATCACAATTTCTACACTATAATATACTGGTGGCATCTTTGACTATATATGCCTTTCAAATTATCAGTTTGTAAAAGTAGTGATAAAACACGGGATGGGAAGTACCTGGCGAGGACCAAGGCCAACTGCAGAAAATTTATCTTTCATTTCCTGAACACTTGCTTTCTCCCAAATTGGAATTCTCCCCTCTGGATCTGGCTCTTGAGTATCCGCCCTACCGAATTGCCGATCGAACAAACCCCACTGATTCACAATGAAAATTCGATGCGTTACGAGCTCAAGTTAGTTGAAGCTTAAGTAGTAAAGGGTTATGGAGTAACATCTTGTGAACACCTCAAACCATGGATCTTTTTATAAAGCTTTCGTAGGACATTATTATGTGTAATTATTGATAAACATTTGGCATGGTGCTAGAACCTTGTTCCGAGATGTTTTTGCTGGTATTGATCCAAATTTGGATGCTCAAGTAGAATTTGGAGCATTCCAAAAACTTGGAGCAGCACAACACATCTTTATTGATGTTTCACTTTTAAAGATGCGCAGATGGTGCAAATAATAAGAGGAATCCTATCAATGTACACAAAATAAGAAAGATGAATCTCACTAAACTTGGAAAATAAGGACAGCATAATAGCTCAAACTGACATTGACCAAGAGTTCACAAACCGACATAAGAAAAAAGCTTCTAAAGTCATTTGGTCGGGGGTTCAAATCTTAGTTAGTGTTCTTGGAAAAACATATGTTGGGAGATGTCAACCCTCTTAACTAGATCTCAGTTACCTCGAAGAATTAGTCTCTGCAGTTGCATGAGAAGATATCTTGGTTTACCAAAAAAAGGCTTCTAAAGCCAGAGGTGACATATATTAACATTGGAATTTCTATATAATTAGTTAATAAATAAAATCTACCTAACAATACATCTAGTTAATGGTAAGTTGTAACCTATGTGTTAGCTCATGCTTCAAAGTACTCAATTAGCAAAGAACCTGAAAGCTCCACTTGAGGACTGTCACCATAAATAAATATTTTGAGTAAGAACACAAGTTAAAAAATAACCTGTCCATTTGATCCATACGCAGTGTACAGCAAATTCCCTTTCTCCTCATTTCCACCACATTTGCGAATTGCAGAAGCTAAAAATGTAGCCTTGGTAGCACTTTGCGCTACAAAAATGAAGTCAATAATTGAAGGGGAATTTCAGTATATTTCTACAACTTTTAGCCATCTTAATCGCAAATTGATTTCACAAAAAAATCACAATCAACAGACATTTATATTTAGATTATGAATGTGAAACATGTATTGTTAATATTAAAAAATATTAAGCTTCAAAAAAGGGATGAAATATATAACCTGCATACTGGATGAGATCTGAATAGGAAATAGGTCCACCTTTGGAATATGAATCAATCTCTTTTTTTGCTTCCTCTATGAAATTCAAGGCAGCAGAAAGCCCCTTATTTTCAGGTCTACTTATTTCTGAGCTTCACACAGAATTATTAAAAAAACAAAACAGAAAAATTATTATGATCATTAGTAAGCGAAAATAATGAATACAAGGAAAGGAAGAGGAAATTTTTTCATTTCTGACTTAAGATGGTTATATATTGTTAACATCATTGGATTTAAAATGTTAGGCTTTACCACCTATATGGCACTGTATCATGAGTGTTAATTCCAAAGAAAAATAAGTACCTGAACCTTATAGAACCATTTGGGCCACCAGTTTTCGTTGCCTACAAACTTAAGAATATGCCAATCAATATTAATTTAAATGATGAAAGATGGATATCTGTGCATGCATGTGTGTGCACATGTCTCACCTTATCATAAGTCAAAGCATCATTTAGAGCCAGTGTTAGTAAGGATGGAACGATATCAGGATTTCCCTGAAGATATATCAAATCAAAATCAGATAATATCCAAATTGAGAATTCTATTTTCTATTATGAAAAAATATATGTACCTAAGAAGTTTGATAAATGTATAATCAACAGCCATAATACCTTTACTGTTATTAAGTAAATTAAAGTCGGTGTAATATACCTTAATGGCTGTATAAAGAGTTCCCTTAATTTGAGCTGTAAGAAGAGAAAGTTAGAACTCTAATGAAAAGAAAATTCAGTTGTGTTTGACATGATTAATGATCACATGGAATTGCAAACCAAAAGGATCTTACATTGAAATTCAGAACGCTGTCTTCGTTCTATCAGGTCAGCAGCATTAGCCATTCCGACAAGCGATCCGGAGTTGGTTATCAATTCCTACAAACAGATACAACTGACCGAAACTCATCATCAAATCAATCTTATCCACTTGTTTGGATAAACAACTTAACTAAGTGCTTATAACATAAATACTTATCATATAATTGCTTATGTATAAGTTATTCCTATAACAAAAGAAAAAATAAAATCAAACTGTTTTCATGTAACCTATAAGTTAAGCTCAATATAAAAACGTAATATAGTATCATTGTATCAGAATCTATCCATTCGGGTCACCAACCAAATTATCCATCTACCAAACCTCAAAGTTTATAAAGAGTAACACCCCTCACTATATAAGTTGGTTGTCTAAGGATGACTCATGAGTTAACCCCTATATAAAAACCTAATATGGTGTAACTAGCTTGGAGAGCTATAGCATTAAAAGAATACAAAGTGATTGCTGGATAGTTGAAAAACCTCACAGGTTTTGGTGATCAAACTTAACCAGTGTAAAAGTCTGAGCAAGTTCTCTCAACATCAATAAGCCACTTCCCATATCAATCTATGTTCTAACCTCTATTAAACATAGTACACCCATAATACCCAAATAACATCTTAAGTTTATCAAGTACTTTGTTATCAAGTGTCTCATTCTCTGCGTAAGCAGTCTTTATCAAACTCAAACACCACTAATTTTACTTAGAAACAAATATAAAAAAGAAATAGGAAACAAGTTGAACTTTACTAGAATTAATTTGTTTCCACACCAAAGAATGGCTCACTTACCAAACCAATGGTCACCCCAATGCATTTAAGAAAGTCTCTTCGTTTCCAATGGAACTGTTCTTCTTCATCACTAACATCAGTGTTTATTTTAGTACAACAAATGGCCACCTAACAACACATTGAACAACATTATAAACAAAAACAATTGGAACTAAAAGGATTATTTGAGTTTATCCTTTTTTTTGTCATAAAAATGCAAAATTCCAAAACCATTTTATCATCATTCCACAATGCACATGATAATGTGACAGACAGTAATGCATACATAAGCATGCAAAGTGGAAACTTACCGAACGAGGTTGGTATTTGGTGAGAGTTGATTTTGGATTATGAGCAACAAGTGGTGGAAGGAGAGAAGGAAGAGTTGAGATTGAGAGGAAAGAGACACCCATTGCTAACTGCTTAAACTACAATCTTTGTGTTTGGAAGGGGAGAGAGAGAGAGAGAGAGGAAAAATTGTTGGTTTTTTCAGGTCACTAATGATAATGTACATTATCCTATTCCATCTTTTGCTATTGGATTCTCTTATTTCTGCCCCAATCTTTAGATTTCTTTCACACATTGGTAGGGTACCCAATTTTGTTAACCATTTTTACCATAAAAAGTTAAAGCATTTCAACTTTGTTTAGTTGCTATTAAAATTTATACTTCTAGTCAAATAGTACTAATAAAGAATATGTTCAAATAAATTATTAAAAAAGAAAAGAATATTCTGAAATTTCTATCATTTATATTTTTTTTTTTAAAATCTATTATTTTATAATGATTGTTCCCAACATATTTCTTAAAATTCTCTTTCAAACATATATACAATGTTATTAGTTGAAATTCAATTAAACCAAATGAAATAAAATTAAATGGGTTTCACAAAAAGTTAGTGACTTTTATGTGAATTTCAACCAATAAAAAAGAATGAAAAAATATATTACTGATATTTCTATTTTTATTTGATTATCTATATTAGACACTTAATATTAAAAAAAATCGATGACTATGTTCTAAATCAATGACAAATGAGAGTATAAGATCCCTAGTAATGACTTGAGAAACTCAAAATTTCAATTCAAACCAATTAATTTATTTTGATATTTTTGTTCATGTTGAGTCCAAATTGAACCACCTGACAAACCCATTCTATTGTTTCAAGTATTAGTTTTATATTATTCAAATTCAATCATATGACTCAAATCCAACAATTATATTTTAAAATATAATTTTAATAAATCATCTTTTGAAAATAATATATATTTTTATCATGGTAAACAAACACAATAGTTTCTAGTTTTATTAAAAAAATCTACAAATAATTTTTAAATTATTGAATATCAAAACCAATATTTGAATCGGTATAAAACTAAACCTAAATAATACAAAAATAGTATAAAAATAATTGTGTGCAAAATATTGATAATCTTATTTAAACCTCAGTGAATTTTTTCACTTGTCAAATTTCCATGTCTTTCCACAAAAGCAATTTAAATCCTTTTTGGATGCAAAACTTAATAGATGTTGGTGTTAACTTGTACTTGTTAGGCAGATACAATGAAATATCAGTTAGTGCTGCTTTTAACTCTGCCTGAGAAGGGAGGGAGACGAATGACATAAGACAAGTGTAAATGGTAAAATTCCAAAATAAAGAGTTAAAATCCTGTAGTTAGTTCCATTAATAAGTTAAAGGACATGGGAAAATTTTAATGAGCCAGTTTCCACGACTACTAATTTACTAACATTTTCCTATAAAAATAATTTAAATACTGAAATCACTTAAATAAAAGAAATACTCAAGATTTTACATAAAGTGGAGCGACACAAGGTTTCTCAAAAAGAAATACAATAACATGTGTGGTTATAAATAACTCAGACTTACAAAAAGAATGAATAAAGTCCTCTTCAAGAAGTTATCATCCCAGCGCATATGGGTTTTCTTTTCTCTTCTTTTTCCTTTCCTTTAAGTTTTTTTCTTCCCAAATTAAACAGGTTATGCAAAACCTATCCCAATATATACACTCTGCGACCGCACCTTCCAGCTGCACATAAGCTTCTATGCCTCTTACTTTGGTAAATTACACGTGCCATGGTCGTATTAACGAATCTTTCCATGGAAACAGTTCTGTAGTATCTAATCTACTTGACAATGTGAGAGATGTTTTGGGGTGGTGGTTCTGTCTGGCATAAACAATCCGGTAAGGGATTAGCATAAAAGGCTTCTTCTGAGCGAAACCTGTCCATGCCCTTTGTTCCAGAAATTGGCCCTTTTCTTTTCCTGGGGGAGCCAAGTCTGCAACACATAACAATTTTAAAATCAAACAGATGTTCAATCTGCTCATGGCATGACAATGAATAAATTATAAACTAGATTTTTCAATAGGTGAAACTGCTAAAGGATAATGTTGACATGAGATATAACCAAAGTAGTGTTTATAAAGGCTTTATGTATGCAAAAAATATTATAATTCCTCTTAATTTTGTTTTAAATTAAGAAAGGAGAAATTACTATATATTAAAGTGACACTATTGGCCAACAATTATCTTGTAAGAGATTTGAACTATGCCCCTCAAAGCCAACAAAATGACCTGTCACTAATGATCTATGGAGAAAGGACAGGTTCTAGGAACAACAATAAGTAGAACTATAACATAATAATGTAAGATACAGATCATCAATTGAAAAGTGCAAGAACCATAAATACACCGTCTTCTGTGGAGATCAATAATCCTATTTGACAGTTTTTTCCCCTCGGTCATTGTTCCCTGATCCAGTTTATCAAAGAGACGAACAAGGGATTTCCTAATCAAAACAAGAGAGGACAAACAGAACAGTTCATTAAGGGATGAACTGGAAAAAGGTTATCACACAATTGTAAAGGATAAACAAATATCTGCTTCTTGAGTAAATGATAGCCTTACCTATCTGGAGATATTGATCTTCCACGTCCAAGAAAACGACGATGACCTTCAACAGCTCTTGCCATGTTTCCAGAATACGAGGGTATAAATACATCACTTTCAATAGATACTATATAGTCAAGAGCAGCCATTTGAGAAGCATGATTAGAAAAGGGCTCAAGCTCCTCAATGGATGCCAACTTTTCCTGAAATTAATCTCAGGAAGGTTAATCAACATGGTATCGAATCTTCTCAGCAGGCTGCTATTTTCCCAGAAAAGCAGAAGTCAACTCTATATTTTATTAGTGTTGTCAAATAGTGGCTAAGCATAACAGAACTTTAACCAACTACTGTCGTTCGGCTATACACGATTTAGTACAAAATGTTATCAAATAGCGGTTATAATAACACTATAGCACTGTAGCGTAGTGGAATTTAAACAAACCCCTGTTTACCGTGATCCATGATTTACAACACTATTTTATTTACTTTTAAGCTAGTTGAATTGAACACGATAATATTCTGTCTCATTATTTGTCGTTTAAGATAATGCACACATCTTAAAAAAATTACTAACATCATTTAAGGGATCCACAATGAATATAACATTATAAAACCTTTACTGTAAAATCACAATTTAGTACTCAGTGTGTGTCTGTGTGTGTTTATATAAATTATGATGAATTCACATATTGAATGCTTCACGTTGATATTGATGAGATACAGAAAATATTGGATAAAAAGGCACCATCAAGCGTCAACAGAAAGCTACACAGTACTGCAATTCCTTACCTTGCTCATTAACAATGGATAACGGGATCGTAGTTCAGCCATATGGGACTCACCCCCATATATCTCTCCAGCAGCAATATATATTGGAGTCTTTGATGGATATCCAAGAGCAGTAAGAAAAATTCCAACTTCCTTTGGAGTTAAGGGGCAAAACCCTTTCGACCTCTGTTCTATTGGATCGATATCCTTTACTTTCCAATAGGAAGTGTTCTCTCTACAAGTTTCACATACAATAACTTTCAAAAATCATTTACGAGAAAAAACATGATAGTCAATTTATCCTTCTAAAGATTCCACAGTTATTAACCTGATAATCCTTAGTTCTTCGGCTTCATTTAGAGATAAATCATGCGTGCACCCACTAAATGCAAGCATGTCCTTCTCATAACGTAAATGCAAGGCAATATATGGACCCAATGACCTCATTCTCTCCACCAACAACTACAACGACCCAAAAAAATATTAAAGAATGAAAAATAAAAAAATAATACAAGAGTCATGGAAAAGTAGTAGATAGAAAACCGAGAAATCAATCAGTTGAGATATCCTCATATACTTTTCCTATTTGTTCAATGCGAGGAGAAAAACGAAGAGCTTCATAACAAGCTCGACAGCGAAGCTTCTGAATGTCTGGAGGTAGATTATTGTTCGCCAACCGTGAATCGGATTTGGAAGCACGAATAACCTTAAGAAGTTAAAATTTATAAATATTCAATGATTGACTATGTTAGAAAATAAGCCAAATAATAGAATGATAACACAGAACAGTATATAATAATAGGTTTTCCACATACATACTTGGTAATCTTCCCACAAACTCGCAATCTCATTCTCATAGTAATTCATGCCAGACCAGCTTATAAATTGCTTGACCATTCTGGTTTCATTAACCAGTTCTATGGGAAGCTTCTTAATTATTTTTACATCGTTAGCTAGAGAATTAATGAAATGCTCTTCATCAAAAATATCAGAGAAATTGCTGAAAGAAAAATCAGAAGAACAGAATTAAGAAAAGGTAGTATTATCTTCTATCAATTACATAAAATCCAACATAGAGAGAAACTATAACAGAAAAATAATAGCTAAAAAGGGAATTAAATTTTTACCTAGTATCTTGCCAAAATGATCTTTTATCAAGTTCTGGAATTACAAGAGTAGCATTTAGAATACGAGCTACAGCTACCATATCACATATCTGCGGCAAAGGGAACAAACATATTTTCAGCTTCTAAAAATAACATAAAATGACAAATTTGAATATGCAATGGCCCTCCTCATTCAAAATACTGTCATTCATTGGCACAACAAACAATTTTGCAAGTTAAAAATTCAACATTAAATGAGTTGGCATTTAATACTAATAAATGCATATGATAGTAACATAGAGAAAAGAGAAAGATCAGACCCCTGAACGCATTTGGTTGAGCCCACCATTTGTATGAACTAAAAGATATCCTCGTGACTCGGCAGGAGCTGAATGAACATGTATTAATCTGAGTAAGTAACAAAATAATTCATACTTGCAACTTCAAATAAAAGTCTAAGTTTCTTACCAGTGTAATTAGGAGTAGGCTTTGTACAGGGAAGAAACCTACGATTTGATGGAGGCTTCCACAGCTTATCATAATCTAAATCTCCTTTTGAGCCATTTAACTGTCAAACCGAAAGAAGTGAAAAAAACACTGAAAGTGCATAACTTCTTTACATAATTTAAATATATCTACCTACATACATGATACACCAACATCTCTACTACAACCAAATAAAACAAGTTTAAGGTCACGCATTACCTGAGATCTATAAACACTAGAAAATAGCAGAACCAATTTCCCTACTGGTTGACAGGGAGTGGGAGAGGAAATAAACTAATGGATAAAATACATGTTTGCAGTTAAGCTGGTGTTTCAACAATAATAACGCTCTGTTTGGATAAACAACTTAATTAAGTGTTTATTTATAGATTATTTCTATAACAAAAGATAAAATAAATTCAAACTGTTTTCATATAAGCTATAAGTTGTATTCATACGATATCTTGAAGAGTTTATGGAAATAAATTGAAAATAGCTTACAAACATGTCATGAGAACAAGCTAAGTGCTTATGGCAGTAAACAAGCTCAAATAAACCAATCCAACCATGCTCTAATTTAATAAACCCTTTGGTTGGTACATAGATACTTTTCTTAGATGTAGGGTATTCTTTTTCTTTAGCATTTTCTCATAATTGAAACAGATGATATAACCAAAGCAGACACAAGCTAGTGTTGACATGAAGGACCACACCTTGGATGTAGGAAGTGGCACTTTCAATAAATGTGGTGGCGCTAGCTCTCGCGTCCAGCTTTGCAAGTCCTGAGTCTGTCAAGATTTGAAACACAAATGACAACAAAAACAAAACAAAATGGAATATTTAAGTCACTAAGATCTCAACCGATAATATCAAAACAAAGTTTCCCTAAATATATTTTCAATATACTCAAAAAAAATAGAACAAAAAAGCATACACCAAACCGACCAAAGTCAATAAACTCCCTTGTTTTAAAAAATTGTTAGTTAAGCATTAATAGAAATATCTTCTCTTAAAGTCAACAAAGTGTAAAATAAGCAAATAACAATTGAAAAACTCTAAAAAAAACCAAAAATTTATACAACTTTCTTTCTCATACATAACAATAATAAATATTTACAAAATTTCCCAGAAAAGAAAAAAAAATACCACATATAACAAATAAGAACCCTAAATAGTAAAACTATCCTAAAATTAAAGAGAAAAATAGACAAACCGTGGTGATCTTGTCATTAAACTTGTGATCCTTAGAAGAAGGAACAATGTGTACATGAACAGAGAATAGAGCAACAGAAGCAATTGAAAATATAGCTACAGTTAACAACTTTCTCAGAAATACCAACGAAATCAATCTCCGTCTCTGCATTCCACTCACTCTCTCTCTCTCAATCAATCAATCAACTTCTGAGTTACTAATTACACCCCCCCAAAGTTAAGGTTTTTCTTACACTTAATTAAGAAGCTAGAAGAGAAGAAGAAAAAAAAAGAGACAATTTTAGAAATGGGTAGCTATATATATGAAGCACTAATTAATGTTAATGAATAATAGTCACAGGGAATGAACACTTTTGGCGTGTGCGATGAATTGCGGTGGAAAGAACAACAGGACAACAAAATCGGATGGTTGTTGTTTTGGGTTTTCTCGAAGTTGTTTGATGTCTGTCACTTAAGGTAGAAGTTGAATACTTCACCAAGATTGTAACTTGAGAACAATCTGTCTGACCTAGCATTACTAGTGATTAATTTTGATCTCTTCCGAGTGTAAATTTTGTACTACTTTTTTTTTTTTTTTTACTTAGTACTTGGAAATTATCAGATAATCCTATTTAAAAATCAATATTAATTATTCAATGTTATTATTCAAAATAATGTAAAGTTATTTAATATCAATACTTAACCAGGTTGGATTTAAAAGAGGTTATACTGTAGGGAATTTAAATTTGAATCTATTTTAAAAGAGATATTTGCAATTAATGTCTAACATGTCTCGAATTATTTATATGTTTATCTATATTTTTTATTGGGTTTCGTTTTATATAACTATATATA
>JBBPBQ010000004.1:35346294-35377104 GCA_037974755.1 Cicer yamashitae
ATATATATATATATATATATATATATATATATATTATAATTTAATTTAATTTGTTTATTTCAATTTTATAATATCTATATTATTTAAATTTTTCTTTTAATATTCATTTTGTATGGTTTTAAATTTCATTTGAATTTAGAAAAGAAATTGAATAGTTAAAGGAAAATTTGTGCCAAAAAAATAGTCAGACTAATATTGAATTTGTACAAAAATCAGTCCCTATGTGCTATGATGTACTTTTTATTTTATCATTAAAAATCGAACATAGTAACCCAAGATTTACAAAAGACATGTATCTTAATCATCAATCATTTGTGCTAGACTTCGGGGTAGTGATAATTTTTTTGGATGATTTCTTTAGTTTTAATTACTAGAAACAGTAATAAATTTAAGATATATTAATTAATATTAAAAAAAAAATCTTATACACTATTAATTTGTTTATTAGTGTAAGTTGTAACAACCAAAATTTTGTATTATTTATAATTCGATACAAAGTTTAGTAACTAAACCAAATCTTTTAATTTATATATTTAGTCCTCTATAATGATTAAATAAGGATAAAACCTATTCATTAAATGTTGTAGACCTCTCTCTTATCTTCCAACTAACTTTGATTTTGATTTCAATATGATATTTATAATTTTAGATACTCTTTTCATAAGCAAAACAACTCAAATGATGACCTTTATGCATTGTCTGAAAATTCAAATGTATTTTTATAGTTTGAATTAGTTTAAAGATATTTGTGTCACTATTTTAGGATTTTCTCTTAACTTTGCAACCCCACCAAGATCGTGTCAATAGGACTCTTGTAGCTCAAGTTATGGTCTAAAAAGTGAAGAAGTGTAGTTGTTGCCACCGTAATAAAAATGAAATATTTTGTGGTTTTCAGTTTTAAATTTGTCTCAAACTTATTTAAACGACTTGGATCCTTATTTTGCTAAAAAAATATGACCTAACAGACCTGAAACAATTATTTAAACCTAATTAGAGGCCAAATTCGTGTATTTTGCTTTGGAGATCAAAATTGGTGAGATTTGAGATAAACACTAAAACACTCATAACTTTCTCATCCATTAACGGAAATTTATTTCGATTGTTGCTAAATGGCCGTAGGAATTAGAGTTGTAATCTAGCGCTTACTCAGTGTTCAAAATTCATTTGAAAAGTCACGACAATGCAATTTCAGTTATGTTTCTTATTCTTTCTTAAAAATCTAGCCCTAACCATTGTTCTTGTTCTTAATTCATTGTTTGAAGTCCAAACTTGAAGTGATCAATCTCTTTGTTGATCGTGACTAATCAATACCGACTTGAAGACCCATGATCGATGTAGAATTCATTGGATTGTAAAGTAGTTTTCACTATCAAAATTTATTAATCAAGTGCAGGGTTTACTCTGCATTAAAGATCACAATTCTTGCATATAAGATATATAACGTGTGGATAATAGTGTTAAATTATAAGTGTGTGATTGTATGATATATGAGTATGACTATATATGTTGATTTATTGATCGATGAGTTGTCCGTTGTTAATTACTTAAAATGTGTGTTTAATGCATGTAATTTGTGTGAATTATGTTGAGACAAAATCTCTCTCAATTGATTTTAATGATAACAAAATTACTTAAGAGATTATGATTGTGATTAAGGACTAATCTGTGCTCTTGAGTGGATTTATAGTAGAAAACAGGTTATTAATCATAAAGACTAAAAGAATGAACATATGACTCAAAACCATCATATTTGCAAGCTAGAGGATGGGTTGAACCTTTGAGAGGATGGCCTCGAAAAAGCATAATATACATCCAGCGAAGTAACCATGATTTTTAATCAGGTTAAGATGTCAAAATTGTAACCAAGAATGACCAAATAACGCATATTATCTAAAGAGGTCAGAAAGCTCATTTGGACTAGTACGAGGATAGGTAGTACTAGTTAGAGGACAGCTAGTACTAGGTAAAAGGTTGAACAATTTGTCACATCAATTCTTCAAAAGTTGAATTCAACCTAGTATTACACGAATTCAGACGGCTGTAGCTCACATAGTCAAAGAAATAGCCTTTTCATGTCTTGGAGAAAGAAAAAGAAAAAGGCTACAAAGGACCAAGTACCTAGGAGGTTTGAACCTCAAAGCTGAGGATGGACTGGAACTGTTCAAAACAGCTGGATGGTAGTTTTGTAATTTCAGCTCAAAAACCATTGGACTCTTTGATGAAACCTCCCCAACGGTCATGAAGTGTTTAACACATGGAAGAGCTGTACAAGAACTCTATAAAAGGCAGCAAGCTCTTCATAATCAAACACACAACAATATTGCAGAAAAAGATCAAGAATCTTAAGTTTATCATAAGCAATATTCATCCTCTCTTTATACTTTCTACATTCATACACTAGATCTTTGAAATATCTTTTTAGAAAGTGTTTAAGTAAAGAGAATGAAATCATACTCATATCACTCTGTAATTTTCAAGTAAGTTGTACTTGAAAATATTTGAAACTCGGTTGTAAGCTTGGTGAAGCTTGAGAATACACAAAGTTTAATCATCCTCGGTGAGAGGTTGATCTGATTGATCTTTAGTGAAATCTCACAAGAGTGTGAGGACTGGACGTAGCCATCTTTGGGTGAACCAGTATAAAAGTTGTGTGGGTCTCTCTTTATACTCTTCTTGCATTTATTCTGTTCTTAATTAAAAGTTTGAATTTCCATCCTCAAGTTTGCATCCTCTTAGAGAGGACAGAAATTCAAAGACTCTTTAAAATATTTTTAAACGCCAAAATCCCTATTCAACCCCCTTTCTAGTGATATTTAGCTCCATCAATTGGTATCAGAGCAAGGTTCTCTAGAAATATTACATTTAACCGTGTAAGAGAAAAAAATCAAAGAAAAAATGTCAAAAGCTAAGTATGTTCCTGAAGGAGGATCCTCCAGCAGACCTCCCTACTTTGATGGTACAGATTACTACCACTGGAAAGGTAAGATGAGATTGTTTCTCATATCACAAGATAACAACATGTAGTCTGTTGTTGAAAACGGGGATCATGTCATCAGAATCAACAACACAGATGCAACCTTCGATGAGAAACCTCAAGCACAATGGACGGCTGATGAAAATGCTAAGGTACTCATAAACTCTAAAGCTCATTTATTTCTAACGTGTGCTTTGAGCAGGGAAGAATACGATAGAGTTGAAGAACGAAAAAACGCCAAGGAACTTTGGGACACTCTAAAGATTCATCATGAAGGATCAAGCCACGTAAAGGAAGCAAGGATTGACATGGGAGTAAGAGAATTCGAACTATTTGAGATGAAGGAGGAAGAAATGATTGATGAAATGTTCTCAAGGCTGACAATCATACTAAACAACTTGAGATCTCTTGGAAAGGTTTATTCTATTCAAGAGAGGATAAGAAAAATCTTAAGGAGTTTACCAAAAGAATGGAGGCCAATGGTGACTGCCATCACAGAAGCAAGAGACTTGGCCAACAGGAAATTAGAGGACCTGGTTGGAACTCTAAGATCTCATGAACCTCTGTTGCTGGCTGACAAACCAAACAAAAAGGGAAAAATGATAGCTCTAAAATCAAGTCAAACAGAAAGCTCATCCTCCAAGAGGACTGAAGAAGCCACAAAGAAGGAAAGTGCAGAGTATCCTCTATCTGAGGAAGAGGATGAACTTGCTCTAATTTCCAGAAGAATCCAGAGGATGATAAATCGTAGAGGACAGGAAAAAAGATCTCCTCAAAAAGAAAAAACTGACAAAAGTCAGATTACTTGCTTTGGATGCAACAAGTTGGGTCACTACAAAACTGAGTGTCCCCTAAACAAAAAGAACTCAAGAAGATTTCCCTACAAAAACAAATCTATGATGATCACGTGGGATGATAGTGACGACTCATCCTCTGAGCAAGAAAAGGAAGAAGAGGCCAACCTTTGTCTCATGACTAACTCAGAAACTGAAAAGGTAATCATATCTGAACTTTGTCCTAATTGTGAACAATTAGAAATAGAATTTGACAATCTTTTGAATGACTCAAACACTTTGTCTCATAAATGTGGATTCCTTAAAAACCAACTTTATGAAATAAAGAAGCTAAATGAGGAACTTCAAGCTAAGAATAAAAAATATGAACAAACCATTCTAGACTTGCAGTTATCTCATGAGAAGTTGTTTCAACAACTATCTAGTGAAAAAAAAAAAAGAAATGTCAAAACTCATCCTCCAGAAGAGGATGCAGAAAAGGAAATTTTGAAAATAGAGGTTGAAGAACTCAAAAATGATTTTACCAACTTTGTTAAATCCACTGATACCTTTCAAAAGATTATGGGATCACAATCTGGAATCTTTGACAAAGCTGGTATTGGATTTAAAAGTTCTCAAAAACAAAAACTCTATGAAAATTTTTTTATTCTAAAGAAACAAGAGGATAGGCCAAGATGCACCTTTTGCAAAAAATTGGACATGCTTTCAAAAGATGTTATGCCAAGAAAAGGGCAGACAACATTAAGAAAGGATGTTCATTCTGTGGTAAACATGGGCATCACGATTCCGTTTTTATCATAAAAGAAAGTTCCTCACAAGAGGAAGAACTAACCAACAAGGACCCAATTCTATATGGGTACCTAAGTCACTACTAAACTCAAACACAGGTACATCCTCTGATCAACAAAAGAAAGCCTTGGTTCTTGGACAGTGGCTGCTCAAGGCATATGACAGGGGATATGCATTGCTTTATTTCCTTGGAAATAAAGGATGGAGGATTGGTCACATTCGGAAATAATGATAAAGCTCAAATAAAAGGTACCGGTATCATTGGTAATAAAAATTCTGCCAAAATTGAAAATGTTCAATATGTGGATGGTTTAAAACATAACTTGCTTAGTATTAGTCAACTTTGTGATAGTGGTTTTGAAGTTATTTTTAAGCCCAATCTATGCGAGGTTAAACATTCATCCTCGGGTAGAGTTTTCTTTTCCGGTTTTAGAAAAAAGAATTTATATGAGCTATATTTAGACGATTTGCCTACTGAATCTTGTTTTGTATCCATTAAAAAGGATAAATGGATATGGCACAAAAGAGCTGGTCATACAAGTTTAAACACTATTTCTAAATTGTCTAAATTAGAATTAGTTAAAGGCCTTCCAAAAATTAATTTTGAAAAGGACAAAATTTGTGAAGCTTGTGCCAAAGGAAAACAAGTTAAAAGCAGCTTTCATTCTAAAAATGTTGTTTCCACAAATCATCCTCTTGAGCTACTTCATATTGACCTTTTTGGTCCTATTAAAACTCCAAGTCTTAGTGGAAAAAGATACGGTTTGTAATTGTTGATGACTTTTCACGTTTTACTTGGGTCTTATTTTTAAAACATAAAAATGATGCCTTTGAGGCTTTTCATTAATTTTGTAAAAAGATCCAAAATGAAAAGGGATCAAAAATTATCTTCGTGAGAAGTGACCATGGAGGTGAATTTCAAAATGAATTATTCAAAAATCTTTTTGATGAAAATTGTATTTCTCACAATTTTTCTTGCCCAAGAACCCCTCAACAAAATGGAGTTGTTGAGAGGAAAAATAGAACTTTGCAAGAAATGGCTAGAACCATCTTGAATGAAGCCAGCATTGAAAAATATTTTTGGGCCGAAGTAATCAATACTGCTTGTTATGTTTCAAATCGTGTATCCATTAGAAAGATTTTAAACAAAACTCCATATGAGCTATGGAAAGGAAGAAAGCCAAACATCTCATATTTTCATATATTTGGATGTTATTGTTACATCCTAAATAATAAAGAAAATTTGGGAAAGTTTGATTCAAAATCTGACAAAGGATTGTTTTTGGGATACTCCACTTCGTCAAAAGGTTATAGAATATATAATCTTAGGACTCAAACGCACCATGTATGTTATTTTTGATGAGTTTGATGACTTGTGTTTAGAAAAAATTGATAAATTTGAGGAAGATAAACCTTCATCCTCCAACGCACCCAGTCCAAACGAAGAGGATGAATCTGATCCAACCTCTCAGCAACCTCCTAGAGGATGGAAGACAGTTACGTATCATCCTCCAGATCTGATTATTGGGAACACAGCTGATGGTGTAAGGACCAGACAATCCCTAAGAGGAAATGCAGCTAACATGGCCATGATATCACAAATTGAACCCAAAAATATTGATCAAGCAATTTGTGACAAATCATGGGTTGAAGCCATGATGGAGGAACTCTCACAGTTTGAAAGAAACAAGGTGTGGAACCTTGTACCTCTTCCACTTGAAAAATCCATCATTGGAACAAAATGGATATTCAGAAACAAACTGAATGAGGATGGATAGGTAATAAGAAACAAAGCAAGGCTAGTTGCTCAAGGCTACAAACAACAGGAAGGAATTCACTGCGATGAAACATTCGCACCGGTTGCTAGACTTGAAGCTATACAAATCCTCCTAGCATATGCCACCCTATAGGTATCAAACTATACCAAATGGATGTCAAAAGTGCTTTTTTAAATGGTTTTCTAAATGAGGAGGTATATGTTAAACAACCACCTGGATTTGTGGATGAAAAGAAGCCCAATCATGTTTATAAACTTCAAAAGCTCTTTATGGATTAAAGCAAGCTCCTCGAGCTTGGTACGAGAGGTTGAGCTCTTTTCTTAAAGAAAATGGATTCGTAAGAGGACAGATTGACACCACTCTTTTCAAGAAATCATTTAAAGAAGATTTGTTGATTGTCCAAATATATGTGGATGACATGATTTTTAGATCCACTAATGAAAAGATGTGTGAAGAATTCTCCAATCTTATGCAAAGTGAGTTTGAGATGAGTATGATGGGTGAATTAAAATTTTTTCTTGGATTACAAATTAAACAACTAAAAGATGGTATTTTCATCTCACAAGAAAAATACACTAAAGATCTTCTCAACAAATATAACATGAGCTCAGCCAAGAGTATGGGAACTCCTATGCACCCATCCTCCATGCTTCACAAAGATGATGAAGGAACTCAAATTTCTGAGAAAGAGTATAGAGGGATGATTGGATCCCTATTATACTTAACAGCAAGTAGACCGGACATAGTCTTTGCTGTAGGTCTTTGTGCAAGATTTCAATCCTCTCCCAAAGAATCTCATCTTACTGCAGTAAAGAGGATTTTGAGATATCTTGTTGGCACAATCAATCTGGGAATCTGATATGAAAAATGTTCAAATCTTGACCTCATAGCTTATTGTGATGCTAGGAAGAGCACAAGTGGAGCTTGCCAATTCCTTGGTAAATCTCTAATAAGTTGGTCATGCAAAAAAGCAATGTACCATTGCTCTATCAACTACAGAAGCTGAATATGTATCTGCTGCACAATGCTGTTCACAATTGCTATGGATAAAGAATCAACTAGAGGATTACTCTCTAAGGTATGCAAAAATTCCCATCCTTTGTGATAATACAAGTGCTATAAATCTTTCAAAAAATCCAATTCAGCATTCTAGATCTAAGCACATTGAAATTAAACATCATTTTATAAGAGATCATGTTCAAAAAGGGGATATAGAATTGATTTTCATTGACACTGAAAATCAGTTGGCAGATATTTTTACCAAACCTCTCCAGGAGGATAGGTTCAAAAATATTTTGGAAAAACTCTCCATCGTTAATTTTTCTAAAATTAATTGATTAATTGTTTTATCTTTTGTACCATTACTGCTTTTCTCTTATTTTGTTTGTTTAATTATTTTTTTTGTCAAATCCTACTGAAAGATCAAATCTGATCTTTGAAAATAAGTCTAGAGTTTAGAGGATGGCAAGAAACCAGAGGACACAGTGTCCATTTTGGTGTATCTGCATTTAATTGCCTCAGACTTTGCGTGCACGCGCTTCCTTTCTCATTGGGCCGTCCATGTGGCGCCGTCCCCTTGTTCCACGCGAGCATTTAATGCTACAACGGCTGAAACTGCCGTTTCCCAACACACGCCTACCTGCACGCCTCATGTCTCATCAATCATCAGTGCATCCTCCTAGGCAGAACTCAATCAACGCTTCTTTCTCCAACGGTTATTCCCTTCCACCTTCCACCTTCCATCTTCCATCCTCCTTACTTAACTCTGAGTGTTCTCATTGTTAATCATCTAACTCTCAACCCAGAATATTTTTTTCAAATCTTCCATCAACAAAAATCATGGCTCGTACTAAGTTTGCTGCCAAACGAAAAATCCTCTCTCAAGCCTCTGAAGATGTTGAAGATCACTACTCCAGCACGGAGTCTGATCAACATGAAGAAGAATCACTCAACACTACTCTAAATCAGGAACCTTCATCAGAAACCAGTCTCTTTGAACCTTCTGTTACAACCTCTCCTCCTTCCATTTCACCTAAGTCTTCCAAACCTCTATCCTCCTCCACATCCTCTGCTTCAACTAGGAGATCCTCCAGAATTCTTTCTAGAATTCTATCATCAAGACAACTCGTATCTCAAGACTCCACTGTTCATCTTGTTGAATCAGATGATTCAGAACAAACACTCTCCACTGAGCCAACACCTCATTCACCACCCGTCAAGACTCCTACCAAAACCACCACCTCAAAAAAATCCAAACCCACTCCCAAAAAACCACTGTCCTCTCCTTCACAAAAATCTACAAAGAACTCCCTACATATCCAAATGGCTGAATAAATCTGTGGTCAACGGGAAAATTATTGATCTTGCTGACTTAAAAGAAGGAGGCTTCAATATTGAAGATATATTTGACCAACTGGGTTGGACTTCCTTTCTCAAGATCAATGAGCCCCAATACCCAAGACTGGTTAGGGCTCTTTATGCTGCCTCTAACAGTTGCTGGGGGCTGTCTGGATTCAACATCGTCCTCAAAGGTGTTCTGATGGAAATCAATCCAACATCTTTATGTCATATACTAGATGTTCGCGATGAAGGTGCCTATTTCTTTTCTGAAAACTAGTATTCTCAGTGCCAAATCACTCGCACCTCTATTCTGAAAAACATCATTATCTCTCCATCTAAACCGCATGTAGCTTCCAACCTACTCCCAATATGCCGTATCCTACACAATATCTGTGTCCACTGCATTGTACCACGAGCTGGAAGTTTTGAGAAAGTGACTGAATTGGATGTCCTTCTCATCCATCACTTGATAACTGGAACACCTCTGCATCTGGGCAATATCATCTTCAACTTTATGTTAAATGCAGCTGTACTGGGTCGGTCAGCACCTTACGGTATGATCTTGACCAAGATTTTCAAGTTTTTTAAGGTTCCTTTGGATGATGAACCTTCTCTGCATTTTAATAATACATTCTCAATGAAGAATATCAAACAAACGAAGCTCCAACCATTTGCCTCCACTACTGTTGCAAAGAAAAGGAGAACTAGAAGTTCTTCCTCTACAGCATCTCCATCAGACTCACCAACTGATCAACCTCCCTCAGAGGATTCTCCTTCTCCAATCCTTCAGGAGCCCATTGTGGAACCTAAACCAAATCCATCTCCACCTCGTACCCCTGTTGTTCCGTCACCACCACAATCACCTCTGCTGCCATCTCATTCCATCCCATCTGAAGATCCTCCTCATGAGGACGCAGTTCAAGATGCTCCTCCTACACTCATGGAGGAAGGTGAAGAACTATACTTTGATCTTAATCTGAAACATCATCATTTCTCGCCTCAAAGTCCTCCTGGGTCAATGCCTGACATTCCTTCTGAATTGCAAGAATCTGATCCTTTTGCCGCTGCTCCACTTTCACCAATACCTATTGTTGCTGCTGAAGAGCCATCACAACCTCTCCCTGAGGTTACTGGCTTATTTAGTTCCCTGGATTCCTTTTTGGTTACCTCAAATGACAACACATCTAAAGACAAAGCTGACAGCTCTCAAAACAAAAGCTCCAGCATCAACGATCAACCAAAAGACTCCAACACAGGGAAGCAACCTAAGGACAAGAATCTAAATAAGCAGATGAAGCTGTTGAAAACAATTAGAAAGGATCAAAAACAGATTATTCGCACCATGACGCAGTTTGGCCTCATTCTTGAATGGGTCACCAAACATTTGATCAATACCATTGCTCTTGGAGAACACCCTCCTGAGCTCCCAGCTGCTGATTCTCCATCCTCCTCCTCTAATGAACCATCCTCTCCTGAGTAGCCTTATCACTCTTATTTTTTGCTGTTGCCAAATTCAGGGGGAGAATCATTATGATGTTTTGCTGCTATGATTATGATGTTTTGATGTTTCTTAAGTTGATGTTTTGATATTTTGTTGTTTTCAAATGACTATGTTTAAGGTTTATGCCATTATAACATTATTGGTTTTATCTTGAAATATCATTATGGTCTTTCTTTACTTTCTAAGATTCATATTTCTGGCATACATTCAGGGGGAGTAATATTTTCTTAGAACTTAAAATTTTTTATAAAAGATTACTCACTTGATTCAGGGGGAGCATAAACATTAAATCTCATCATGTTTTCATATTTAAAAATCATAATCTAAAGAATTTTGTCATCATCAAAAAGGGGGAGATTGTTGAGACAAAATCTCTTTCAATTGATTTTAATGATAACAAAAGTACTTAAGAGATTATGATTGTGATTAAGGACTAATCTGTGCTCTTGAGTGAATTTATAGTAGAAAACAGGTTATTAATCATAAAGACTAAAAGGATGAACATATGATTCAAAACCATCATATTTGCAAGCTAGAAGATGGGTTGAACCTTTGAGATGATGGCCTCGAAAAAAGTATAATATACATCCAGCAAAGTAACCATGATTTTTAATCAGGTTAAGATGTCAAAATTGTAACCAAGAATGACCAAATAAAGCATATTATCTAAAGAGGTCAGAAAGCTCATTTGGACTAGTACGAGGATAGGCAGTACTAGTTAGAGGACAGCTAGTACTAGGTAAAAGGTTGAACAATTTGTCACATCAATTCTTCAAAAGTTGAATTCAACCTAGTATTACACGAATTCAGACGGCTGTAGCTCACATAGTCAAAGAAATAGCCTTTTCATGTCTTGGAGAAAGAAAAAGAAAAAGGATACAAATGACCAAGTACCTAGGAGGTTTGAACCTCAAGGCTGAGGATGGACTGGAACTGTTCAAGACAGCTGGATGGCAGTTTTGTAATTTCAGCTCAAAAACCATTGGACTCTTTGATGAAACCTCCCCAACGGTCATGAAGTGTTTAACACATGGAAGAGCTGTACAAGAACTCTATAAAAGGCAGCAAGCTCTTCATAATCAAACACACAACAATATTGCAAAAAAAGATCAAGAATCTTAAGTTTATCATAAGCAATATTCATCCTCTCTTTATACTTTCTACATTCATACACTAGATCTTTGAAATATCTTTTTAGAAAGTGTTTAAGTAAAGAGAAAGAAATCATACTCATATCACTCTGTAATTTTCAAGTAAGTTGTACTTGAAAATATTTGAAACTCGGTTGTAAGCTTGGTGAAGCTTGAGAATACACAAAGTGTAATCATCCTCGGTGAGAGGTTGATTTGATTGATCTTTAGTGAAATCTCACAAGAGTGTGAGGACTGGACGTAGCCATCTTTGGGTGAACCAGTATAAAAGTTGTGTGTCTCTCTCTTTATACTCTTCTTGCATTTATTCTGTTCTTAATTAAAAGTTTGAATTTCCATCCTCAAGTTCGCATCCTCTCAGAGAGGACAGAAATTCAAAAACTCTTTAAAATATTTTTAAACGCCAAAATTCTTTTTCAACCTCCCTTCTAGTGATATTTAGCTCCATCAAATTATGCATGGTTTGATGTTAGTATTGTTGTTAGATTATCTACGATAATTGTTGTATGTTTCTGCTGAGTTTTAAGCTATTTTTGAGATTAGATATCAATTTTTAGGTGACCAGAAGTTAAAAAGTCTTAGTAATGAATAGATGATGAATTATTAAGCTTAATTAGTTATAGTTAATGCATTTAGATATTAATTAGATATCAATGATGATGTTTGATTGTAGTTTTGTAAAATAATTAATTAATTATTAGGTGAGAGTTTAAAAATATTAGTTAATAATTACTTAGTTAAGAGTGTTAAAGTTATTAAATAAATAATAAAAGTTAATCAATTATTAGTAAAAGTTATTTAATTTCTTAGTAATTAATGGTAACATGGTGAGTTGATGAAGATGATATATAAACATAATTATTCACAAATAATAATATATGACTAATAAGTTAATTTATTAGAATAATATCTAATGATATAACATGAATGATATGTGTTGTTTATGATGTTGATGTTAAATTAAACCACTATGATATACGAGTCGTACTATGAGTTTGGTGTGTTCTAATGATAGTTGTTGATAAGTTGATCCATTGTAAATGAACTCATGTTGCAATATGGGTTGAGTGTCGTTTGATGGTGATGTTGTTGATAAGTTGATCTGTTGTAAATGAATTCAAGTCATAGTATAGGCGGAGTGTCCTTTGACAGTGATGTTAATAATGTCTTTTATATTTTTGTATAGAGGGCATGTCGAGGGTTGGTGTTGTGATAGAATTAGAGCAGATGAACGAATTGAGGTCTTGAGGGATGTTGGCAAGAAGGTCTTACACAAAAGATGGGATGAATATTGTTAAGACATTCCAGTTATATAATGACACCTTATCGACTAGACCCTCTAATTTGTTGGGCAAGAGGTGGCTTCTTTGCATGCAACAATCATGAATAGTTGGATCCATGTGTCAGAGTTAGTTGATAATTAGGTAGCATTGTGTTCTATGTGTACTTGCATTAGTGGCGTCACTAAGATATGTGTTATACATGCATTGTTGTTATATGATTGTTTATGTCTTGATGTTGTGTGATATATGTGCTTGATGATAAGTTAGTCAAATTAAATGCTAATAATGATTGACAATAGATAAAATAATATTGCATATTGTCTAGGCGTCTTTATGCTCATTCTATATATTTTATATGTTTGCATTGTGATTCTCACCGTGTAAATCAACATTTTTCAGATGTGTTACAGACAATGTATGGATCTTCTCGAAGTTCTCGCAATGTAACATCAAGGGTTAAGGTTAAGGACTATCCGTCCTTATATTCTAGTTACATTAAGCTTTGACCAAGTGATAAGGGGTTTCAAGGTTTTTTTGTAATTAGATGTTTTGGAAAAGCTTAACGGATACTCTTTACGACTTGTATGATATGTTTGAAATAAATAAACGTATTAATTTGCACTAACTTTTCTTATTATTTACGTTATTCTGCTACTCTGAGTAAAGGGTGTCACAATTTGATATCAAAATTCAATTTGTCCACATGTCGATGAGTCATTGAGTGTACGCGTGTTTTTGTCGTGTGTTAGCTAGTTAATTAAAAATTGCATGTATGCTATATGATTTTTTTTTTATATGTCCTAAATGTTTATTTAAATACTATGTGTCTATCTGTTAATTGGTTTATTACTTTGTATGAGATTGTTGTGTCAATGTTTTGAATATGTGTGTACTTAATCTTTATTTCAATTATTGGATTTAAAAATAAAGTTATATATAAATTATATTATGTATACGTATTATTTGTTGAATGTTATTTTAATGATATTAAAATAGTGATCGGACAACATTTTATGTGTTTTAAATTTATAAAAAAAATTATGATTATATATGTTCTATGTGTGATTGTAATGAAATAAAAATGTAAGGAGGTGATGATCTGATTTGATTTATTATTATTATTATTATTATTATTATTATTATTATTATTATTATTATTATTATTATTATTATTAGAGATTGTGATCAATAAATAAAAAGAATTAGCTACTCTGTTTATTTATGGAGATGGTAAATAATAATAATAATTTATTTGTTTAATTATTTTATTCGAAATATTTTGAATTATTTAAAAAAGTTTATATTTATATTTTTGTATTAAGTTATTATGATTTTAGTATTATAAAATTGGTTTTAATTTTATTAAATTAGTTTCAATGTTGCTTATATTTATTGAGTGGTTAGTTTTTGATAATTAGAAATAGTATTAGTAAATATTAGGTGTATTGTATACTTAATATTTTCAGTGATTGTGCCATTTAAATTGAATATGTGTTTGTTCGTAAGAATTAGGAAGCGGTCTTGTTACCAGACGGTTCACATTCCTAAATATTGTTATTAATCGGCTAATTCATTTCAATTTTAAAAATTATTTGAATTTTAGCCTAAAAATTGACTGTCTATCTTTGAAAAATGATTTTTTTCTTCTATATTTTGAACTAAAAGTGATTAATATTTCAATTTGAACCCAAAAATAGATTTTTATCGGTACAAAAATTGACCCCACATGAGGAAACCAAAACATCTACGTAAAGAGAAGCTCAATTCTTCAAACTCATTCTCTTTCATTCACTAATTAGAATTCAAGAGAAAATTCTAAATTTCATTTTCCTTTCTCATCTTTGCAAACCACAAATTAGAATTTGAACGTTCATCTTCATCCTTCATTGATCAAAGGAACATGCTCCTACATTCTTGAAGCTTGATCTCAAATTCGTCAACCTAATTTGGGAGTAATCGCCTTGATCTCTTTCTTTTTCTCTCCATCCGAACAGCGACATATTCTAACAACACTGTGCAAACAAAGAACACCTTTCATCAACCACCGTAAATGATTTGAGCTTCATCCCTTTCTTTTTCTCTCCATTTGAACAACGACGTGTTCTAACGTTGTGGAAACATAGAACACCTTCCGTCAACCACCGAAAATGATTTGAAGCTTCATAGAGTCGCTCAACAAGCCATGGTTTAGAAAAACAACTAAGTGATTTGTCATCTTCTGCAATGCAGAGCATCCATAAAGGAAGTTATCTATTTTACTTTGAGTGACATATTTTTTTTTTCTCATTTGCAAACTTAGAAACTCTGAAATTCCTCTATGGATTTTCAAACTCCTTAATTGATTATACAAAGCTTCCACCATTTTTTTCTTCTTTTAATTAGGTAGACCTATGTTTTTCTTGTAAACTCATCAATGAATGACACAAAATAGTTGTTTCCCCTTAGTGAAGCCTCCTTAAATGGACCACAAACATCAAAAAAAATTACCTCCAGTTTTTTTTGATGATCTAGTTTGAACTTCATATTTGAATGAGTTCTTATGCTGCTTGGCATGACAACATTCTTCACATAGCTGCTTTGGTATCTAAATTTTAGGTAGTTCTTGCACCATGTCCCTGCCCTTTAACATTTGAAGACTCCTAAAATTCAAGTGGGCAAATATTTGATGCCATAGCCAATTTTCACTCCTGACTTCAGCAGCCAAACACTAATTTTCACCAATTTGAATCTCAATCTTGAATGTTGTGCTCTTTGAGAGTGGTGCCTTTATAACTAGTCTCTTTGAGCTATCAAACATCTTCATTTGGCCATGCTCCATCTTCATTGAATATCCCTTCTCCAGTAATTGTCCAAGACTTAACAAATTATTCTTCATATTTGGTACATAAAGAACATCACATATGAATGATTGCTTACCATCCATTATTTGAATCAATACTTTGCCAACACCTTCAGCAGTCACTGTGCTATTATCAGCAAATTTAATCTCCCTTTTTACCTTCTCATCAATACTTGCAAACCACTCCTTATGAGACTTGGCACTAAAATACCAGAAGAATCATGGTCTAGTAAGAGACCAAATGTGAGTCATCTAAGAGTATTTGGCTCATTGTGTTTTAGATATGTGCTTGCTCAAAACAGAAGGAAGTTGGATGATAGAGTTGAGCAAATGGTGTTTTTGGATTATGACTCAACTGGAGCCTACAAGATCTATGATCCAAACAAAGGAAGAGTGGTTATAAGTAGTGATATACTAGTGGATGAAATCTAAAAGATGGAATTGGGAGACATGTGCCACAACCAGCTCAAGTAGTGTAGTGATAGTTGATCTTGATGATGATTAGGCAACAGGTCTTGTAGCACAGCCAGCTCCAGAACCAGTAAGACGATCTAGTAGGACTAGACAACCTTCTGTAAGATTGAACAACTTTGAAGTAGCATATGATTCAGCAATCAATGCAGATGGAGAGTTGATACACTTTGCATTATTAGCTGAATTAGAACCAGTCAGTCATGATGAGGCCCTAAGTGATCCAAACTGGAGACTAGCAATGGAAGATAAGCTTAATGCCATTGAAAACAAAACCTAGGAGTTGATGACATTACCTATGCACAGAAGACCAATTGATGTGAAATAGGTCTATAAAATCAAAATGAAGCCTAATGGTGAGATTGCCAAGTACAAAGCCGAACTTGTAGCAAAAGGGTTCCTGCAAAGACCTGGATTAGACTATGATGAAGTCTATGCTCTAGTGGCCAGGATTGAAACTATAAGGCTTGTAATGTCAATAGGTAGCTATAAAGGCTGGTCCATGCAACAACTAGATGTGAAGTCAACATTCCTCAATGGTCCATTAGATGAAGACGTCTATGTAAGACAACACCAGGATATGAAATAAAGGGAAAAGAAGATAGTGTATACATGCTAAGAAAAGCCTTGTATGGTCCGAAGGAAGCTCCTAGGGCCTGGAACAAAAGAATTGACAGATTTCTCCTGGAATAGCATGAAGTCTATGTTAAAAGTGAAGGTGCAAACACGAGAAGGGGAGGTTGAATTGTGTTTTCCAAAGTTGACAACTTTTTGATAATTTATAAATAATTAAAAATTAGTTTGGTTTTGGTGACTTACTTGGAGTAGAAGCAATCGGATTCAGAGGTAGCAAGCAATGAAAACATAAATAATTTGACACATAGATTTATCCGGGTTCACCACTAACTTGGCTACATCCAGTCCCCTCATTCAGAAGGCTTTAATATACTAATTCAAAAACCTTGAATTACAAAGCACCTGACTCTCCAAGCCAGTCTTCTCAAACAGTCTGACAACCCCAGACTTTTGAGGAACTAACCACCTTGACCCTACAAGCCAAGTCTTCTCTTAACAACCTGACAACCCCAGATTGAAGAAGTAACTAAACCACTATCAGGTTGGATACAAGAGATTGGAACTTGAGTAGTTGCTTCTAACAAAGCTGATAATAATAATAATAACTCTCACACTCTAAGAAAAGAACACTCAGAAAATATTTCTAACCTGAATAAGTGTTTCTCTCTTTGAACTCTAAGATGAATTTAGAATTTTGAGCATGTGTTCTTCTACTTTTTTATGCTTTTTGATGCTTTTCTCCTTCAGCCTTGAGTGTCTATTTATAGTGAAAATTTGGGCTTCAATTTAGTCCTTGTTTAATTTTGAATTGTATCTTGTTCAGATTGAGTTTGTAAATTCTTCAAATTGATTCTATTTCTATTTTGTGTAGATTGAGTTTGTAAATTCTTCAAATAAACTCTTCTTCATATCGTGATCAAACCTTCTTCAAATCTTAATTAAATCTTCTTCAAATGTTGATTTCAAATCTTCTTCAAGTATTCTTCAAATCTTGATCATATCTTCTTTTCAACTTGGTCAAAAATTTTCTTCAATTATAAATATGAATCAAATCTTATTTTAGATTTTCATCAATTATAATTTGGAATCAAATCTTATTTTAGATTTTCTTCAATTATAAATTTGAATCAAATCTTATTATAGATTTTCTTCAAAAACATGAATCTTCTTTCATACTCTTTGAAGTCAAATATATTGTTCTCATAAAATACTTTTGTTAACATCAAAACTCTAAATGTAAAACCAACTCGGTTCCAACAAAAAGGTATGCAGCCTTACCTACACTACTAATATTTCTTTGTTGATGACCTATTAGTAACTGGATGTGATGAAGCTGAGATAGTCCAATTTAAAACTAGAATGAAAGAAGAGTTTGAAATGTTAGACTTGGGCATGTTGTCCTGTTTCCTTAGAATTGAGTTTGTCACCATGAGAAATGGAGTACTTATGCACCATAAGAATTGAGTTTGTCACCATGAAAAATGGAGTACTTAACATGCAAGATTGCAATAGCACCAACGTTCCTTCAGAAACAGGGCTAACACTGTTAAAGGAAGGAGATGAAGAGCTTATTAATCCTACATTGTTCAAGCAGGTGGTAGGATCATTGAGGTACTTGTGTAATACATGACCCATTACTTGGTCAACAAAAAAGATCTTGAGATACATCAAAAGAACTAGTGAGTATGGCCTACTATATCCTAGAAGTTTAGATGAAAGTGAAGTTGAATTAATAGGATACATTGATGCTGACTGGTGTGGAGATAAGGATGATAGGAAGATCACTACAGGTTGTGTGTTTATGGTGAATAAGACACCAATTTCATGGTGCTCAAAGAAGCCAAACATAATAGCTCTATTTCATGTGAGGCTGAATATGTGGCTGCATCAATGGGAGCTTGTCAAGTTCTATGGCTAGAAGAATTGATGACTGAAATGGTATTGAGAAATGAAGGGCCATTGAGGATGTTGATTGATAATAAGTCTGCAATAGACTTAGCCAAACATCCAATTGCCCATGGAAGAATTGAAACACGTTTTCATTTCTTAAGAGACCAAGTGATCAAAGGCAAACTGAAGCTGGAGCATTGCAGGAAAGATGAGCAAAAGGCAGATATCCTTACAAAGTCCTTAAAGAGATTGAAGTTTCAAGAAATGAGAAGCAAGCTTAGAGTAATACCTTTAACCATTATGAATTAAGGAGAATGTTGAAATTGTAATTCAAAATGGTGGTTAGAAGTTCTAGAAGTTGTTAGGGGATGTTATTAGTTTGTTGTAACAGCTTCATCATAAGTGTTTGATATAAAACTAAAAACAAGTGCAGTTACTTGTAATGCAAGCAATAGCAGAATTTTGATTCTCTTCATTTCCTTCTTCTTCCATTCTTAATTTTCTCAACTTAAATCAACTAAATAGAAATAAAACAAGTGTTCTAATAGATGTCACAAAAATAAAACCGTGAACCTCAAACTTTCATTATACAGTTCATTGTAACATTTTTCATCTATAGTTACGCCTAAAAGTGTTGCTTAGTGTGAAACAATCGTTGCCTTAGAATAAGACAATGATTTTCTAACTTTTGTAACTTGAGGCATTGCTTATTCTTTCAGAAACGATTTTGATGAACAATGACAACATATTTCAAAAATTGTAGTTTAGAACCAACTTTAGATAACGATTTTGGAATTTATTAACACCAACTCTTTTAGCAATAGAAACATTAAATGATTAGCAGTGAACAAGCTAAACTTGTTCTAAAATAAAAAGAATTTAGAGAAAGATTGCAGAGCAACCCAAAACCTAGGTAATCAATAAAAAACAAATAAAGATAAATGATTGATAGAGAAAAGAGAAAAACCATGGAACTAAACAAACTTCTTTAGATTTAGATGAATCAACATCATACAGAGCAATCTGTCACACAAACATGTGATTGAACCTAATATGAAAAAAGAACTTCAAAATTAATGATTGAAAGCGATAAAATGATGTTTCAAATGAGTAATTAGTGATTCGACACAACTTAAAAATGATGATTTAAATCAAATTTTGAATAAAATCAATGATATAAGATAATGAGATACTTGAACAAGGAAGCATGCAACAATTTGGTCTCAAAGAAATGTTTGAGCTTGTTTTTGAACTCATTGAGTGTATCTCGAGTGAAATATCATTGGAAACCCTTGCGATTTTTTGTGAGGAAATAAGAGGGGTCTAGAGGACAAAATGAAAATGACAACAAAAATCTCTATACAAACGACGATGAACTATCATCGAAGTAGATTGAGTGGCGGCTGTGGATATTAGCTGAAGCAAGGGTTTAAGTAGCCTTCAGATGACTGAACGAAATGAGAGAGTTCAAATAAAACAAGGGTTTGCAAAGGAAATACTTTAAAAGTTGTTTATTTACCCAATTTTAGCACTTGTTACAAGCTTCAAGAACGACTTTGTTTTTATATTTTCTAAAAACAAAATCGAATTTTGAATCAAATTTAAATCAAATGATGATTTTAAATCAAATTTTAGCACTTGTTACAAACTTAAAGAACGATTTTGTTTTTATATTTTCTAAAAACAAAATCAAAATTTAAATCAAATTCGACACAACTTAAAATGATGAATTAAATCAAATTTTGAATAAAATCAATGATATAAGATAATGAGATACTTGAACAAGGAAGCATGCAACAATTTGGTCTCGAAGAAATGTTTGAGCTTATTTTTGAACTCATTGAGTGTATCTCGAGTGAAATATCATTGGAAACTCTTGCGATTTTTTGTGAGGAAATAAGAGGGGTCTAGAGGACGAAATGAAAATGACAACAAAAATCTCTATACAAACGACGGTGAACTATCATTGAAGTAGATTGAGTGACGGCTGTGGATATTAGTTGAAGCAAGGGTTAAAATGGCCTTTAGAAGACTGAATGAAATAAGAGATTTCAAATAAAACAAGAGTTAGCAAAGGAAATACTTTAAAAGTTGTTTATTTACCCAATTTTAGCACTTGATACAAACTTAAAGAACGATTTTGTTTTTATATTTTCTAAAAACGAAAGATAACTTGTAATATATGAGTACAATTTTTAATTGTTGGTCAAAGTAATTACTAAAAAACTGTTGCCTTTGTATAAAAGAATAGTTATTATATGATTGTAATTTTTATTGATCATTAACTATATAATCAATAGTTTATATTAATCGACTGTATACAATTATTTATTTAGTATATCCATTAAACTCATCATTATATGTTAATATATACAATTTAAGAAAAACATGTAATGGGAAAATGACTTGTTTATATTTTTTAATTTTTGACGTACATATGAATAGTTTTAATATTTTGCACAAAAACATCAATTTGTCCATTGTTAGAGAAGTATGACCTATAATTTGTATTTACAATAATATATTTAAACCATGTAATTTTTTGAATCTGATACCATTTTCTATTTTATAAAAATATATGACTGCGCATATGCACAAATGTTTAATTACCGGTTATTATTAAAATGAGAAAAAAGAATGTCTATTTTTAGCGTAAACTTGTTTTACATCGAAAGACAATAAAAATTGTCGATTTTGTTATTTCATCACCCGAATCGTAACTCCCATCATAAAATAATTACATAATCAACGGTTTGTATTTGCTATTAGTGTAAAATAATTTACACTAACAGTGTATGATCATTAATCCCTATTAAAATTATGACAAAAATACATCTATAGTACATTAAGTTTAACTCAATTCTCTCTTAGGTCCTTTAAGTTTATTTTATCTCGATTTGGTCGTTTAAGTTACATTTTGTTTGCACCATTAGTCATTTATCTCAATTTCGACAATAATTAGTTCAATTGAAAACTTCTAATAACTTGAAACTCTACAAAATGTTCACTAGTGCAATTAAAACTTGTTACATTGGCGATTTTAAATTGGTTGCTATACATCCGATGTGATAAAAAAGGCGGTGACAAATTTGTTATTATCGCAAATTTTGTTAGATATGTTCTATTAGATTTTGCTGATTTATGGATTCTGCTATGAATATCTATGTTGTTATTATTTGGGGCTTTTACTTTTATTCAATTCTAGTGCAATTTATATTGTTCTTGCTGTGTCATATTATGAATAATCGTCGATTAAATAAAGTCATATCATTAAAATTACTCTAACTAGCAAACTTAGTAACACTGTAATTTCAATGTGTTTTCTGGATCAAATGCTCATAAATGGATATAGATAGCATCTTCTTTTAATTATGCAACTTGTTGTCTCAACAATGCTTTCACTGTTAGTCAAAAAATAAAACAATGCTTTCATTGTTGTCACTGAATTAATTTGAGTACAACTATAGTTAACTTTTTCGAAGTAATTAGCCATAACTTGATTCCCATGAAATGTAACTCATTCTTTGAAAAATATTCTTGTAAGAAAATTGGAAGACAAATGAAATAGTACTTGATTTGGAAGGATAATACAAAATTCAAAATTGAGGTGCAGAAAAAAACATTAAAAATAACAGTAAAAAGTGGTAGTGGGAAAAGGTTAATGAGGAAGTGACGTGTATCAGCAAACATGGCTACATTTATGTTGATTGTATAATGTATATTAGTCTTAGGGTCATGCTAACAAGTGACCTAAGGGTACTTGTTAAGGAAACCAAATACATACATTTAAATGTTAATGGATATTTCCTTAATCTTAATGTTAATGGATCTTCTGGTTTTTCCCTGAAACATCTCTTACCTTGACCATGTTAAATTCTTCAATTATTGTTTGAATGATTGTTAAATTGCCTAGATAATATCTGCATTTGTATAAAATTTGATGTCAGCTTCAATTTAGACGATTATAAGTACACAAATGTTGCCTTTGGTTGGTGGCCTAAACATTAAAATTTGAATTTGCAACGAGAAGGGTATCGTTGTAGTTTTTGAAATTTAATTGAATGATTTATGTCGTAGTTTTTGAAATTTATCTTTTAAGAGTTGAAAATTAATTGTAGTTTTCATTATCAAAGAAAATAGTTTCTTAAACTGCCTTCAAAATATAGTGCCTAAGTATGAAGCCAAATAGAGTACAAGGAATAACGCTCATGTTCTACAATGTAAAAACAGGCATACAAGTATCTTGCAGATAATTTAATTTAACAATCAGTAAAGATATGATGGTTGCAAAAATTTGAGATGCATAATTAAAATATGTAGAAGAGAAACTAGATGCCTAAATTGGTCTAACTTTTAAGCATCAACCAAATCAAAGTAGAAGTACCTTCCCTGTAGTCACGACAGTGCTAGTGCTTATTGCTACTGTTGTCATATCTTAGCATTTAATCAAATGTTTTCACTGCATCATTAAATTTTCAGTTTGTTCTCTCTCAATTTGATATATATTTTGTAAAATGATGATCTGGGTTCGACTGCACTCCATTATAATATTTTTTCAAATTGATAATGATGTAAGTATAAATCAATAGTCTTGATTTTTTAAGGATGCAGTGGAAGAAAGATACAATCCTTCCTAACTAGTAATTGTGTGCAGTTTAGGTTTCTTTTGTGTTTTTTTTTTTTACTTCTATTATAATGTCTTCTTCTCTTGTTTGCCTATGCCACTGCTTTTGTCCCATCTTTATCAAGAAAAGGTAAGCCTATCTTTATAGTCTACTTGTAATTTTGTAAACAAGCTTGATCCAATGAGGAAAAAGCTTACTCCAATTGCTTACTGCTTTTTGTCAAAGGTTGCATATATGGAGTGGGATACTGCTTTGACATTATGATTTCTTATCTGCAGCCATTTATTGTCTTCTAGTTTTTGTTTTTCTCCTTTTCTTTTTTGGGTCCTGTTTTTGGTTGTCATCCTGGGTATCAAATTTCTTTTTTGTATCTCTTGTCTTTTTGTCTTTTCGTCAATTTCTTGTAGTATTTAGCGGTAGCACATGATTGAGATCCCTCTTCAACTCTTCGTAGAAGATAGGGAGAGTAATATCTAATGATGCTTGATTTAGACAATTCTTAATTTGGCTATTTGATTGTCTGGTACTGTTGTTGTAATTTATTTACAACGAGTTCAGTTGGCTACATTCCTGGGTATATTTGAAACTAAGAAAACCTTATAGCAGCTCTATGTTTGGTCTTCATATGATTTGATTTGGTTAACCTGGGTAATCAAATGAGTATCAATATACTCAGCCTCGTGTGGTGATATACATGGTTAGCTATGGAAGAATTATATGACAACTGAATCTAAGACACCGATTGTATAATATTTAGAATGTTGGACTTCTTATTGATTTAATCAATTGGTGTAATCTTTTGGCAACTTCAGGGTATTGGTTATTAAATGTACTACTAGGTGGCCTTAAATGTATTCGGTAAGGATTAAGAGTATTTGTATTTTGATGAAATTATATATGAGATAAGACATCTATGTCAAATTCTTTTGACATAGATATTTCAAAACATTGTCAAATTAACTTTTTATGCAGAAATATGATTCTTAAAATGTGATAAAGATCATTTTACCATTGTATATTTTTTTTTAGTAGTTATGGATCGTAGTAGGATGAATACTAATCGTTTGAGTAAGGACTATGAAAAGAGAGTTAAGGAATTTTTACAATTTGCTTTTAAAAAAACTTCATGAAATAAAGGAAGATTAAATACATTACATTTTTGAAGAAATATGAAGTCATCTTATTTGTTTCGGGATTGACCTGAATTATACCAAATGGATATGGTGCGGTGATTCGTTAAACATGTCAAATGCGTCAGAAAAGAGGAAGTTAATGTAGATATGAACGATCAACTAGAGGACATGATATGTGATATTGAACAAAAGTCCTTTAATCGTGCACATGTATACAATAATTCGTGCACTGTCCTACAATAATTCGTGCACATGTATACAATAATGGAGTATAGAAAAATACATGCAAGCTCTAATGATTGTATATTGTATAGAAATGAGTTTGAAGAGTTGAATAAGTGTCCTAGGTATGGACTATCATGCTACAAAGTGAAGGAAGGTGATTCCATTTGTGACGAAAGCACAAATAGGCCTCCTGCGAAAGTGTTGTGATTGTTAAGACAAACTCTCAAATTAAGTTTTGATGAAAATAAACAAAGGTTAATTAAGAATGTTAATTATGATTCTAAAATGTTATGTTAATTTAACTTGTGTTTTTGAGTGGATTAATTCAAAGATAGGACTCAAGCAAAACAAAGAAATCAGCAATACAAGATAAAAACTGAACAGATAAGAAAGGAGAACATTATGGACAAAATTTGTAAAAACAGAGAATGTTCTCCAGAACCAAGACTGATCATCACAACCCCAAGATCAATCAATCTCCACTAGTTCAAAGAAAGTTTAACCTCTGAATTTTACATCTATGTCATCAACACTTGGCAAGGAACAAACTAAGATGATCAGATTCAAAGAAACTGATAGAATCACAAAGAGAGAAGATCACGAATTAGCAAGATCAATCAGATCTGAACCTTCTCCAGCTTAAGCTGTCAAGAAAGATAAACGATATTGAAATGTACAATACATCCAAATTAATCAGGAAGATATCCAGAATGATCAAGACTGAACCTCCAGATTGATTATCAATCTCCAGTACGTTCAAAGACTAGGACTCCAGATTGATCATCAATCTCCAGAAGTTCATCATCATTATACATTTTGCAGAAGTTCATCATCATTCTCCAAGCTGTTTTGACAGAATCAAAACTCTAGATCAAATCAAAGACATTAACAAGCACATTTGCCGTACAAAGTATCCTCAATCTCAAGGAAATCTCATCAAAGAACTCAGCCCAATTAACAGTGTTCAAAGGCTGGAATATTTTATTCATATTAAATTAGTTTTGGTCAAAACTGACAGAGCACTACCAACAGCTCTTTTGACCATTATTAAATTCTCTAAAACGCCTATAAAAAGAAGGCCAATGCTCAGGGAAAATGCAGAAGTTCAAGTGCTAACAAGTCTCATAAAATCATCCACATTCACATACTTGAAACTCTCTCATTACTCAAAGAAGAATCAGTTTGATCATTTTTCATTACTCTGTTATTTTTGTACTGAATTCTTTGTAAAAAATCAAATCTTAAACAAGAGTTGAGATATCTCAAATTCTAACAAAACAATCTCATCATCATTGTAAAACTCGAACTATAAGAGTTTAGTATAGTTTGGGTAGATTATAAGAAATCCTATCAAGGTTGTTAGGTGACCTGATTAATCTCTTTCTGGGTGGAAAGGATTGAAGTTTGTAACAGATCAAGGTTGATCTGAGCTAGGTGCTGTAAAACCAAGAAGGTTCTTTGTTTCGAACACTTTGTGGAAAATCTCACAATTGTGAGGACTTGACGTAGCCCGAGTTGTGTGAACCAGGATACATTCTTGTGTGGTATTCTTTCTCTTATCTCCTTATTTATTAAGTATGATTAATCATTTAAGTTAAAAACATAAATTGAATTTTTGATTTTAAGCTAACCAAGAACGTTCTCCGTTTTCAGGTAAAAACCAAAAAGAACGTTCTCTGTTTTCTGTTTTCTTAACCAAGATTATTCTTGAGTTGAATTTTTAAGTATTTTCAGGAAATTTTTAAATAGGAAAATTTACAATTCAAATCCCTCTTTCTTGTAAATTGACATTACTACTTCAGTGGTATCTTCCAATAGTTCCAAGCTTCAAACGATTATTCTTGGTCAAAGCGATATAGTGGAATTGTGTATGGGTAATCAAGAGTTGTGCATAATTATTATACAAATATGGTTGATGTAAGTACATTTAATTTGTAAAATTAGTCAAGTAATTAATTTTATTTATAACAAAAAATTATTTTAATTTATTTATTTCAATATCTTAGATATATGCATCGCTTTTGTAGTGACTTGGGCAAGAGTGACGTGTATGGATTCATTGATCCATGTTTTATTCAGAGTGAATATGATCCTACTGGGCTAAAAAACACATACACAATAAGTTGCAGCAGGATTAAAAAGAGTGTTATCTAGTACCTTATCTCAACAATTTAGTAATTTTCATTATAATTTATCCATTATAACATAAATGTACTTCACACGTTTAACTTTTTGCACAATGTAATTGTCATTTGATTTTGCTCATTATTTTGCCTAGGAATAATACTGTAGTCTTCTTATGTTTGTTGGGATGGAAACTAGATAAAAATATTATTCACATTGTCGATTTGTAAGTGTTTAATTATACATATACATAAATGGACTTTTTGATATGTTTTATAATAGAACTTTAATGAATATTTTATTTTTGTAGAGTTTTGAGTGAATATAATAAGTTGCAAAGATTAATAAAGAATAAGCCCACATGGAGCATTCCTACTATAATTTGTTTAGATTATATATATATATATATATATATATATATATATATATATATATATATATAATTCAATTATAATTTATATATTTATATCTATATAATATTTACTCACTATAATTTTACGTATGATATTCAATTTTAGTGCCAAAGACAACCTAAAGGTTACGAGTATGGCTACTATATTATTTATTATACATATGTTAACATTGTATCTAGTAGTCTTGTTGATTCATGGATGCGGGTGTGTGATAGATTTTTCAAAGTTGTATTAATTAATTACTTATGATTTTTATGGTCACATGATTCAGATAATCTTGTGATTTCAATGTTTATAATTCAGATATTTAGATACTCAAAACCATTTGAAGATGATGAAATGATGAACGTCTGACAACGTTGTGCATGTTTGATTCTGGAACTAATTGAAAATGCTTGAAGTACTTGTATCACTTTAGTATCTTTAGCCTATTAATGGAAGATTATGTTTTTTTTGAACAAGTAGTGGATAATTATATAGCTCTGAATTTGATAACTCTGATTTTGTAAGATTTTTATGACTCATTATCATTGATTTTAAATGTAAAACTTCGCATGAAGTTTTGTGTTTTATGGTGATATTTTAATTATAAAATATTTGTGCATGAGATTATGGTTGTATGAGAAATTCTAGTTAACAGGGTAATTTTTGAAACTCTGATTATGCATATGTGAGGAATGAAAGTTATGAATTAAAAAAAAAAGTTAATTTAGTCATTGTTTAATTCTGAATTATATCTTGTTCAGATTAAGTCTCTAAATTCTTCAGATTGATTATGTTTCTATTTTGTTTAGATTGAGTTTGTAAATTCTTCATATTGATTTTGTTCCTATTTTGTTTAGATTGCGTTTGTAAATCTTTAGATTGATTCTGCTTATATTTTGTTGTAGATAAATCTTTGATCAAATCTTCTTCAGATCTTGACCAAATCTTCTTCAAATCTTGATCAAATCTTCTTTTCAACTTGGTCAAAGATTTTCTTCAATTATAAATATGAATCAAATCTTATTTTAGTTTTCATCAATTATAAATTTGAATCAAATCTTATTTTAGATTTTCTTCAATTATAAATCTAAATCAAATCTTATTTTATATTTTCTTCAATTATAAATTTGAATCAAATCTTATTTTAGATTTTCTTCAAAAACACGAATCTTCTTTCATATTCTTTGAAGTCAAAATATTATTCTCATAAAATATTTTGATTATCATCAAAATTCTAAATATAAAATCAACCTGGTTCCATCAATATATACTTATGTTTGTATTAATTTTTGTAGAAGATTAATCACCTTTTCACTTCCAAAAGTACTACTATATTCACAGGAAAAAATATATAAAATAAAACCCTGAAATAAAAGATAATATAAATTCTTTACAAATGAAGTAATGGTCATCAATTTCGGCTGGCTAAAGTCATCATTTAACTTCTCTAATGCAATACACATAGAAAAAACCATCTTTTCTTTATGTTCCTTCTTAATTAACCCTCAATTCGATTTCTTTTAGCTTGAAACAACTTGAACCAAAAGCTACTTCTTTTATTATTTCCATGCTCAACACCACCTTCACATTCTCTCCTTCTTGAAAATGACTTGTTCTTTATGATTTCATGTTGGCCACTAACAAAAAATATCGATAAGTAGCCACTTTTTCCCTCGCTATTGAAACAAAAACAATGCAAAGGAGAAGCACAAGAAGAAACGGAAGATGAAGAATAATAAGATGATAATGAAGAAACATAAGAAGAAGAACTTGAAGAACCATCATTAGCAACAAAAAATGTAGTGTTATTTGAACTAAAAGAAGAAAGTTGAGAAAGCTTTTCTCTCAAACAAAGAGAACACACACCGGGTGATTGGTTGTGTTTTGGATGTTTTTTGCATCGACCCTGTGGTTTAACTCGACCAATTGTGTCATTTTTCTTAGTGAAAGCTCTTTGTAATCGTAGGTTTCTCATTTTGATGGCTTTAATTAATATTGATAATTTCATTGAGAGTAATGGTCAAGTTTTGGAATATGTATATATAGTAAGAGGATGTGTATAGAGAATTTAATGAAGTTAGGGTGTGTGGCTGTAATGTGGTTGGACTATGGTTGTGTTTTTCACTTTCCTTGATACTTCATGGTAGCTTCCTTGCGTTTTTTGAAAATACCAAAAGGTTTTTTTTTATTTTTTTGACGGTTTGATTTTGTGTAATAATTAATTGAATTGATAATTCTTAAGGAGTAAGTGGACATTTACGTGTGTGATGGAGACAAGATGGGGCCCACTGGCTGAGTCTCTGCCTCACATGCTTGTGTTGTGATGGTCACAATATCAAACAATTCCTCCTGAGTTAGTAAAAAGTAGATATACCGGAATTTTTAAGGCTTTTTTTTTTCTTTCCATTTAAATCATTTTATTGTTACAAAAACAGATTTATAAATGAATGTTAATAGTTAATTTATTATTGGGTAGGGTAAATGTTAGGAGTGATATCGAAATTTTGACATCCTTTTCAATTTTCATTTGGTATTTTTTAGCTCACAATCCAAACTAAGTTTGATATTATATGAAATTAGATAAAAAAGTATAAATCGTAAGACGTTATATTGTTAAGATTAACAAGAAGTAAAAGTAGGTTAAACCGAGTTAAATTTAATTTGCAATGTCTAAGTTTGACCTGCATTAAAATTGTTAATCATGTGTTTGACTTAGCTATCAATGATGAAAGGCTCATTCTTAAGTTCTAACCTAGTCTATTTCGAAGTTTAGCAAAATTTAAAAACTTGTTTAAAAGTCTAATTCACTATTTTTTAGAGTGTCTAACATTATAGACCATCAAGTTAATATGTCAACGAGCTTAAGTCCAATTTTAATATCTAACATGACCTTTTAGAGTATATCACATTCTAATTCTATATGATAATAATGTATTTGAATATGTAAAACATTGAGGTAGATCAGTATGTCTAATGAGGTATTGTATTATTTGAATAACCGAAAGAATTCTCTCAACCGTCTCTCTTTAATAACAAACTCTAGTTCTCTTTCTTTCTCTATTAGAGAGGGGTGATTTATGACCATTTTTATTCTAGAATCACCCCTTCGAATTATTATTATTTTATCTAAATAAGTGGTTTACACAAAAATTTAGCTTTTATTTTCGTATATTTTTTTTCTTCTAATTTTGTCATCTGGGTAAGTCGCTTTTTGATTTTTCTGTCTTGGTGTGACGCTTTTTGGATTTCCCGTCTAGGTGTAGTGTTCGTTTTGGTTCGAATTGACACAATAACTCTGATCCATTACAAATTTTAATCAATAACTTTGACGGTGTCAATGTTATAAATATGGAGACATAGGTATCCCAGATACTTGAATTTTGTCATATTTATAGTCATGTTATCGTTTTGTGTTATGTTGTCGTTTTATGATATTACTTGGATGTTGCGAGGTTGTTCGCATATTCATCCTTTTTATTTTTAACAAATTGAATTTGTATTGTATCGATGTATTCTACAATTTGATTAATAAATATCGTTTCATTTAATAAAAAAATGTTTAATTATAGAAAAATGTTAGCAAATTTATGATTTAACAAAAAGAAAACAAAACTTAATATTATAATAGTAATAAAAAATATTTATTTATATCTTATTAAGTAGTTCGGTCTCATAGACCTAAAACGTTTTTCTATAGTTTGTAGTTTAATTTTTTTTAACTAAATAAACTTTTAAAAAACATTAACCTGAGTTATATAAAAAAAAGTCTGATTTGACTTGAGTTTATTATAGACTAGATTGTAGACTACTATTTATTGATATGGCTTATTTCTACCCTAGAGTTGACTTTTTTTTTTATTTTTTATAAATGAATCAATTATTTATTAAATCCTATAAATCACTTTAAAACAATTATATA